>JAUYWH010000025.1:5818326-5847327 GCA_034779795.1 Ctenopoma multispine | reverse complement strand
CGATCTGAGAAGAGAACAAACACAAGCGAAACGAACGAGAGCTCGGGACATGAGAAGAAAACACGATGTCTGAGCGAAGAGCAAGTGAGTGGACTTCCTGTTTATACCTTGTCCTAACCAATCCTACCTCTTCCTCGCGGTCACCTGACAATTCCCAATAGAAAACAAATCTAAATGAGGTGTCCAACCACCAAGATGTCCTCTTTCAGTCTAAACCAATGAAATGATCACTTGTGATCCTTGCATGAAATTTTATAGTCAGTGAAGAGCTGTAAGACATTCATCATAAACTGTGCCTGCTCTTCTCTCTGTGTATTTATAACTCAGTTATACTGTGACTGTTATTACTAAGGCCAGTTACTGCATTAAACTTAGTCACTTTCAAACATTTAAAAATGTGCCCTTTGAGACAGGAATCATGTTTGCTGACACAAATGCACAAACATAAGATGTAATTTACTGTATAGTGGTATTAAAATGATTAGTTGCTAATGATTGAATTGATTGTGATTGAATGATTACTAATCAATTACCTGACAACATCAAGAGAAAAATAATAAATTCATAACTTAAATATTTCTTCAAGCACAAATGACCAGACACTTGCTTCCCTCTCAGATGTGAAGGTTTGTTGTCTTTTATCAGTTTTATTTCACTATAATTGAATATCTTTGTTCTTCATACTGCTGGTCAGCCAATACACATTCTTTAAATATGTTAATTTAGGCTCTGTGAGCTCACATAAAATGCTTAAGAAATTAAATAACAGATTGATTATAATGAATGAAACTAAAATATCTGAGTCAGGCAGTATTTGTACAGTATATGTCATTGGACATTAGGTATGTATGAACATATTATTTTAAATACTCTCCCTGTCACTGCAGTGTGTCATAATGTACCACCTGATGGAACAGTGGAGGGTCATTGTCATTGTTAGTCATTTCAGAAGTGTTGTTAGTCAGTGCTAATGAAATTTGAATTATAATAAACAGAACTGAAGTTGTCAGACGGACCTCTCTGTATCATCTGCCTGTTGTTGGTGCTCTGAAATAACCTCTCGCTTCGAGGATGCATCCTCGTCTTTGCTCAGATGATTGGAGAATGACACAATCAAACATCAGAGGTCACTGTTGTGCTTCAATGGCACTTTTAATAAAACAGACATTTCATCCTCACAACAGCAATGTCTGGACAGAGAGGGCGAGGGGGGTGGGGGCTGGGCGAGGGTTCCCTCCGCTGATAGGCTGGTTGCTCATGATAAGTGAGAGGGAATTGGATAAAGAAAATTGAACTGTGCTGTTGAGCACAGTGTGGGGAAGATGAAGAGGAATGTGTGTGTCAGTTGGACAGACTCTTCCTGGCTGGCGTTTATTTCTCCTCGTGTGTCTCCTAAAGAATGATAATAGAGCAAAGAGAACCCGGACCTCAACCACACACTCTCCCCTCCCCTACACATATTTACAGGAAAAATTAATACATTCAGATAATTCACTAAGTAACAAAGCTAATTAATCTGTGTTTTAGCAGAAATCACATGGTTTCACATCCAGTTTTCAAACAGACTTGTCTTCCTTTTCCATTCCTATAATTGTTACCCACACAGTCCATCATTAGGTTTTCTATTGATAAACGAGTCACACAAAAATCCCCCCACGCACCCACTTTTAAAGACTGTTAAATCCCACTTGCCCATATTTATAACTATTTACAGAAGCAGCAATCTAACCATCACAAAAACCCACCCACCCTCCAGTCTCATTCACCCCTACCTACATCAACAAAGTCCCCTTCCCACCCAATAGACAAAAAAAAGAAGTCTTGACACCCGTTTTGCCGCCTTGTTCCATATACTGCCCACATCTTACCCTGTTCTAAAAGAGCATGCCAAGTTTAACAATGAACACAGAAAATCTCTCTATACAGAAAAAAACACCCTTAAAAATTATTTTTTCTTCCTTCTCCCACAACAGTGGACATGGACATAAGACAAGATTTCAGTAGCAACAAATAATCATCATCTTGCTCCGTTTTGGGATTTTTTTTTTTTAGTGCTGACAGGGGCCAGGTTTAGTCATACGAAAGTCCTGTCGTGCGGTTTCAGGAAACCATGTTATGAACAATAGGAGGGCAGTTTTCTCTGAGGCAACAGTTGGCCAAAGGGTAGTTTGAGAAAGGTGAGTTTTGGAGGGGGAGGAGAAATCTGTTTTAGGGGAGCATTTCTAGTTTTTTATTTTTTTAAACTTTATTTTATGGTTTAGTTGTTTAGAGTCAGAGGTGACGGGGACTGGGGTGACCGTTGTGATAGAGCTTCTGCTTGATGTGGACCATGTTGCCGCTGGAGTCTTCCAGTTGTCTGAGCTGGGCTCTGCGACGCAGGTCTCGAAGGTTGCAGAACTGGGGCAGCCATGACCAGGACGGGGTGTCTGGAGGTGAGAGGTAACACAGTTAGAGTAGGCACATGGATTATATGTTTGCTTAAGTTCAGTATCATTATAATAATGACAATAAACAGAAGAAGAATTGATAGATTGACTGTATATTTTATTTACTTTGTACACAGGGTTCTCCTGTAAAAGTGAGAGTGAGAGTTCCCCCGTCTAAATAAAGTTTAACAACAACAGGAGCAAAAGCAGATTTTGGCAACAAGACAGGGTCTCAAGGTCACCACAGCCTATTTTCCACACGGTGAATTCCCTAAGGGTCTGGAAGTTGCTGTAGCGAAACTACCCTGAATAAGTAAAGGTTAAAAGTGTTCTCTAAAAGGTTTAAGTAGAAATGACAGAAATGTTTCTGATTACAGTCTACAACTTACAGCATGATTACAGTAAAACTCATTTACAGCAATAATAGTGTCTCTGCACAGTAGATATATTTGCTTATAGGTTAATATTATGCAAAGTTCTGAAATATAAGGGACACCTATTATAATATTATTTATGTATATAAGCAACAAGTTAAGCAAGACTTAAATTAACTGTACTTATATTTTAACAGTAAGTGCAATATGTGCAAACTGAATTAAAATTCCTTGACCTAATTTCTGCACAATGTCATCTATTGTTTGTACCCCTCCAATCATGGTCGGTCGCCTAAAGCATGCGGTAACTTTGGAGAGACTCATCACACCCTCCTCACCAGATTTGTAATGAACATGTAATATGGTTGTTACAAAAACACATGGCTTATAAATTCTCACTATGTTCCTGCCAAACACAAGGTTGTTGCACAAGAGATCATATATGCAGCACATAATATTAGAATAGATACCCTGCCTTAGTTTGAAAATACTTCATTATAAATAACTATGTAATGGTATGTACTGTAAAATACATGTTTCATGTTATTAATTGAATATGGAATCTGAGGAGACAGTTTTCTTTAAAAACGAGCATCATCTAATCTTTATTTAGGCTGTTTGATTCTGGCTGTGAGCATTTCTTGCGTGTTCTCTGCTTCACTTTCTCTCTGTGTTTCTCTGTCTCTACTGTCAAATGAAGACAAAAGACCAAAAAACATGTTCTTTATTACTCATTGTTTATAGCTGCAGCTCCCCAGTATGTTAGATCCTGTGGTGCTAATGTGATGCTAGTAAAAAAACAAACAAAGGGAACACATGCAAGAACATTTTGGACTTCAAATGTATGACTGTGCAAGAAAACGTGTACTCGCACGTTCTGTGGTTTGTTGTTAACTAGCACCAGTCTCATTTGTGCAGACATGAGAAAAACTGAATGCAGGCTTAACAAGACAGAAATCCCAAGTAGCTATGAGACAAAGACACACAACAGTGTAAAATCCTTCTTAGCCTGGTTTTCTGGCTCTAAATCCAGTTACAGTCAAGCTGGACATTGGAAACAGCAAGACAGAGGGGCCAGTTAATCTGAGTCCAAGCACCTCTTTATCACTTAGTTTCTCTCATAATGTTTATGAATTAACAATATCATGGCTACACTGACACTGGCTTGTCAATTTGTCCCTCTTTGGACTGATTTTTTTCAGCCATTCTCAGGTTCATGACGTCCCATGACAGACTAAATACTGCTCTTCTAACCTGACAAGACATAAAATGTTGAATATATACTGTATATTTTAAGGTCACATTTTAAAGAAACTTGGCTGAAACTTTTAATATGTAAATCACGTCATTCTAAACCAAATCTTCAACAAAACATTTTGTATTTTATTTTCAATGCTAAGCCTAAAAATGACTTGAAATCAGACAGGCTGCGTTGAGATATTTGTACTCCATGGTGCACTGCATAAAAGTGAGTCACGACGAGTTCCACACAAACACGACTGGAGAAGCTGAGGTTTATTATGTCTCTTAGCCACCAGCTTCATCATGGCTATAACAACTTTTAATTCCTGGAAGTAGACGTGAGACGGTGAGGACAGAGGGACAGAGACAAGACTGAAATATTTGATGAGAATAGTAAATGGCACCAATCTCTACAAGTGCACCATGATGTGCCGTGCCCTTGATTCTCTACATTTGTGTTTGGTTGAGCTGTTGCACATGTCACTAGACATTATTTCTCTACAGTTAAAAAATGTTCCCACATAAAATGCAGGCTAAACACTGCTTATTGTTATAGAGTGTAAAATGTGTTTTTCTGTCTATCAGCCAGCGTACTGTATACATACAGAACACAGGTTTTACAATAGAAAGGTTGACCTGCTGTGAAATCAGCGACTGTCTGGAAACAAAGTGGGGTTTCACAAATGTGTGGTGTACAATGCGAAGAGGCAAATTGCAGAGCAGACATTCGTGCTTGTTGGGATATAAACTGGAGCCGTCGAAGCGAAACGAGGTCCACAGACAGCAGAGAGAAAGCGGGGAGAGCCCCAGACAGCAAACCCAGCAGCAAATGGCCCTGCTAGAGGATGCGCGAGTGGCAAGAAAGGTGGTGGTGGAGTTGGGGAAGAGGGGTGAGGTGTTGTGTGGAGGGGAAGTGAGGAGAGAGAGGGAGAGTTATTTATAGCTGTGAATGGGTATGCTGTCCACAAGGACTGCTCTGAAGGGTATCCAAAGGAAAAGGGGCAAGGAAGACAGGTTTCTCTCATTTGAATAAAAGCATGGAGATGGAGTCAGGAGAAAGGATAATGCAAGGCACAAAAAGGGCAGGCGAAGACACAATGGTACTCTTTTAGAGGAGGGAAAAATCAAAGTTCATGCTGAATAGGGATAATTTTCTGCATTTTTGAGATTGTTTTCTCCTTTCCATGCGTCTTTGCAAAAAGACACGCCGGTATCGGTTATTCACAGCACATCAGTGATAGGAGAAAAAAAGTAGTTGCAGCAGGAAGCATTGAAAAGGAAATACGCAGGAGTAGATTCAATAAGTGAAGCAGGAGGGCAAAGGGAGGAGCTAGAGATAGAATTAGGAGGGACAAAAGCAATGGGAATCAATGTGCATCTCAATGCACAGTCTTTGGGTGTGTGTGTGTGTGTGTGTTCATGTGTGTGTTTCGCACTTGCCATTCCAGCTGCTCTCTCTCATTCTATTTATAGCTCCGGAGGGTGTGTGTCTGTGAATCTGTGTGTGTAAGTGGGGGTTGGGGATATGACAGCATCTCCATCCCGCACCCTCAACACACATACTTGCACACACACACACACCCTTCCCCGCCCTGTCAGGCTCACGTTCTCTCCTCATCTTGGGGAGGCTAAACGAGTGTGACCTAGCTTTAACGTCACAGCCGACTCACTCACACACACACACACACACACACACACACACACACACACACACACACACACACACCCACACACACATACAGGCGAGGGGCATTCCCTCCCACTACATAAGAAGAAGCTATATCCCCCACTCTATAACTGCTGCTGATGAATATGGATGTTCCCTCCTCTGTAGGTGTGTTTTATGATGATGTATTTTACACTGCTATACTAATGCACTGAAGGAAATAGCACTGTCGCACTCACTGCTGCAAAACCCCCCACACCTCAAAGCACTACTCTGCAACTATCAAACCTTGTGCAATTCATGCACTCTGTTTACCAGCATCTGCAAAACAATGAAAATCTTTATTAGCACATTAATTTTTCCATCCTCAAACCCACATTAGTGTTCCTTCAAATGAATTCAAAGTGATAAACGACATGCTTTGATCAGTGCTTGATACTTTCCTATTTTGCCTGAGGAGCTTTTCCATGTCGGTCCAAGAAACCAGGTCACATATCACCTACTTTAGCATTATCTTTAAAACTCAGGATCCAGGTCACCTCCACAATACAGATGTGCCCTGATGCTGTGCGCCAAACAGCAGAGAGCAGACAGAGTACCTCAAAATCCTGTTTTTAATATCTCATATTCATTATCTCAGGAAATAGCTAATTTGTGTCCAAAATGCCGTTATCTGTGTTTTTCTGCCTACGTGTTAATACCAAGCATGGTCCGAAAAATCCTGTGAAAACGGCACGACCATGAGAAACTAAAACACTGTAATGCTGAATGTTAATACGAAGCCCCTCAGTGAGTGTCAGTGCTCTGAGATGAATCCCCCTCCGTTGTCTTCTGCAGTGTTCCAGACTATTTTCATGCTGTCATGTCGTGATTTCATACGTGTGTGTAATAGCTGCTTTCCTTTAGTGTCACTCGTGTCTGCACAACCACACAAGCCGAGTGATGCTGGTGAACTATACACCACATCATCTGACTCACTGAATCTGCCGCATTTCTTTTCTTGTACCAAAGTAGCATGCATCCTTCATCTGTTAGGAAGAGGTGGCAGAAGAAGTGAAATAGATGTTTCAGAGAGACACTGCAGATAGGAAATTAAGGAGCAACTCTCATTTAGTTGGATTTAAACACATGGTATGTGGGAACATAGTTTCACTACAGCGCAGCAGATGGTGGGAGTTTCTCAAGCCTGGTTTAAACAGGTCTCAGTAGCTAGTATATGCATATTCAAATTTCCGTTGTGTTTACTATCACACAAAAGCAATCTCTGTGACTTCATATTATTGTGTGTACACTTCAGGCAGACATAATGTTGTCAGTTACTTTAAATACCTGTTCACATATTGCAAAGCCACACTGACAGTTCTAATGATTTTGCTAAGCAATTTTTAAGACCTTTATTACTGGGTGAGTTACAAAAAACTGATCAGGTGTGGTCTCTGCCACATGTGCCAGCGGCATTGACACCAGTCCATAAAAGGTACCACACTTTCCCTGACAACACTCACAACAAATTTCAAAGTTAGGACAGAATCTGGGTTTTCTGCTGTTTGATTATCATCTTATAGAATAAAGAAGAATAAAGACAGTGTTTTGTTGTTTCCACATTAGTTCATGAATCCACAAAGTAGTTTAATTTATTTGTTTTTATCATACAGCTCAACTGATGCTGAAAAACTATTAAAAACATCACTGTTTTAGTCTCTGTTGATATTCCTTTGGTGAACACTCAAACAAGTGCAGTTCCACTGTACGTGTATGAATCCATCACATCTGACAGTCTCTTTTAAGCTTGTTGAAGAACTGTAATCCAGAGTTATCTGTGTCTAGTGCGAGAAACTAGTGGAGTAGTCGAAACAGAGCAGAGATCATGGGCATTCACACTCTTTCTTCCTTCAGAGACTGTAAAATGCGATGGGTGTTCTCAGCCTTTAGAGCTCTTTTTTTGACAAAAGGCAGTCCCCACATTTTTCAGAGCAACAAAACGTGTCACACAGTGCAGCCAGAATGGAGCATTATGGTAAGTAAACACAAATCATTGTTGGTTTTAGGTATTGTATGAGTTGTTTTGAAAATATAAAAAATATATAAAACTACTGACCTTGTCCTTTAAAGTCACAGCTGCTATGTTAAATGCCAACTGCACTCCATTTGAATAGGTTTTTCCCACCATTGCCCCTATGTAACAAGCAGGACAGCCAAATGTGGCACAAATATTCCTTTTAGATCCTGAAGTGCGGCAACCTCACGTAAATCCCAGCACAGCTGCAACCATCTTCAACCTGACAGGAGGTCTAATCAGCAGCAATAATTGGAAACACCTGGGTTGGCCTACTGTTACTTAGGCCCTCAACGGGCGGTGTTAGAGAGTAGGGAGAGTAGACGTTTTGATATGTGACAGTAGGTAAAGCACAGATATAATAAAATTATTAATGGCTGAATTTAGCAGTGTCAGCCTCAGGAGCTTGGTATTGTTCATGTTGGCTCCGTGTCACAGAGCAGAGTCCTTGTTCATTAGTAATTTGGTAGTAGTAATTTATTATTAACAGCTATGCTCTGGTTACGTTAACAAGTCAAAATGTTGTTGAAATTCTGTGAAAAAGATCCATATGTGACTCTTTCTGACTTGAATAAGGTCCCAAAATATTTAGTTTTAATGTAAAAATATCCCAACAGGCTCCCTAATAATAGTATATTAAGATATAGTTATTTTTGGAAATATGCACATTTGTTGTTTTCTGAAACTTACATCAGAAGAGCGATACCATTCTCGCATCTGTGCATTAGATAGGATGCCTCTGTTCAAAGCTCACAACTGCCAGCACCTAACACTCTAAATACGATACAACTAATATGTTGTATCGTATTTGGTTACTTCTTATAAAAATGATAGCTTGTAGTTTTATAGAGTTATGTATATAATGGAACTTTTTTCTGGCCAAGCACCTTGGCTGCTGTCTTCACATTACTGTTGCATTATCAGTATGGACTCTGGCATGTCACTACATCCAAAATTATAATTTTTATTCTCCTTGATCTTAGCTCAGTCTTTGACAGCATAGACCATGATGTTTAAATCAATTCACTGAAAAGCATTCTTAGCACCAGTGTAGTTTTGCTGGCTCATATAATAAAACTGCCTTTATGTATACAGATCTCACTCTCTGGAGTCCCCCAAGTGTCTGTCTGTGGTCCCTGACAATTCTCTATGTATTGCATTGTAGGAGTAACTCAGCAACAAATACACATGTAATGCTGCTGTTCTGCTTAGAAGTCTAATAAAACTTTGAACTGTGCATAGATTCTGCACTTCCTCAAGCAAGTCAAGTCACTACCAAATAACACTTTTGGGATAAATGTTTACATATTTCTTCCATTTAAAAAAATATTTAAAGTTCTTTATAAATGCGTAGTGAGGGCAGCCGGTCAACAAACACGAATAAGCCCATAATCACAGGTCTGTCACTGGATGCTAAACTGGATGTTTTATTTAACTGGGACACATCATTATTTGCTGCCTTGGAGAAGGTCATTCATCCTTTTATCTCCTCCAGGCTTGATTGTGGTGACGCATGTGTGGTCTTAGCAAGAGAAATATCAACATACTACAGTTAATTCAGAGAACATTGCTCTGAGGCTAATCATGTTCTCTGTGGGAAGTGACCGTATTATTTAAATTCCCGCTCACCTGTGCAAAATGCCTGTCAACTTTAGAACTGATTTTAAAGATTTAAGTCAGCTTATTTGTGTGATTTGTCAGCCCCATGTGAGTCTGACTGCTGCGTGAGAGCCCCTCTTACAGAGCCCTTAAAGTGATTTCCAAGTCTCTCCTCATCACCATAAGAGATGTCTGGGTCCATCAGCTGTGGGAGTCCGTGCCTGAGGGTCTCAGGCTTGCAAGTTAGTGTCTTATTTTAAACCACTTCTCAAACTCACTTTCATCTTCCATATGTTACCAATTTCTATTAGTAATTGTATTTCATGAGTAAATTCCTTTGTATTGATCCGTAAATGCTGTATAGAAATGTATTATTTATCATTCAACTAGAGATGGTAAGAAACTGAGTACAACAAACAGTACGTAACTAAAGTATTTCGATTTCATTTTATGTTTAATAAATGATGATGTATTATTATTGATTTTATTTGATTGTATTTTGTTATTCCCTCTTTGGATTAGTACATTAATTAAACTTTAAACTCTTGTACATTCATATTATCAACAGCATCAAGCTTGATGCTTCAGTGGTGCATTACATTTTTGCCCAAAGTAAATTGTAGAACATGTACTTAGGTGTCACAATTCCAGTCTGAACTTCGTGCTGCATAAAGATCATGACCGACTTCCTGTTTTGATTCTCCTCTAGGCAACTTGACACTTATTAACTTGATTGATTTCATGCTAAATCAATTAGGTTTCCCATTCTTGTATAAGCAGCTCCTTAGCCAGATTGTCTCGCCTGTTAGTAATGGAAAACTTTCAAGCCTGTCACTCTCTGAACAATCTCTGCACCTGCCTGTCTACCTGACCTGATTCTCTGGTTTCTTTCTGTCAGCTCAGTAAGTCTGCTCTGATTTCTCTGGCACTACTTTGACTCGGGACTCTGGCATATTTTCTGTCTCTCTTCTCTTTGCTCTGTGGATATTGGCTTCTGTCTGCCTTCCTGCTATCCGTAATTCTAGGTTCTAGGATGAAATCACACCTGAATTGGGGTTCTTCTGTGCCTGCTCCAGAACCATCTGTTTGTTATAGCCTAAAAGTGAGAGTTTCACTCGCCCCCAGTCTCATTTCTGGGACTCATTCTGTTCGCAGAAAGCATCGAACTGGATCCATCTAAGGTGGAAGTGGTTCAGGACAGGCCCCCCCTTGAGTTCAAAAAACAACTCCAGAAGTTCTTGGGTTTTGAGAACTTTTACAGATGCTTCATCAACAACTACAACTCTGTCGTTTTGTTGGACCCCAGAGGCTGACCAGACTTTCACTTTGCTGAAAAACCACTTCACATCCGCTCCCATCTTATGTCTTCATTGCTGCTCCAGGGAGTTCATGGTCAAGATGGATGGCTGTGATTCAGGGTGGGGGCAGTCCTTTTCAAATGCTCAGAGTCTGATGTATTTGAGTTTGTGTATACCTGTCTCCACTGTGCCCAATGCCCTGTAAGACAGCCCCTAGTGAGCTACTCTGTCCACTACCCATCCCCAGGTGATTGTGGTCACACATTTCTTGCCCCCGTCAAGAGGAAACATTGTTATAATCCACATTGTGGAGTAGTTTTCTAAGATGGCTCATTTAATAGGGTCTGGGTCGAGTATGCCCACAACTCTCTGCCATCTTCTGCCATGAGCTTGACACTGTTGTAGACAGTCTACAGCTACCAGCCTCCATTGTTCTCAAATCAAGAGGCAGATGCTGTCGTTCCATCTGCCTTCGCCCTGGTACACAGGTGCCATCTGGCTTGAAAGAGACCCCGCCTAACCCTACTCAAGACAGTTCAGGGATACGAGAGGAGTGCAAGCGTGGGGCCCTGCACCCCTGAGTCCAAAGCAAAACCTCAGCTGTTACTCTAAGGATGTCAACTTGAGTAAAGAATTAGATGTGACACTTCTACTTGAAGTGGAGTTCATTTTAGGCAAGTACTTGTATTTTTACTGAGTTGTGTTTGTGTATTTCTACCACGTCTGTCATTGAGGGAACTGCCATTTTCCCCAGTAGTTTCAGTAGTTTTCTTAAGTTGTTTTCCTCAACTAGCTTTTAAGTGTTAATTGGGTTTTGCATCATTCCTATTAATATTCTATTTTCACATGCACTGCTTTGCTATTTTGATTTTGCAGTGTTCCCAGTGAGGTCATTAAAGATTTAACTTAGCATAATAAAATTATGAAAAGTGACTCAACCAAACATGTTGTGAAGTGATTTACTTGGACGGCGAGTTCTCTGTTTGGCTCAGTTCTAAGTTTATCTATCTGACAGATCTGCCATAGCAATAAAGCATGATGCATGATTATACTACAGTAAGCCATCAGAATGAATTTATATACTGAAGTAAATATTTCATCTATGATAAAAGACTACTTCGACTTCTGCTAGATCTACTTTTATAGTCTAAATTTTTGCAGGTGTGATTTTATGTTGTCCTATATATAATCAGAACATACTGTTGTAATTACACTTAATGACTGTCTCCTAAAAACAAATTAAGAGGATTATTAGTGAAATGAAGTCTGAGGAATTCAGGCTGTCCAACAGACAAGCCAAGCCAATTAAATTTAATTTCACCTCTGATAACCTATGTCTGAATCATCACACAGTTGGAGGGTTTGCCCATGATTTTCCAAGAGGTTGCAGTAAACTGAGAAAGAAAATCTGTGAGAAGAGCCAAAAACGGGCAAGCAGTGGGGGGGAAGGTCATTTTTCAGAACTCCGCCAACTGTGTTAACTTGGCAAGCACTTACACATGCAGATACATGGTGGACATACACATTTTCCCATGCAAGGTCTTTGCTGATAATATATTCCACCACAGACTCTGCTCTGAAATATAAATATGCTGCTATTTCACCAGTCAAGTGAAAATTATAAATTTTTTGTAGGTGTTTGAACATGCTGTGACATGTTTTTTTTTTATGTAGCAGTCTAGTCACACCTCGGCACACATAACCAAACTGAAGAGAGAGATTTGTGCCATTTTAGGCATGGCTGTTCTGATCTTGTTCTAGTTGTATTCACGTGTACGTGCAGCAGACAAAGAGTTCATCTTACCATAGTAGCGGCTCGCTCTCCAGGCCCTGACCGCACAGTGTAGGATACCATCCAGCCACAGCAGCAGCCAGCTAATGCAGAAGCCGAGCAGCAGCCCCAGCATCAAGTCCATCTCCTGTTTGGTCACACTGTCACTCACAAAGTAGTTCTCTGAGGAATCCACCAAGGAATGGTCCCCATCGTATGGAATTACATAGTGGACATGATGCCTGTGGGGAGGACAGATAGGAACTTGATGGCAGTGCTAGATGTACACGTGAGAAGATCTAAACCAGTTTATCAATTAAAGATACATTTCTTAGGCATGTGGATGAGGACATTTAATGATAGACCATTATGAAATAAAACCTTCTGTGCTGCCTCTGAACTCTACTGGAAATTTTCGGAGCATTCTTACTAAAGACATTCCTTCATGCGTGGTTTTAAAGATGATGGTGCAGGGCGCTGTTTAACGAATCGCTTCAAAATCTACTAACTGGGTTCAGATCTGATGATTGCAAAAGGCCACACCATGTGATTTACGGCATTGTCTTACTGAATTAGCTTTTTAGTAAGCGCTCAAATCCTTCAGAGAAGCATCTAAATTGATTATGTTTCGTCACTCATTTATTCAGGTGTTTCTTTTACTTCTCTGTGTAAACTAACTTTGACAAAGGAGAGGACTTCAAATTTTTCTTAAACCTGAAGAATAGCATTTAATAGAATTTGCACTACAGAACCTGCACTAATGTGAACCTTGCTGGAAACCCCCTTAAGCTCTCTCAAGGTCCCCTGGGTGTCCCCAGGCTGCACTTTAGGCAGAAAGGTTTATGGTCTGGTTGTGAATGTGAATTAGCAGAAAAAACCTATTGCTTGGAAAGAGAGTGAGCAGTATATTGCTACTGTACCTTCCTACATGACCTGTCTGTTAGAACATGGGACATTTCCTACCATATCCTAACAGGTAAAGGCTATACTTTGTCAATAAAGGATAAATAAAACTATGCACATTTAAAATGTACCAAGCACACGAGAGAGTTATTTTATAACTAGCAATCATTTTATCAAAGGGAGTTTCATATGTTCATGTCTTTTTTAATAATAATCAAATTAGTCTCTTAAACTTTTCCCCAAACAACCATGAACAGGCTTATATCAAGTCAGTTTTACTTGTGTTTCCACAAATCCACAGGCAGCGGGATTGTTACTAACCAGGTGGCCACATCACGCAGTAGAAGAAAGAAGAACTGTGGTGAAAAACCAGTAAAATGTCACACTGATCCAATGTAAATTTAAAGAAAATAGGTGTTTGTTGTATATCGTGAATAAATCAGTCTGTTGCAGAGACAGCTAAGAGGCAACATGCATAATAATATGACATACAAATCTGTGAATAAACTGTTGCAGCAGTTACTGATCAGCAATTATCCCTTTGCTTACAATTCTTCAGGACTGGCCTCGCCACACTGTAAAGCAGATGCTGCCACTTGATATGAAAGTCTATACTGTTATACTGTTATACCTGAGAGAAGACAAAGGACTCTAACAACACAGACAGTCGCCTAACAAACACTGTGGGAACCGAGAGATTCAGCTGCTCAATGCGAGTAGAGACACAGTCACACATAACACTGATAACAGGTTTGGACTTTTCATAACAAAAGAGTACTACTTAAACTTAATATTGCATTTCTGAAAACTGAAGAACTTACAACAGACAGCTTTTATTTAAGATATGCTCAAACTTTAAGCAGTAGAAGCTGAGATACAACACCATAATTGACATAACACCTAATTAATGAAGCTGCTATCCTGTCACCCTGTGTTTAATGGGTCTTTAATGACAAAATCCTATGATGTACTGAATCTGGGGTTGTACTAATGTTTCTGATTTGTTTGGCATACGTTTAGAGAATCGTGAGAAGCAACAGACAAAGAAAAAATCCTTACCTATAGAAATTAAACTTTATTAACAGAAAATACATACAGCACAAAAAGCACTTTGTACTAAATGTGGAGGGAAAAAAAAACAAATGTTGCAGATTAGCAACTCAAATATCTCACAAAAAAAAGCAATAGGGCCACAGGGGGGATCAAATCCCATTATTGGACTTCACTGACCTGAGCCTTTGAGCTACTGAGGTCCATTAACACTGAAACCTTTTCTTAAAAAACAGTTTAGGTGTCAACACAGTCTAAAATCTTCCTGTAAGTTTATTTTCCCTGAAGAAATCTTAAGCCCATAAGCCTTTAACTAAAATAAAAGATTATTTCATGCTGACTTTATTAGTCACTTAAGTCCTGTTCTCATGCACCTTGAAAGCCTTGGTTTGTGTCTTCTTTTGTAACATAATTATTTTAGTGTGGAAATTCCTCAGGAAGCACGTTTAGGTTATCCCGCAGCCTCACAAAACAACATGACACCAATGGGGCTGCACCCAGCAACATTCACACCTAGATTTCTTCCTCACCACAGAGGCAGCTAGCGTATAGGCCGTCAGAGAAGCTACAACTACATCCAAATCAAAGCTCAGAGGCTGCCAAAAAAAATGACACTGGTTGTGTCCTCAAGCCTGATAAGGTGAGCACCGTAGGCGTCATGACACCCCCGTTCCTCACGAATGGAAGGGCAAGCGAGAAAAGCCCAAGCTCCGCTCTATTCATCCATGTATCCCACGTTTCTGCTGTTTACGTGAAAACAGATGACTGACTCTCATTCAGGAGTGTTTCCAGGTGAGTGAAAGACACTGTGGTTACAGTAACCTGGAAACTAATAGGAGCAGAGCTTTGTCTGCTTACTGTCCACTAATACAGTTTTATGTAATTATTGCCTGCACATTAAACAAACACTTAAGATTACCTACTGACTCCTGATATGATTTTATATTCCACATTTTCACAATTCTGCTAGTTATTTATTATCAGGGCTCATTTAGCAGGAGCAACGATGACACTGTTGTCAAAATATTACAACATGACACTGTCAGGGCTGCATCATCTGATCATAAACCTCCAACCAAAACATGCTTTTTTTTTATCTTAATTGGTCTGTGTCGCTTCACTCACATCAGTCTCTGCAAGACGCCTTTCTGATATTTGACTCAGGTTATCCCTCTCTCTTTAACAAGCATAATCTAGTTGCGCCTGATTATGACCCACTTCTGCATTTACAGGCAAAAAAACACAGTAGAACTGGTCTGTTAATGCTGCTAATGAACTGCTAGCACATCAACCCCCTCACTGCAGTATTCACACTATAGACTGCTGTTGTGGTTCACTGGGCATCTGTTCAGCTTGCACCAACATGAATAGTGACATTTCCCTTCCTAAACCACTAATCTGCTCTCTGGGCTGCAGCTAGACCGCCTGCAGGACATGGGCCACTCAAAATCTAATATCAGAGAACAACATAGGCGTTCATCTATTGGGTAAAAGGACTCTTACTTTAAATCTTGTTCCTACACTGTTGCCATACCCTCTGGCTCTGTGGAGACTTAGGACTAAAGGGGGGGAAGCAGAGGCCCATTTGTGTCACAGCTCATCCACACAGCTCCTGTATCTCATGCTTGCTGCTGATGGGAAATGTGTAATAATGCAGATTAAACCAAACTGATATATTAATGAGTGTCCTGCTGCTGTGTTTCCCCATTTAAAGCCTGTACTCAGTGTGACAGCAAACAGCAGGCAGGCTGATGAGCCAGTTCCCTCAGCCCTATAGCACTTCTTTAGCCATAACTACTTCACCTCAACACGCATATGTTCATAATTATTGGCCCACAGGTTTATAGTCACGTCGCAGGCCTGTATGAATCGCACACTTGATGCTCAGATTGTTTTTGAACGGCCTTACATTGCTCATAGTTCATTACCTATTTATGGCTCCGACAAACACCTTCGTAGGCTATATGCAGCAAAACCGAAACCCTCTCACCCGACGTATGAAGAAAAAAAAACACAACGCGACCAAACGTATCATCTGTCAGAGAAAATAATAAAAACCTCAGTGAAAACAGTCGCTACGTAAACGCAGAATCGGGTTGAGAACAGGTTGGCTTTGCGGGGCTTCACCGCCAGAAATCTTCGAGGCCTCTTCAGTAATTAAGAATGGACTGGTAATAAAACAAAAGCACAAAACCACCATGTTCATACACGCACATATCGCTCGAGGATGATGGCATTTACCTTCCACAGTTGCAGTGACAGACGCGGTCCTCCCCTCGTAGATGCGGTAAGATGTAGTTGTGAAAGCGATCCAGTAGTGCGTTCATGTCCATTAAACAGGCTATCGCCTGCAAAGAACCATGCCAGTCAGCTGGGACATGTCAAGCAATAGGCTAGGCTATTCCTACAGACAGCGAATGACTCTTTTCATTATTAGTAAGACAAATAACAACAATAAGGATCACAAAGAAAAGGACAGATAATAGGTGGATTTGGTGGATCCTCCCGCTCTAAGAGGGTGGACTGTCGCTTCAAAACGGACTTATATTATTTATTTATGACAGCAGGTAATTATAGGTAGGCTAACCCACTTCCACATGTCATTGATGGCCTGCTGTAAGGTAGTTCCTCGCAAATTAAACGATTAAATGTTAAACGCCTTGGTGAGTGAATAAGAAAATCACATTGTGGTTGAGGGAGGTGAAGATGTCTTACCATAACAACTGAAGCACCAAGAATCATAAAAATCATGGTGGTTGTGATCATATGCATCAAAACTTCCAAACTGTCCGTCGTCCTGTAGCCCGGGGATTTTACCCGCGGCGATGGAGACGCTCCGGCTGGGCTCTGGGCGCACTGTCCCGGCAGGAGCCGCTCATGGAGCCGCCGCGCCGCTCCTGGCTCCCCGTCCCTTCAAACTGCCCGGTCTCCCTCCGTCCCCTCCTACACACGGCAAGCCGCTCTCTCAGCCCTCACTGCGCCCTCTCCATCCAAGTATGCCCCGGGTCGATCGGATGCAGCTGCAGCTCGCTCCAAGAAGGCAGTCCTCTCCTAATTACTAATGCAAAAGTGATCCGTTCTCCCAGGCTTGTTTCTATCTCTATCCCAGTTTAAAAAAACATGAAGAAAAAAGAGATAAGCTCTTCCAATATCCTCAGTATCCTTTCTACCCTGTTCCAAGTTATCCCAATCCGGGGCTGTGCGTTAATACCGGCGAATTCTGTCCTCCATCGGCGAAGGCGGTCGATGTCTCTCGCCTGGACGTCTCAAAGAGCTGCACCAACTCCTCTCACGGCCATCGCCCTCGTCTTCCTCGGAGTGCTTGATAACATCGACATGAGGTCCAGATCGCTCCTGTCGGGAACTAGACCCACCCTGTGCCCCGAGTCCAGTCCGGATCCAGCAACGGCAGCTGCATCAACGCCCGGCAGACACGCATGATTATCCCATCCTGGCTTCCAGCAGCTACACGACCATCCACTCCCACCTCTAGCGCGTGTGTCTGTGCACGCGCGCGTATGTGAGAGAGAGAGATAGTGTGTGTGGTGGGCGGTATGACAGGGGAGGACTGCAAACCGCCTTTATGGCCTATAGGCTTATTATTTATAGTGGATAGTGGAGCCGCGTTCAAAAATGGCCCTCCTCATGGTGATTTAACCTCCTGTTTCTCTGGGGACTTAACCCCTTTTACCCTTCAACACCACCACTTGGACGCACACATACACACAAACGCTGCTTTGCTTTCTATGTCTGTTGCAGGCATTGCAGTTCTTCGGTCACTGAGGAGCTCCTTTTGTTTCTGTCTCTACTGTTCTGCATGTCTAATGCCCAAAGTGAGTCTCAAAAAAACAACAACAACAACATAACAATTCTACACTCAAAACAATTCTAGGACTCACCATAAACCCTTTCTGTATAATTAGACACAGGGGTGAATCTTTAGAAACCCCAAACTAGCCCCTGCCTACCATTATGTTAACAACTATTAGACTAAGAGTTCTCATATATATTACTAGCTTACTAAAGTGGTCACATCCTCCTCCTCCTCCTCATCCTCAGTAAGCAATGTAATGTGAACAGCAAGTTGACATCTAAACGTAAGCGGTGTGTCATGATCGGGTAATCACTACAATGAACAGCAGCTACCGCTGTAGCTTAATAACCAATAACCACTCTTATGGTGTTCTTCATCATCTTTGGTGGTGCAGAATTCAGAAACATCTGCTGTCGTCACCTACATGCTGCTAGTGTTGCTTCACTTTGACTTTCTCCCTGTGTAGAAACAGAGACAAGCTGGGAGCCAGCCTGGCAGACTCCAATTAAAATCTACATGGGGCAGAATGGGGGTAATCTCAACGTATTATAGTAACAGGACTAAACAATCACAGCTATGAATGCATATACAAATGCAAGATATTAAAAGAGAGGTCAGTCAATCACTGTCACTTTGATGTATGAGTCAACATACTGTAGCCCAAAATAGTTGTGCAGATGGGAAAAAACAGTGAAGTAAGAAGCCCTCTTTTGTAGAAACGCTTGCAAGAGTAACTAACTAGTTGAAATTCACCTAGATTACAAAAAGAACATGTTTTTCTACCTTGTGAAAACCAGATGATCTACCAATATTCAATACATAATGTTACTCCATAAAGGGTTTTTACAAAAAAACCATCATAAATGACACGTGCCTGTAACTTTCTTCTTTACCGTATGTGGTCTTGGTTTCAGCTTTTTTCGTTAATATTTCTGCGCATTTGTGTCTGTGTCCTTCCTAATTTACACAAATTAAATTCCGTACGTGGTGCTAACAATATTACATCTGCTCATATGCCATGCCATCTCTCACTGAATCTAAAATAAACTACACACTAACTTACCTCTGCAGATCTCAGTCCTGTGTGGCATTTGTGCCACCTGGCTTAGTCCAAATTTTTATTTTCTCTAAATAGGAATAGTTTCGTTTTACAGCTTTTTCCTGTTTTCTGATGCAGTTTCATGTCTTGAGGCTATTTTTTTGTGTGTCTGCTGGTCTTTTTTTAAAATAGCAAACATCCTGTTTATTGCTTCTCAGCCCACTCCTCCCCCACATTATTTTTCCATCTGAGTGGAGTCATCACAAGGTGTTAGTGGTGAGTAGATTTTCTAAAAGCTGAGAGTAGAACGTAGAGTGATTTTCAGATGCAAAATTTATTTCAAAATCTCAAACTCAGCCTCCCGCTTTGACCTGAGTCACAGTCTGCAATATAAAATGACTCAGCTTTTTCTCATGTTGTAAATAGCTTGACAGACGAACAGACACACAGGTAGACCTATTGCGTAGCAAGTTACCTTTCACACATGGTAATTCCCTGGAATTTGGCATTTCACATTACCAGATTCCTCTTTTTCAAATTTGACAAAATATTATAAAAAATAAAAAAGCTTAGGTGTATTTGTTACAGACATTCTGTTTTCAAAGAATGAACCTGCTTCTGCAAGCATCCTAATGGAATTTTGAATCGCCTCTAAAGACTGGACCATCCCACCTACCGTACGTTTTGACGTACGTGGACATACGTAAGCGGAACTACAGTTGTAAACAAAAAGGACAATCACTACACAACTCTTTAAAAGAACAAAAAACGAAACTAAGACTTACTTTGTTGAGTGTGGCCTGTTAAAGGTGAGAAAATATCTGTTAACTGCGTCATGTTCTCCAGTTGTTTACCATGTAGTGAGTGCTACAAACAGGAAGATGTGATTTGTTATGTAATATCCAGCCGTGAATGCTAGCTAACTATTCCTGACGTTAGCTAACAGCTGACATGACGCCGATTCAGTCAGCTAATGTTACCTAGATCTAACTAGTAACTAGTTAAAACGTCGTTACTAGTTATGTTAGTACCACCAGCTAGTTAGTTGCCCATATGACGTCAGAAGTCGAATTGCAATTTCGCTACAGTTATGACGTTATTGGGAATAATAAGCGAATCTAACTTAATATTGTTATATTCTTGGTCACATAGCAATGTATCTCGAAATATCTACTCCAAATGTTTTTATGCTCTAGTCACAAAACATTTTCAACTAACTACTTCACTAAGGACTCAGTTAAGTTGCCTTATTAAAACGATCTGCTTTTATCAAAGCGGTACAGAGAAAATGATTTCTATTTTCGATGTATTGTTATGCCACTCGAGAATTAGGCAAACGTTTTACATAGTGTCTGTATTTATAGTCTTACAGTCTCAGTATAAAAGTGTCAAATTTCTTGATAGAGTTTAGAATAATGTCTTCTAAATTCGGGCACACACTGTAAAACTCTATTATCTACAAGGGGAGTATAAAAAATGTGTTTACTTTAATTGAAGTAAGATATATCACAAATTTCCTCCTCCAGAAAATGTTTTTATTGTCTAGTTCTCCACATAATAGCTGCCAACCGCAGTGCACTTTTGCAATCTGTGGATCCTTTATCAAAATATGTTTTCAGCTTGGCAAGCTTTTCCATTCACTGCCTTGAGGCTTCGTCTCCAACAACAATTGTCTTCCACTGCAGTGAATATCCATTGTTGAACTGCTTGAGAAACTTCTTTTGCAAATTCAGCACAAGCCTTCTTTTCTTCTGGTTTCAGGAGATGAGGAACCCAGTGAGCAGACTTGTTTTTAAAGTCAAGTTCTTCAGTAAGAATTTGGTAGATGCTTAAATCTCTTCATCTCTGATTTAGGTATCTTCCTTGACAAGCTCGACAGTTTCATCTAATAGTCAAGGTGTCCCTTTGTTGGGATGGCTCAGGAAGTTGACCAGTTTGATAAACTACTCAGTTCTCTGAATTGATGCATAGTTGCTAAGATGGCCTTCAAGCTTTTTGAAGCTTTCTGCTGCTGATAAACTGTGATTAAAAACAACAGAAAAAACATTTTTCTATTAGGGAATGTCATTTGCAGGCAGCACTTTTACTTTGTACAATATTTCTTTATATATTTGCTAAACATTTCATCCTCCAACCTCTGTTTCTGTGTCTTTTTAGGTTCCAGATGAGTGTCAGTGGTTGATGCAAATGCTAGCTCATTACCATAAATAGACATACTTTGGCATTATAGCCCCACAGTATTCACATCAGCCAACATGTCTAGGAAACAGACGTCAAAACCTGTGCGGAGCAATAAAAAGAGTGAACTCGAACGCAAGAGGGATGAGCGGGCAGCACGTCGGGCCATTGTAAAAGACCGCAAAAACCGGCCTCAAGATGGTGATGAAGGAGCAGAGTTTGTCAGTTTCTCCAATCAGCTTCAGGCACTGGGGCTCAGGCTGAGAGAAGTCCCCGGAGATGGGTAAGATCTAGAAAAACATTGTGACATTGTATACTGTAACACACATACCTAAAGTCTTATATATAATATACAATAACTTTAGAGTCAAGTTGGCACCAGGTGTCTCATCATTAGTAACCAGGAAGAAGATAATGTCTCCAACATCTGTGTCTATTTTTTTCAGTTCCATGTACTAAACTTTGAAGGTCTCAAAACTAGCTGACTGCTGCATAGTGGAGGCAAATACAAGGGCCATAATTTGACTTTGAATAAAACATACTGATGGACTTTGTGTCCTACAGAAACTGCCTGTTCAGAGCTCTAGGCGACCAGTTAGAGGGTCACTCCCGGGGTCACCTACGACTTCGCCAGGAGACAGTTCAGTATATGATGTCACATCGACAAGACTTTGAACCATTTGTTGAGGATGATGTGCCCTTTGCACAGCACTGTAAGTAAATGACCCAGTGACAGACTCGCTGACTCATCATATAAAATAACTGGGTAGATAAGAGAGTTTAACTAATGCCTCATTAACAAAGAACATTTATGTAATGTTACTGCACAAATTAAATCCATTGTTTTCAAAGGCATATGATTTTGACCACAAATTATGCACTGACCCCTAGTGGTCTTTACTTCTTCTTGCAATGGAGCAACACCTACTGAATGTCAGTTGTTCCCATCCTAGGAGTTGTAAGATGAAATGTAGGATAAGAATGGAGATATACAGTACATTTGTTTTAGTTTTTTAAATCATAGAAAGTTCAATAAAAGTTTGTGATTCCAGCTTAGGTTTACGGTTTAAATAAACGTTGTTACTTCTTTTCACCTAGTGTCCAACCTGTCTCAGCCTGGTACGTTTGCTGGCAACGACGCTATTGTGGCTTTTGCTCGCAGTCAACAAGTGAAAGTGGTCATCCATCAGCTGAACACACCACTGTGGGAGGTAGGGACAGGCAAAAACTTTCAAATGACACCATGTCATCTCACCATTCTCCTGTCTTACTTAACTCCCTGTTGGTACACCACACAGTTTATATGTTGTGTTTTCACTGCAGATAAATGGTGCAGAGAAGCAGGTGTGCAGAGAACTACATATTGCCTACCGCTACGGAGATCATTATGACAGTGTGAGGAGGACTGGAGACAACTCTGAGAGTCCTGCTCAACTCCGCATAGAGGTATACGATATAAAGTGGGCATCCCATGAACAGACATCTAGCTTAGATCATATAGAAAATTCCAGGTCTACCTCCTCTAGATGTCTAGAGTGTATCATGTCAACTTTTAAGTGCTCAAGGATTGTAACAGAACACATATTTAGCCATTCTGTACTCATGTGTTTCTGATGTTTTCTTGACTGTCACCAGAGCCTCCAGAATTCACGTGGACAGCAGCGCGTGTTTGGGGACGGTCAGAGGGACAGTCTGAAAAACCCTTCTCCCACAGCTTCAGAGGATGACAGTGTGATCCTGAGCTCCATCAAGAATCGAGGAATCCAGGGTCAGCGGTTACACTTACTCATTAGCTGCAGGAAGAATTAGACTGTTGCAAGAAATGAGAACAAGTTGGACTCAACTTTGTTACAGACTTTATAACTTCATAATTATACACTAAAGCTTGTCTGTTTCCGTTAATTACATCAACTTCAGCCTCTGAGTGTTCGTTTGTGATTATCGCATCATTTATCACATCACACTACGTTGTCCTATTTGTGTGTTTATGTGCGTGTTTTCTGCCTTAGGGGATGAGGAAAACCTGCTCCAGCTGAGTGCAGCAACCATCAATGCTGAATGGCTTGTTGGATCTGTGCTGGACCAGTCCTGTCAGGACCAGTGTGCCTCAGGTTCTTGCTCAGCCTGCAGAGCTGCAGCCACAGAGTGCAGTGAGCACAAGCAGTCGGTAGAGGGCAGCAACGTCCAAAAATCTAAGGTGGAGTTATGAGAACCAATTTTGTTCTTTAGTATTTTTTTATTTATTTTAGAACTCACTTTATTCATAAAACATTCTTTAATCATGGACAGACTGTGGTATTATTCTAAATGGATTTAAATACCAATGCAACAAAATAAGTAGATGAGGTCAAAACACATGGCAGTGAAATTACTTCAAAACAAACATTTTTGTGTTCTTCATTCCCAGGTATCTAACAAGCAGAGGAAAGAGCAGCAGCGGCAAGAGAAGAAGAAGCGTCAGGAGGATAGGCATCGGCAGAAGTTTCTCCAGAGCAAAGGAGGAGGTCAGGACCAGAACCAGAACCTGCCAGAGGCTGTTACTTTGGTACCAGCTCTCAACACTCTCAGTATATAGACTGGTGCATGGCCAAAATTACCTTCTGCTACTGGTGGCTGACGCTGTCCATAAAATGTTTGCACAAAGTGAAATTTGATTCAGCCACAGTGGATGACTTTTCCTAAAGAGAACCCTATAGTTCCTTGGCAAACAGTATAACGGTGCCTGCAAACTTGTGTGCGTGAGATGTGTGAAAGTTGTAGAAGACACAGAGTGAAAGAGCATGACTTCCTTTTTTTTGTCAGATTTCTGTTTAGTTCAACTCCTGGCTGGTGTATGTAGATACTCCTCTGACTTGGTCTGTCTATGATGGACATCTGGCTTTTCCACAACAACATGCAGAGAAATTAGTGCAGCTGAGCTTTTGATTTGCCACAGATTGAGTTAATGTTCATTCAGATTATTGTTTATTTAATCTGACCAAAGAAGGAAATAAAGGAAGAATGGCTGATGAATGATGCACATTGTGTAATGTGGCAATAAAATTAATAAATGATAATTTACTCTTTATGTGCATCTGATAATGTGTTACATTCAGGGTTCATCCAGGGTGGCATAGACCTACAGTTAGTTAATATAAAATCGTGTTTTTAAAGATGCTGCAGTTAATATTTTCATAACGTTAAATATTCATATAGTACATTGATTCAACACCTGAATCTGCATCTCCACTTTATGCGGCTTTATAAGGAGTTAATGCTCAGTGTTTAGCTGGTCCCCAACTAAAGGGAGTGCAGGTAACATATATGCATTTATTTTGTATAATATTAATTGAAACAATATCACTTCCGTACGTATATTACAGCAGTTTAAATTTCCCACTGTGGATTTTAGAGATCAGAGAATTTGCATTCATTTGTATGAAGAGACATCTTGAAGACCAATCTGTTTAGTGGAACAATAAACATATTATTATGGATAATGATCATCATCCTCTATAATACTCTGTAAATACAATCGACACAAAGTGAGTATGAATCAGAAATGTTTAGCAAATATTTTGAGACCACTTTGAAACCAGAGGATGTGGACAGTGAAAAAACTTTTACTCGATGTTAATGCAGTCAAATATAGGTGCTGTAATTCTCTCTGAGAGGAGTCGATTCAACTTTCTGGTCATGCAGCATCTGAGCCTGTAGTGTTTGATGCTGTTGTATTCGACTGTAAAGTGCTCCTGTTATTTTGCCTTTGAATTCATGCCAACCCATAACTAACTGCAGTTACAGTGTTACAGGCCAGATGATTCATCTTTGTCCAGTAATAAGTCACCATACAACCAAATATTTAACTGCCTGCTGTTCTAACTAAGAGATACCCAGGACTTGGTCTTAAGTGGTCAAACTGTTCATTGCAGATATGTAATTATTAAACCAGGTAGATGATTGAAATAAAACCACTGGGAATATAAGATAGATGCTGATGAATTGGAATTGAATACTGCAATAAAAAACTGGCCCATTGCATGAAGGTATAGAAGACAAAGCCCCATAATACAAGCCGCAGATTTCAAGTCACATTCAACTCCCTACAAATGTACTAACTAATGTAATCCAGGATTTCAGATTCTAGAGTCAGGTGTAGCATTTTGACATTTGAGAAATACCCCAGTCAGCTCAATAGGAAATTTAAAAATGTTTATTTTATTAAAACAGCATACAAAAATGACATCAGCAAAAGTTAAGGTTGGGCTCACAGAGATAATTTTACCAATGGCAGATTTAAACTATGTACACTTAATGTAATTCTTCACACACTCCTCTGTTGGCAGGTTTCAAAGTCTGAAATCTACAGGTATTCATTACATCTTAAAACAAGACTATGTACCCTTTGCAGAATAATGTTATGTGGCATTTATAGAATATTAAATGTTGATGGTAACATAATAAAATAAAAAATAATAATATTAAAGCCAACAAACTGACAAGTGAGGCTGCAGCTGCAAAATCCAAGCAAAGGTGTATTTTGTTGTATGAGTTTAACTTTCAATTTCTAATAACAAATAAATGGCATGTATCTGCAAACTGTACATAGCCTTGCTTTAAAGATCATGTGACAGATCTATGCTGTCACTTTGGTTTCTTAACAGCTCATTCTGAATGCTAGAGTTTTTGGATAATGCAATTTCACATTAAATCCTATACGGGTAACGTTTATCTCTACACCTTCCTGGTCCGGTCAGCCTTTTTGAAACAGGATGAAAACTGTCTGGTTGGTGGTGAAAGCAGCTGCTGCTTTAGAAGTCCTGTCTGATGTTTTCCTTGTTCTCGTCTCCCTGCTGTTGTCTGAGCTGAGAGACTTCGTTCTCCAGCTGGATGATGGCCCGCTCAATTTCATAGTTCTTACTGACCAGAGACACCCAGCTGTTGAGAGATGAATGAATAAGTCAGAGGAAATTTAACTGTATTTTCCCTATATGCAGATGTATGACGATGTCATCTTTTTAAACCTTCAACATACTTTGACTCCAGCTCTCGCAGTTTAGCTCCACCTGCCAACTGGTCATTTTTTCGCTGCCAGTTTAAATCTTGAATTTGCTTCCTGCGTTTAAAAAAAAATGAAAGTCAACGTGTGAACGCAGGTTTAGTAACACTTTAAGCAGCCAAAAGTGTTGCAGTGGTCGTTCACCTGAATTTCTGAAGCTCCTTTTGCGCCATCTCGATCATGAAGGCCAAGTTACTGCAGGAGGAAGACAAAAAAAAAAAAGTGATCAGTGTTTAAACTAACTGTACACTGACTTACTGTCGGTGAGAAAAGGCTGCTGTCACATACTCGTTGTAGAATTTCCATGCGTTGGTTCCATATTGCGACATGAGCTCCAGGTTCTCTATGCGCACTGCTTGGTGCTCCAGCTGGGCCATTGAGTTGTTCACGCATTCCTGCCACGCTGTAATGTCATTCTTCTGTCCTGATGAGGGTGCTGGCAACTCATATCTCCACAGAGAGAAATAAGTAATGTAATAATTTAAACACTGTGAAAATATAATTGTTTTATTACAAATAAACCTGCTGTGAACTATAAGAAAAATTATTTTAGTTTTTATAATAAATTCTATAAAATATTATATATATTAAATGCCATAATATTTATAAATGCCAAATGTTTTCAGTTTCATTACATTTTGTTGTCAAAAATTTGCACAAATTAAAAACATCCATCTAACTAGCATGAGGCTCACGAACAGGCTCCTGCAGTGTGTAGGATTTACCTCTTCATGCTCAGCAGTTCCATGGGCTGACGAGCCGCGAGCCGCTCAAATTCATTCCTCATAATCTCTGTCTGAAGGGTGACAGGAAATAAGAAATGCTGTTATTATGCCACACTGGCAAAAGTCCCAAAAAACAGACACCTGCTGAGTTTATCACCTCGAAGGCAGAGAAATCAGGTGTGGGCAGGTAGCTCAGGTAGTTTTTGGTAGGTCGGTATCTTCTGGTCTCCTCCTCAACCAGCGCTGCAGCCTAGAGGGAAAAGGAGGATTAAATACAAGCTACTAGATTCACTTTTTCCACTTCACACTAAACATCTGACATCTGAGCAACAGTAGGGTTCATGCAACAACCACTGATACAAACAGATTTGTTCTTATCTGCCTCATACGAATGACTGAAGGGACTTCATAACATCAATTACTGTAGGCGTCAATATTCTCTAATATCTCACCTTAACCACAAGGCACTTTGCTTGAGAAACGATTTTTGCGTCCAACTTCAACTTTGCAGGCCAATAGAAAGCTATTTCAATGATGATGTTAAATGGTGCTTGAGATGAGAAATATTTTAATAATTAAGTTATTAACCTCTATATGAGCATCTCTTTCTTTGTAGGCAAAGGAAATTTTCAAAAGCTGACATACACGGTGGCGCGGGGCAAACCAACTGATGATTCTGAAAATGGTTTTCATATTGTGTGACATGGTCGCATCTGATCAACAGTTGCATCAATAACAAATCAATCTTCCCATATTGTGTTTTAGGGGAACAAAACGTAAGTCATTACATGACACTTCAGAGTTTCATGAATACTGTATATTGTACATAGGAGTAGTATAGAGAGTTTTAGTGTAAATCAACCTGGCTCCTGTAGACGACATTATTCCTATACTCTTTGTTGTGTTGTCACAACATTCAGTATAATGTTCTGTACTGATGTGTTCAAGTGATCACTATCAAATCTAATATGAGTGACTTTAAACTGTCCCTGTGTAAAAATTAATGTGTTATTGACATATCAATATTTGTATATTAGCATAATGTAAACATTTAATTTTATCCACCACCTCAGACACATCTGCCAGTCATTATCAAACACAGCTGTAACTTGTAACATTAATAGAGCTGCATTAAGAGTTCCAGCTTCCTGGTCTGGTAAATGTGTATGATTTGTACATGTCAACACAACAGACTCATCAATGTCATCATTCACACTTGTGCTGTGAAGGAAGAGTCTATTTAAGATGTGATAATGAGCAGCTGAGCACTGCAGACATGTTACGTCTTGTTCTGTTAGGTGTTCAGTAGGAACTGTGCCCACATTAATTTAACAAATATTTCAGTGGAGTTTAACGTGGTGAGAGGTATCAGCTAAGGTGTCATGATAGAGAAAAAGACAACAGACAGTTTAATTAATGATGGCTGCATTCCATTAAGGTGCTAATGTTCTGGTATTGTGTGTGTGCTGGCATTGCAGTGAGCTGGATCACCAGACCAACTTACTAGGTCATGTTTCCATAGCAACACAAGTCAATGAAACTGTGAGAAAATATTTAAACGATGTACATCGCTGATTAAACTGTGAAGTCATAATTATGAATCACATACTTAATTTTCATCCTTTTTAAATATATGTGTGCCTTAAATAACCCATAACAGCACTAATTTTATTCATTACACCTCATTTACAGTACAGGCCAAAAGTTTGGACACACCTTCTCATTCCATGTGTTTTGGGGTGAGGTGGACCACAGAGTGAAGGCAAAGGGGCCAACAAGTGCTAAACACCTCTGGGAACTCCTTCAAGACTGTTGGAAAACC
>JAUYWH010000025.1:5789946-5816045 GCA_034779795.1 Ctenopoma multispine | reverse complement strand
AGCTGTACATTGGAGAGACGAAGCAGCCGCTTCACAGGAGGATGGCCCAGCACAGAAGGAGTAACACCTCAGGGCCTTGCCTCTTAAGCATTGTCTTCTCCGTGCATTCTTGCAGAAGTACACACTTGCACTAATTGTAGATCGTCACTCCTTAAGAAGGAACAATTCACCAAACCCTTACTGACATCACTATAATGTGCAGACTTAGTGAAGCACTACAGTGCCAGGGCACCACTTTGGACAAGGCTGATACCAGTGAGCTTTTATTCATCTGAATGACTGCATTGCTTCTTGTCTCTGTTATTGGTGCAATCACAAATCAAAACTCACAGAAATGTCTATGCAAACTTTAAATAAAATAAGGTACATAGTTTATTCAAATCTATACTTTTGAACTTAACTAGTTTTGATTTGTGACATAATTGCTGACAGAAATTTAAACCAGATGCAGGCCGGCTGTGTTTATTACACAATACCTGTGAGAAAGCTCACTTTCTCCATTTTACTCCCTGTTTAAAACAAATATTATTTGCTTAATTTACATGACCATAGTAATGCTGCTGTGAAAGCTGTGAACATTCTGGTATTCAGAAAAACACTGCACCATAATAAAAATAAAAGTTATAAAAATAATCATTAATTAAAAAATAATATACTATACTATTATGAGACACTCTGATACCAAATTCATAAAACTTTATCAATACAGTAACAAATCTGCTGTTTGATTGATAAATGAATGTTTTTTTCCATTTAAAAATGAATTAATTTGTTTCCCATTGCTCTGCCAGTGGACAAGCCATTCTATCTTCTAATTAATCTTCATTATTGATCAATTCGTCGGTTCTGTAATGTTGTGGTTGGATGACATGATACTAATTTTAACAATTTCATACTTAATTCTTACACAGCTCTTATTATGCATATTTTTAAACTGATGATAGATGTTCTGTATATAAAATATGAATCTGTACAATACCTGGAGCTGTTAAAGCACTTCCCATGAAAAAACGTACTTAAGTAAAATCCATTATTTTATTACTTATATTACCTATACATACATAACACAAAAATATTTTTTAAGTAAAAAATATTACTGTACCAACAGTAAAAGTAGTTAAAGTAGTAGTGCTCACTGAATCATTTTCAGCATGATGCATATTATTGTATTATAACAATATATTCATCACTTAATTAATAATTTAGCTTACTTTATGTAACCCTTTATCATATCAAAATCTATAATAATATGTTTTTCATTTATTGTGGGGGAGCATGGAATGATTTTTTTGCATTGTCGTCTATGGGAATCATCGTTCAACTTCTCATCAACTTTCCTCTTTTCATCATCATCGTGTGTGGTCATCGTTCATCGTATCAACGTCATTTCAACTTTAAACAAATCTAGAAACTTTCAACTTTCTTGCTTTAAATCAGCTTCTTTGTTTCTTTTATACTTTTTGCGTTTGAGCAGTTTACGTTTTGGGTGATATTTGATCCGTTTTCAACTTTTCCATTAGTGTGTATTGCGGAATGTTGGTGCAGCTGGAGTGGGCCACTCTAACATCTGTCCTCCAACTTTTATCAACCTTTTTTTGCTTCTTTTCTTCTCCTCTTCAGTCAACTTTCGAATACAAAAATATGAGTCTGTCCGTTGAAGTGTTGGGGTGCTGAGAGTCTTGACATTTTTTCAGCATGACCAACCGTTTTTGTCTTACAAAGGATTTTGTGGAGGTATCCCTCTCTCATTTTTCCCTGTTTATAGACATATCAATGAGCTGCAGCTGTTTCTCAGTCTGGGTCTGTGTAACCATTACCATGGCAACGTAACTCACTGAGTGCTTCTGCATCTTGTAATATATTACAATAGAACTTTCTGTAATCCATTGCATTTTTTGTTGTCATTCTTGTTCATCAAGTTTTCTTCTTTGTCACCTTTTTTTCATCAAGGTGTGTCAACCTTTATCTCTTTGTCACCTTTGTGTCAACCTTTATCTCTTTGTCACCTTTGTGTCAACCTTTTCTCTTTGTTAACTTTGTATCAACCTTTTGTGCTTGTCAGCTTTGAGTCAACTTTTTGTGTTTGTCAGTTTTGTGTCAACTTTTTCTCTTTGTTAACTTTGTGTCATCTTTTGGTGTGTGTCAGCTTTTGTCTTTGTGTGCGTGTGTGAGACTCACTGTCTGTGTGTCTTGTAATCCATTACATTACTACTTTCTGCAATCCATTACAGTAGTATTGACCTATAGCTGGTCCTACTACCACCCTGATCTTGTCTACTGGCTGACAAGATCAAGAAAACAGGTTGCCAGTGAGTTGGATATTGGTGATTGATGATTATTTCACACAGACACACACGTCTGTCTCCAGCCTGTGAGACAACCTTCACAATAAGAGCCTTTTTGTGAATAATCAATAAACAGGTTGGAAGTAAGTTGGATATTGTGAATTGATGATAATTATACACAGACACACGTCTGTCTCCACCCTTTGAGTCAACCTTCACAATAAGAGTCTGATTTTCACAATAAGAGCCTTCTTTGTAAAAAATCAAGAAAACAGGTTGAAAGTGACTTGGATATTTACTTAAGAAAATTATATTTGCCATTCATCTTCTTTCGCTCAACTTTTGCGCTACATAATATAGTTTTTTTGTCTTTGTGAACTTTTCTTTTTGTCAACTTTGTGTCAACACTTTGTCTTTGTCAACTGTATTCAACTTTTTGTCAACGTTTTGTCTTTGTCAACTTTGTGTCACCTTTATTCAACTTTTTATCTTTGTCAACTTTTTTCAACTTTTCAACTTGAATCAACAAAGCCATGCTCCCCCACGCGATTTCTCCAGAAATTGCTAAGTCTAGTCATAAGTGGCATTTATCTAAACTTTCAAAAGAAATTTGTAATTAAAGCTATCAGGTAATAGTGAAGTAAGTACAGTATTTCCTTCTGGAAAATGTAGTAGAGCAAACGCATAAAGTTCTAGTTTCACCCAAAAGGTACTTGATATTTTCCAACACTGTTCCATGTTCTTTACATATTGTCTGTGTGTGTTGGGGCGTCACGGTCCTCACAGGTATAGAAAGTCAAACTCGGGTCTTGCTCGACGTCATGACGTAATGTACGTACTCCTGGTTCGAGAAGTTACGCAGGACGTGCAGCGGTTCAAAGAGGAAGGAAGATGGCGGATAACAAAGGCGAGGATGATATGGAAGCGTCTGTGAATTCGGACTCCGTCTCTTCAGCGCAAGATAATGAGCAGCCAGAGGCGAAAGTCGAAAATGCAGTAATAATCATAGAAGCGAATACAAAGGATGGCGAAGAAACAGAGTCCAGCGATAGCGCTAACGATTCGTCTACACTCACAGGCGACGAAGGGGACGTTAGCAGCGGCGGAGCTGTTGGTGCGGGAGGGGAAGCCAACGGTAACGTTAGCGCTAGCAACGCCGTCAGCCCGGCTGCGACCAGCAGCACCAATACAGAGCAAACGGCAGCTGAAACACTGACCACCGGGGATGCTCCTGTTGCTGGACCCACCACTGAAATGTCTCCCCCTCCTACGGCTCCAGTGGCCACGCCGGTACCCGCTCCCATTAATTTACTGGATACGTGCGCAGTGTGTAAACAAAGTCTTCAGAGCCGAGACTGTGAACCAAAACTTCTGCCTTGTCTGCACTCTTTTTGTCTGAAATGTATCCCGCAACCAGATAGACAAATAAGCGTCCAGGTGCCTGGACCACACGGGCAAACTGACACACACATAGGTGAGTGTTTCACGAGTAAAACTGTGAATAGGTTAAGTCCCGTGCTCTGTCATCTGATGCTAGTTAGTATGAATTGTTGTCCGTCAGACGTTTGGAGTTCAACAGTTTGAGGGGCAGAATTAGCCAGGCTAAGTGACAGCTAAGGTTTTATCTGAGAGTTATTCAATAGAAAACTGAATTTGAGTTACTGCAAAGCACAGAAGGTGGTGACAGGACCATCTGTATTTATCTCTCTCGGTCCAGCTGTATTGTAGTTATGTTCTTCGACCACAATGCATAATTAGAGAATCTTATATACAGTATACCTAATTAATGATGGAACCAAAACAATTTGAAACAGAGTTTACGTTATGTTCTGTTAATCATTAGGCTATATTAGGTCAACAATTTATTATATATTATGCTTTTTGTCTTTTAATACGCAAAAGTAGATTATCATCTAGGAAGTGTGAACATGAAGATTTTGATCAACACTGTGTGCTACTGTTCAAACTGGAAATGCACCACTGCATATTCACTATCGACTAAGAATAGTGAGACATTATCCAGTCAAGTGGTTAAATATAGTAGCAAATATTTATAAATATGTAATAATGAAATTCATACTATATTCCATTATGATGATATGATATACATTTAACTAGCACATTTATTGTTTGGACACTTATTTTTCTTCTTATTTCTAGATTTTTTTTTTCAGTTTTTGTTTATTTCTTCATTATAAAATAATAGTACAGATGCAAAACTATTGCATTAAGACAACTAGAACGTTCTTGGGGAAACTTTAAAGGTGCCTGCCACTTTGCGCCCCTGAAGCTTAAAGCCATCTTGCCAATAATAAAGCAGGATTTGCAGAGCTAGTCATTTGGTTACATTCATTTCATTTGGTCACATTTATAATATGTGTAGTAAGAATCCACAGTCTGCCATGTGGGGCATCCCATTTTGGCGATTTAAGTTGCCATGGTAACTCAAAATGCCAACAAACCACAATAGGATACATGTCATGACGGAGCCGGTCGTTATGATGTATAACATGTTTGATGGGCTTCCCCAGTCTGTCAATCTATCCTGTGGGCTCATCTTGTGTGGTTTTTGTGTAGTAGGAATCCACAGTCTATGCTGTGGGATTCTCGTGTTTGGTTTTTGGCAATTTATGTTGCCATGGTTACTCAAAATGCGAACTAACCACAATAGGGGACTTTTCATGACAAAGACGCTTGTTTTGATGTATAAAATGTGTGGTAAAAATCCACAGTCTGTGCTGTGAGCTCATCCTGTGTGGTTTTTGGCAATTTATGTTGCCATGGTAATTCAAAATGCCAACTAATCATAATAGGAGGCATCTGGTGACCGAGCTGGTCGTTTTGATGTATAATATGTGTGGTAAGAATCCACAGTATGTGCTGTGGGAATTGCGTTTGTGGTTTTTGGCGATTTACGTCACGATGATAACTCAAAAGGCCAACTAACCTAACTAATAGGGGACATGTCACGACCAAGCCGATCATTTTGAGGTATAACATGTTTGATGGGATTCCCCAGTCTGTCAGTCTGTCCTGTGGGCTCATCCTGTGTTGTGTGTGGAAGAAGTGCTCCTGAACCTGGGAGCCATTTTGATGAAGCCTCAGCCAATCAGAGAGCAGGAGTTAGCTTGGTGTTTTATGCTGCCATGGTAATGGCCTCACAGAAAGCAGCAGTTAGGAAAACACACTTGCACTTCATTTAGGTTTTTTAACACAGGAGAAGTGATGTTAGTTGACCTCGGCATTCAAAAAGTATAAGTTCTGTCACTATGAAAAGCATATTGGCGAAAAAACTATGGAAAAAATGAGGGTTAGGTGGCAATCTACAAACACAGACCATCTCTTATTTGGAAGATAATTTTTTTTAACTCAGAAACAATGGATTGAATAGGAGAATCAAGTTTTCCTCCATTTTTATGTACAATTTGTTTATTAAATTGACAAAAGAGAGAACAAAACTTGCAAAAAGAAGTCTATAACAGCTGAGGGCAAAATCCTAGAGAGCTCTAACAGCGCCAACTATTATAACTATATAGTTCTATTTATCTGTATTGTAATTAAAAGCCTTGTGTACTGTTGGTATTTATTCAACCAAATTCAGGAGGATTTCACCTGCAATGTTTTTTTTTTTTGGTGATCTGGTGATCCCAGGCTATCCCGATGGGGTTTGATTTCATCCATTGCTTAGACAGCCCTTTCATTGCCATATGATGTGTTTTGATGATGAGTCATTGTCATGATGTTTTCATACAAATGATGGAGTGGTGCGTTGCTGCAAAATATTGTGGTAGCTTTAAATTCTGCAAACAACACCAGCAAAGCATCCCCATATTATCACCACCTTTTGCATGCTTCATGTTAGGTATAGACAGTTCCTGTTATTCATAGCCTTTTCTGTCTCACAAAGTCACAGCGGTTGGAACCAGATCTCATATTTAGACTTATCTGACCAAAGAACATATATCCACTGGTCTCTTCAGTTTTCTTCTTATTTTTCTCCTTCAGTTTTTTCTTTTTTTCACTGCTTCATTCAAACTGTTGATGCCGCAGTGTGTCTGCTACTTGAATTCTAGTAAGAAATGAACTAGAGATACATTGAACTAGTGGTCTCTGAGGCAGGTCATTCTTATGGCATTCAGACATGGCATTCAATAATTTACTTGAATGAGTAGTCAAAGAAAGAAGTCAGGTTGTCCTCACACAGCTTCCAGGTGATGTCGCCTGGTTGACTGAGAATCTTCATCCACATGATTCTAATAAATGTATCATCTGGGGCAAAGAAAAGAGAGAGAGACGGTTTTATAATGGTGACTATTTCCTGAAGCTATGACATGACGAAAACTGTCCAATGCTACTTTGAGGAGTATTTTTTGCACAAAACATTTTTTTGCTTACCAAATAATTACAAATGAGTTATTTAATAGTTTTAACATCTTTAATATTGATGTGCAATGTAGAAAATAATCAAGACATAAAACCCTGAATAAGATATACAAAGAATTGAGTAGTATTGTATAAATGGCACGGTCAAATTATTATTAAGGGATATTCTATTCTCTATTATCTCTTCTATTTTTCATAATTATGGCAGCAGAAGAATTTCCCTGTGGGATTAATAAAATATTTGAATTTTAAGATTTTACGGATCTTGTAATTAATTGTGATATTTTTTTCCTCGTACTTAAAAATGATTATGATACAACTGTATCAACAGGATTCATTGTAAGTGGATGAACAAACCTGTCTTGCCAATATGTTTACTACCTCACAGGTCTTAAGGTAGTAAACATAAGAGTCTGCCTGGCAGACTCTATTGTGTTTATACATTTATGTGAGGTTTTATTTGTCAGACACTCAGTAAAAGCCCCAAGAGTCAGACACCAGCAATTCAGCTGGTGTAACAAGAGTTGTAACTGAGAGCAGACTTGGACTAAATCAAAACTAGAATCCTGGTCTGGTTCTCACTTTTGCTAAGTTTGCACAGACCAGACTGAAAATGTAAATTAACTCTTTACGAGTTAATTTATATTTAGTCTCTTTGGTGTTTTATTTCATCAAACATCAAGTCTTGCTGCTATCGACTGACATTTTGTAAAGCTACTCTCCTAATAATATACTGGCAGGAGTCAGGACTCGTTTCATGTTTATTTGAACTTCCACTGCAGAAACAAAACATTAAACTACAACATTCAGGTAAAACTAAACTGAGAAATAACTTGTTTCAAGTTCAACAAATCAAATTTTACAAGTGTCTACTGGGTGACATCAAATTTTACCCCAGGTTCTAACTACACATGTGTCTGTTTAGAGTTTTTGTTCACAAGGTGTGATATAATTTTGTTAGTCTTGGTCTCAGTGCAGAGAGAGAGAGAGAGTTTTTCAGAAATTGAATTAGTATTGCTTTCTGTTCAGATTCAGTATCACATGGTTTGAATTGTATATTTACATAACTCCTTGTCACCACAAGCAATTACTTTAGGGTAGACTGGATTTACATATATTGTTTTTAAGGGATTTTTTCTATTTACCATCAGTTGATGATGTGGGACATATGATGTAACTCAGCTCTTGGCAAGTGAAAATGTTTTTACTTTACTTTGGCTACAGTTGCTGCCAGACTTGGTCATAACCAGGCTGGAGGTTCAGAAGGTGGGGTCTCAGTTAACATAATAATGAATTACACAGCATCTGGCGCAGTCTCTCCAGTTTGTCAAAGCCCTAGCATGTCAAATCTTTATCAGATTATTAATTAACCATTCCACTTCTACACTTAAATTCTATAAAAAGTTTGTTATTAACTATATTGATAACATTGATTAACATTGCTTCACATAAAGAACTACAACTTAAGTCAGCCCTTACCCAGCTAATAATTGACTTACATGGTCCAATGAAGGTTGGCTAATGATAAGTCATTAGAAGTTGGGATCATTGCCAAAACTTTTACTAGATAGATCAGTTCATTAATTATATTAGATAAAGGAAAAGCCAGATGACTTCTATGAAACAACTTAGTTGTCATAAGCCTTTTATTAATTATTAATTTAAATTAAGAATTTTACTGTATAATGTTTATTTGGACAGAATTTATCTTAGTCAAATCTACTTCGTGGTTTCCGTATTTTTGTAGTTAAGTGAAAGGGAACTCTTGACATCAAGCAGACGTGATGATATAAGACACCACAAGATAGGTGATCCCAGTGATCCTCCGGTATTTCTTTTCCTGTATATCAGCAGAAATTTGTGTTGTTGAAAGCTCACCAGTGAAATCCAGCATTTACATAATGACATGTTATGTTATTGGGGACAAATATGCTATAATAATCTTGTTTCGGCTTCATATTTTTTAACAAATGGGTATATGTTTGTATTTATAAGGTTCGGAAACAAAACCCTAATCCCATTTAAAGTACGTTTTTTTTATTTGTGTTTATCTGTGGTGGGAGGGGTGAGGGTGGCGGTGGTTGGGGGTTCAAAGCCACAGCTGTGTAGTGCATTTGTTTTTTTTTGTGTGTGTGTGTGTTTAGGGGTTGTGTGGGTTGCTCAACACAATCCAAGTCCAGCTGCTTTCACAGCCAATCACTCAGGGATCTGTGCAGCTGGAGTTTACACAAACCGGCTGTGTGCTGCTCAAGCCAGTGCAGACTGGCTCAAACTGGCTTACACCGGTTTTTACCTCAGCTGGCTGGTGAGGGGAGAATTTCTGGGATTATGAGTTAAATGGATGGTCGACATATTATGCAGACTAAAACATTTATGTGAAGTTTTAATCTTGTGCCTAATAACAGACTTGAGATAATAAGTAGCAAAGTTTATGCGCTAAACTAATTATTTGTTTGGGTGTGTGATTTTGCATTAATTTTACTAATTCCATTAACAAAGCTAACTAAAGTGATTAAGTGAAACAGTCCTCGCTGTTTAGCTATGTGATTTAATGTTTTAATAAAAATGCCGGAGAGGACAAGATTGAATCTTATGGAGACGAGCGTTAAATCAATTAGGCCCTGTGAATAGCCAACGAGTGTCCTACTGTGCAAAGAATTTTTCATCAACATGAATTTACCTAAAGGAAAATATGTAAATTAGCTGAAAGCATGCTGAAGACCTCATATTAATCCTCTTTTGTTTGAAGCAGCACAATTCTTTGTTGAGAGTTGAGACAGGCTTGTCCCCAATGGCGACTACTTATTTGGCTTTGTTTCCATTTTTCTGCAGTCACTAATAACTGCTTGAGTTTTCAACCTCATTTGACTCGTATCTCCTCTCATATTCTGTTTTTTTCCCCCTTTAGTAAATGTTATGCGATGTTCAGTGTGCCACCAGGACTACAAACAGAGCGACATTATTGACAACTACTTCGTCAAAGATACTACAGAGGCCACCAGCACGTCTGACGAAAAGGCTGCACAGGTATATCAGGCCAGTTGGTTTAGTGATGACAATGCTTTGTACAAACATGGCTCCACAACAGTGCTTTTTTGTATATATATGGGAGGGTAACCCTGTAGTAATTTTTGAGTTGTGATAGACATGTTTTAAATGTGCCACAGGTTTGTCAGGTTTTTTGCTGAGTAAGAAAAGGCAACCTTTCTTCCAAGTATTTACTCACAGTAATCTCATACCAAAATGAAATAAAACAGAAAGCTCAGAAAATATGAGTATTATCTATTTTATTTTACCACACTGCCCACCAGCACTCATCCTGTCTCAGGGAGCTAATAAGTCTTTGTTGATTGGGTTCTTCAAGTAAGACACTAAGTTGGATTAATTTTATTCATATGTAAATCATCCACTGTTTGTGACCACAATATAACTAGATGATATGATAGTACCAACCACCTATTGCTAGTATTCTCAGACTTTAAAGGTTTTATATTGTCCCAGTGTCCAACAGATTGGTGTCAGTATCAAGGCAGCATCTAATGGTGACTTATGCATGCTTCTACAGTAGCTGATTCTACAGAGACTTTAAGAGAATTTAACTTTTTTTAATATGCTTGTTGTCTTCTCAAGGTATGCACAAGTTGCGAGGACAACGCAGGAACCATAGGCTTTTGTGTGGAGTGTGGAGAATGGCTGTGTAAGACTTGTGTGGAGGCCCATCAGAGGGTCAAAATTACAAAGGACCACAAGATTCGCACAAAGGAGGATGCTGATGCTGCCTCTGGTAAGATGGGTGAACCTCAAACTGAAGGACCAACCATTGTTAAGTAAAGCCAAAACTGCAAAAACCTAGGTAAAACACACCCTAACTAAAGCACAGTGAATGTGGCACTACTGATGGGCTGTTGCCATAGTAACAGTGCTGCAGAGTCTGGTTGCTTAGATGGTACCTTTGCTAAGAGCTTTAAGATGTGTCTCGCCAGCTAGACTTTTTTCCGGAATTTTCTGTCTTGTCTTGTCTAGTCTTGTCTACAAACTGGTTTAACATACAAAATAACTACTGGGTCTTAGATTTTTTTTTTTGTTGTGATTTAAGTTTTATTCTTTTGTCCTTTTTTTTACCTGGTTGTATAAGTAACTTGCCTCTTTTTCTTTCTTTCTCTCCCACTAAGCATTACTATTGTCTTTTCCTTTGTATGTCTATAGAGGCTGTTGGTACAGGACAGAGGCCTGTTTTCTGTCCAATCCACAAACAGGAGCCACTGAAGCTTTTTTGTGAGACTTGTGACACTTTGACCTGTAGAGACTGCCAGCTGCTGGAACACAAGGAACACAGGTATGCACACATGCATGTATCTTTTTTATTAACTGTTCATCAACTTTTTTAGCTGATAAAGTACCACGGCATTTCTAGAAATTTTACCAGCAGTCAATATTTCTGCACCAAGGTTCACATTGATTTAAATTTGTGTACAGTGAGCTTTGTTTTGTTTGTTTGTGTAACTGGGATTATAAACGCACACACCAAATTGTATGCAGATCTGGCCATCAGGTTTTAAAATTACTCAGATCTTTGGCAGAGGTTGTACAAAGACAACCAGAATCCTTTTGTCACATTATGTTTTGTCGACTCATGTTTATTTGCAGCACATTGTCACATGCAGTGTGTTAGTGGGTTTTACAAGACTCACGTGGACAACAATTCCCTCTTGTGGACACTTGTCCCCAACTCTTATGGTATTTTAGTGGTATTTACAATACATTACCGGAAATTACAGAACAACAAAACATCAAAATTGGTACTAAATTTCAGCAGGGTAGGATAGAATAATATAAGAATAATAGAAGCAGTTAAGCTGGCTCATGTCCTGATGCTTTGCTTGTTCATCACTGTCCATGTCCCTTTGTTATCAGATCTTCAAATCGTGTCACAGTGTTATATCACATCATGAAAGCAGGGAAGCAACTTAATTTGTCAGTTTAAATATCAGACTGATTAAGTTGGTTACTGACAAAGTCATTGGTAGTTATATTGTTGTTTTCGTAGCTGATTAACATCTTGTAAGGTGAATGGAATCTACTTGATAGAATAGAAAATGAACAATTTGTGATCTTTCATTAGTGCTAATGACACTCATGAAATTTTTCTCCAGAAATTTAATAATTTTTTATCTTTTTTTTTAGTGTAACACAATTTGTAAAATCATGCTTATTCGGTTTATTGGGAGTTGTTGGGTAATTCACGAGTGTTGCATATCTGCTCTCAGGTACCAGTTCCTGGAAGAAGCTTTTCAAAACCAGAAAGGCATCATTGAGACCACCATGGTCAAGCTACAAGAAAAGAACAACTACGTCCATTACTCTGTCTCTCAGGTGCAAAGCAGGTGTGAATTGTTCATCTCCAGATTTCTCTCCTGTGTAGCCCAATGACACTGTTTGTGTATGTTAATAATACCACATTAATGGGCTGACAGATGCATTCAGCATTGGTACTAGTGACTAGTGTCTCTAAATGAAGTGCGTTACTGTGGTTTTTCTCATCCAGGTTAAAAGAGCTGAATGAGACACATAGGAAGGTGGAGCACGAGATCAAAATTGCAGTATTTACTCTTATAAATGAGATCAACAAGAAGGGCAAGTCCCTGCTGCAGCAGTTGGAGGTAAGAGAGAGAATATCAGTGAAAGTATGGTCTAATGTGGGAGCTAATAGGCTGCAAAATAGGCTACATGTTGGTGCTGTCCTTTGTTTATACTCCATGAGGAGAAAACAGTGGTTGGCTTTCAATGCGACTACATCACTTATGTTTTCTAATTTTCTATTTATTTATTTTTTTTACACATGCGCAGATGTAAAAAAATAAAATCATTTGAAAATGCAATATATATGCAATGTATTGCACAAAGGGTTGTATAGTTTGTCTCAAGTTTTCCGTTTGCATCTGGGTATAAAAGTATGATTTATTACAGTGTGTTCTCACAGTCACTCTGTTAATAGACATACTAATACTTATATGCATTATCATGGACATTATAATATATCCTATTATGTTCCTAATATAATATGTCTTTAGACACTCTGTATAACACTCTTTTTATTTTACTGTGATCCATTTGTGACAGATGTGACAATAAGTCAATTCCCCCACTGGGATCTTTACATTATCTAATGAGATTTGACTTGGTCGAATCATGTTCATTTAACTATGGTGTTCAGATTCTTTCAGTAACAGTCGCTTAACAAAAATAATCTCCATTTCTGTCTAGACTGTGACGAAAGAGCGGAATATGAGATTAGTGGCTCAACATAAGGATACCACCCAGCTGGCCCAACAGATCCACCATGTGCTTAACTTCTGTCAATGGGCCATCAACACTGGCAGTAGTACAGCACTGCTCTACAGCAAGAGACTGGTATGTTTCTTACGAGTCTCAGATGTTCATCAATTTAAGAGGCTAAAGCAGGAAGTTTATTTTGAGGAAAAATGTATCAATTTTTCACAATATTTTGTGACCATGACTGCATTTGGCTGAAATTGGACTGCAAAATAGTTGCTGATCATTAGAAGTTCTTTATTTATTGAATTCTAGTTTTGAGGAAAGCTCTGGACGTTTTTCAACTCTCATCTGAACTAGGATAGACTGACTAGTTGGGAGTTCCAGATATTTAAACTATTTGGCAAGTCTTTGGCAACTTACAACAAAATATTCAGTTAATTAAAATAACTAAGGGCATGCTGACAAGTGACAAATTTGTTGCTCTGATACAGCAGGCTTAGTAACTAAAAACTAAAGTTTTCTCTTTATATACGTTCAATTAGATCCTCTTCCAGCTTCGCCAGCTCTTCAAGGCAAGACTGGAGCCAGCACCACAAGCCAATGGAGTTGTACGCTTCTTCTGTGACCCCACCTTCTGGGCCAAAAATGTAGTGAATCTAGGTGAGAGGGGTCTGTTCAAATTTCAGTAGCCAATTCTACTTGATAAATAATTATATAATCATAAAAATCATAAAACCGCTCAGTCATTAATGTCTTTACAATGTGTTATTTTTATTTTTTCTAGATTTCTAAGTTGACTGACCAGATAAAGTTTTACATCATAGTATAATGACAACAATCCAGTTTAAAATTAGGCAGTAAAAAGTTTATTGTGCCCTTTCCAGAGCATGTGCACTTCTAACTATGTTTACTGTTATCACTCTTCTTCTAATGGTAGGTAATTTGGTAATTGAGAAACCACCTTCATCTGCACAACCACCTAGCATGATGGTAGGAGGACCGCCTCTTTCACCAGTGCAAGGTCATCCCGGCAAACACCCAGGACAGATCAATCTGGCCCAGCTTCGGCTACAGCACATGCAGCAGGCAGCGTATGTGCAGCAGAAGCAGCAGCACCAACAGCAACAGCAGCACCAGCAGCAGATCCAACAACAGATGCGCATTGCCTCCCAAATGTCCCAGCAGCATCCCAGACAGGCAGGTCCACCGATGGTTCAGCAGCAGGTACGGAAAACCTTTAATAATCAAGGTGCCATGGAGAAAGAGAGTGAAAATCTGTACTCCAACAATAGTTGGTGATTTATCAAAATATAATTACTACAAAAGACAATTTAAAGTAATATTATTATAACATACATTTTCCAAATGTATTTCTGATATGGTTGAGATTTTCTCCAAACCTCTGACAATTATGGCAATTAACTTCCTGACTTAAACTTTTTGTACATTTTACAAAGCATGCAGTTTTAGTTTTTCCTTCCTTTCAGGCAGCCTCTCTCACTACTATTTTAATTAGTGTATTATATATGGGAACACATTGTAACCTCTAAAGATCACTTAGACTTTAGTTTGTTTCCTGTTGCTCAACAAATCAATAAGTTGATGTGGCTTGTCAATATTAATTATATTATTTTATTTTGACCAGCCTCCAAGGCTCATCAGTATGCAGCCTCTACCAAGAGGGCCTGGGGGTATGAACGGTGGGCCAGGTCCCCCCATGTATCCTTCATCCCACCACATGCGCCTTCCAGGTCCATCACAGGGCCGAATGCCCACAGCCCAGCCCAGACTTAATGGACAGCAGTATCCTCCCATGATGCAGCCTCAGCTACATAGACAGGTCAGTGCAAATACTCTCATTTCTCTCTATAGAAATAATGTAATAATTGTATTTTACAGCATATTTTGACTGGTTAGAATTAACAATTTATGTTTCTTTGTGTCTGTAGCACATTTGTAATTGTACATGTTGAATAATCTGTGTTAAATGGTTGTTTAACCTAGTAAGTTCTTATATATAGCATTAGCAGGCTGGTCTGAAAATGTATTGCTTGTTTGTCATCTGTTTAATGCATAAAACTGAAAATAATTTTTACTAATAGAGATTAAAGTGAGGTTTTATTTGTTTCTTTATTTTATGTAAGCGAACAAAATTATTATGGATGTGTTGTGTATATGCCTAAAAAGCTTTCTGACATTACTGTTAACTTAACCTGGTGTGCTGAGTTCAGAGCATTACATTTTAAAACTCAATTGACAAATAAATTTCAGATTACTCCTTTGCAGAATCCTACTATAATTGTAACTGCCCAAATTTAGTATTAGAAAACAAAACTGAAGGAATAACAATGACTACACATGACATTATGTTTTCAAAACTGTCCTGAGTGAAGGTTGCAAATATTCAAATTAAAATACAAACTCCTGTGTCTGGGGGGGGGGAAAATTGTACATATTTATTTGTAAATGTCCAGTTTGCATTTTCTTTTTCATGCTTAGGTAGAATAAGTGAAATCCATTCCACATTATGTTGTATTATAATTGTAACAGGGTTATTCTGGGAAGTGGAGCCAAAAGTATTTGACTGTGAATTAAATTTTAATTTTGGGTATCAATATCACACTTTCACATTGCAGTGCACGCAAATGGCAATTCAATTTAAATGTGATTAAATAATTTGATTTAAGCACTCGCCTACCAGAATTTCCACAGCCAATATGCAGACAGTTGTTTACTTTTAAGAGACTCGTTTCACAAGTCTTTTGAGAAGAATGCAGATGTGCTGTTCCTATTCCGTTCTGCTTAACACTGCCTCACCAATGTATCTGTTCTTATAAAGCTGGTTTTTAGCTGAAGTTATGTAATGTTTACAGTATGAAGGTGTAAATTTACTGCCTGCATGTAAGACTAGGTAAGAGAAACCTCCACTATATCCAGCCCCTTTTTCTTTTTGTCCAGATGTCTATAGAATCTGAGATGAGCCACCAAAGGTTTCGTTTCTTACTACAATCAGGGGTTTGGCACCTTTTTCCTACTTTGTCATTTGTGCGTCTTGTGCAGCATGAGTCACCCAAATGCATGATCATGCAACCGTGTTGTTTCACAACAAAGAACTTTTTCTACTAAAACTCAGCGAGTGACCTGCCTCATTGTTCTTGTCCTTCCTATTTTCTTTACTTCCTTTTTCTTTCTTCCTTCCTGTTGTTGCTTACTTTCTTCCTACAATTCTTTCTTCCCCCATCCCCTCCTCTCTTTTTATGTGCAGCATTCCAACCCAGGGCACGCAGGCCCCTTCCCAGTGGCATCCCTCCATAATGCAAACCCCACAAGTCCCACCAGTGCCAGTATGGCTGGAGCCCATGCTCACCGTGGCCCCGCCAGCCCCATTATAGGTCCCATCGAGCTCATCCCTTCCGTCACTAATCCAGAGAACCTGCCCAGCCTACCTGAGATCCCACCAATTCAGGTGTGCACATTCTGATATTTGTGTTTCAACAAGTCTTTACCTGCCAGTTTTAGGATTTTGGCAGCCTGATGAATATTCACATGACAAATTTAAAGTTAACAATAATTCCTGAAGTAAATAATGTTAAAGAGGATTCAGCAACTCTTCATCAGCTAAGGTCTTCAGGAGTCTCCATTGTCTGAGCCAAGACACACTTAACAACACAGATATATAAGATTGAATAATCAGTGTGGTTTCACAATGGGGTTCCCTTGTTCTAGTTTTAGGAATAAGAAAGAAGTCCTAACACTTATGGCTTATCTAATTTTCATATTTATGCAGAAATACATGTATTTGTACAGATGTTTCCTTGATTGAGAATCCCTATTATGTTTCCACTAACTTGATTGTCTCTTGTTATATTCCCTACCGCTGTGCTTTTCTGGCATCATTAGCTGGAGGATGCAGGTTCCAGCAACCTTGGGCAACTGCTGTCTCGTTACATCACAGCCAGCACGCAGCATCAGCTGGGCTCAGTGGACATGAATCCCTCTCCTGGACTGTCCACACATTCACCTGGATCTTCAGGTACACACACATTCAGGAACAGCGACTCCCATCACATCTAACAAAGCTTTTTTTCCCCGTACTTTATTATCGGCTTTCTGAAGATGTCCTAATCTGTGTCATGGTAGCATCACAGACTTTAGAGATGTCACAAAGCTACAGTATTACCTCTTGAATCTTAATCCTAACCACAGTCTACAGTATATTAGGAAAATTCCATCAGATTTAGATGTGCAAACTCTTTTCTCTCTTTTCTGAACTTTGGTTAAACACTATGTTTACCCTTTTCTATATTTTATGCCCACCAACAGAAAAAAAACCTTCTATATACTGTTACATTAACAAGTAATTACTGCTGCTGTATCATGTATTACTTGTCTTGTAGGTCTGTCAAATGCCCATACGCCAGCACGACCTTCGAGTACATCCAGCACAGGCAGCAGAGGCAGGTAAGAAAATCTGAAAGCACACCCTCCCACCCCCAAACAATGAATGAACTTTGATTAAACACATTTTATGGAAACCTGAGTTTAATTTCACTTGCCACACCCAGGCCTGATGACTGCCAGACCTGTTGAATCAGGAAATCAATTGACAAAGTGAAGCTAAAAGATCTAAAAAAACAACACATCATGCTGCCATCTAAAGAAATTCAAGAACAAATGAGAAACAAAGTAATTGACATCTATCAGTCTGAAAAGTGTTTCAAAGCCACTTTTAAGCTTTTGGGACTCCAGCAAACTACGTTGAGACACTATCCACACATGGAACACAAACTTGGAACACTGGTGAACACTCGTGAACCTTCCCAGGACTGGCCGGGCTACCAAAATTACTCATAGAGCACAACAATGACTTATCCAGGAGGTCATAAAAGGTCATAAATAACATCTAAAGAACTAAACGAAAGACCTCAGTTAAGGTCAGTGTTCATAATTCAACAATAAGAAAGCAACGGGACAAAAATGGCATCCATAGGATAGTTCCAAGGCAAAAGCCACTGCTGACGAAAAAGAACACAAAGGCTCGTCTTTTGCCAAAAAAGATCGAAAAACATCCTGATTACCCATAATGATAATGGTATGATACTCTTGCTATGTTTGGAAAATCTTCAACTTTCTTTTTGCAAAGCAAGAATGGTAAAGCTGCCATATTGGCGTTAAATGCCAATAGGGCAGAATTACCCTATGTTTTTGCTGCACATAATAGGATTTTGCGATAATTTTGAATTGGATGTAATAAGTTAAGCCCCTGTATAGTCCAAAAGCTTCAGCTTTAACAAAGGGGAATAGATCCAGTCCTTTTCTGCAACATGGCATTCACCAAGGAGACAGATTATCTCCTTTGTTGTTGGACCCCTTGACATTTTGAATTGGGGGGGCATTCAGGCTTTAAAGGGATTAAACTGAGGGTGTTGAGACCTGCATGATCCTGTATGCATGTGATCTGCTTGTCTGTTTGGCCAACCCAGGAGTTTCCATCCCAATTATATTAGAATATATAAATTCCTTTCATAATATCTCAAGTTACACACTCAACAGGGAAAAGGGTAAATGCAATGCAATGCAAATGTAACACCAGCTGTGTTAGTGCAGGAGTGGGTGGGTGGACCAGGGTTGACTTCCCCTGACATAGACCATCCATTTGTCACCCCCATAAATCCAGCAAAGGCAGTGGCATTTTGCACCTTTTGCTCAATTAAAGTCAAAGGTTCTGTCTTCAGCAGTAGTGGTAGCCAAGACAAATGTTGCTTCTTAAACAAATAGAAATCTGCAAAAAACAAACAAACTGGATTCACTGGATGGGGGCCCTTCCCAAAACCAAATAACACTCTGCCATAGGTGAGCAGACATCAGCAGCAATGCCCCTGACATGTATGTCAGTATTGGCCAAGGCATTTCACATGCCCTGGTAAATCATGCTTGTATTCCTCACCCTTGAGGTTATGTCCAGAGTCCAGAAACTGTAAGAGCTTGAGAGATGTGTGCTGGGTGATGTAGATAATGTCTTAAATGTTTTATTTGTTTGTTATGGGCTGTTGTTTCCATCTAGTTCCTTTGTTCCTCTCTGCTTATAATCTATAATTTACGCTTATTTTTGGATAAATTAAATGATAAATTTAATGTGTATTCTGTGAATGTAGGTAGACAGAGAATTTCTGTAGTTCTCAATTGATGTGTTTAGCAGATATTATATACAGTGCTTACAATGTAAATCTAGTGCATACTACCTCAGACTTGCTGAACTATGAATAGAGTCACCATAGTATTTAATTGGGTTGATGCTGTAAATGAATTAAAACAACTGCATTAATTTTCTCTGCGGTTTGTTTTTCTCTGTGTTAAAGCTGTAGCTCTACAGGCAGGGCAGTAACAGGAAGTGGAACTGCAGTGGAGCAGGTGAAGGTGAAGCAGGAACCTGGTACAGAGGATAGCTACAGCTGTCCAGCTTCTTCTCTGAAGGCAGAAGGTGGCAAAGATGCTGGAAGAAGTGCCTGCATGGTATGAATATGTGTCTTTTTTCCTTAATTTTAGACCAAACAATGTGGTTTGGAACTGTAATATCATACACTTGTTTGCAACTTTCCACTTGTGGTCTGCTTAAATAATCATATGGCTGACATTGTTGCAAGGAGTCTCCTTCCAGTAGGTAAATGTGAAGTCTGAAGAAAGAAACACTTGTACATTTACAAGTGCGATTACACATTGTTGGCAAAAATGTGCAGTTAATTATGATCTTGCCTAGAGCAGATTAATCTCTATTGTAAAATATGCCAGTAAAATATACATCATAAATATTACTGGCTATCACTGGCTAAATGGTCCAGAACCAGAATGCTTCTCCCAATAGGAGCTGTATGTAAACTGGGGTATATTATTCCTTTAATAAAGTAAATTGTGTGCACAGATTACTATATTGAGGGAACGGATTACTAAACTGTGAATACCAGATTTTGGCTACAATATTATTTGAATGAATACTCTGTACAGGTAGATTAGGCTAACACTTGTAATTCAGGATGCAGTGTTGTGACTGTAATACTGTGGAAATATAAAGTTGTGATGATTTTGTGGCTTTATTTGAGCTGCCAGAGAGGAACAAACTAAGCTTCACAGCGCCTTACAACACATTTACTACTCTGTGCTCTTGATTTAGTAATCTGTGTGCAGAGTTTAGTTATCTGTGTGCCTGGTGTTGTAATCCGTGCTCTCGATTTAGTTATCCATGTGCCCGGTTTTATATCCTTGCCCTTATGGGTTTTTTTTCTCTTCTGTGGCACCTCCCAAGGCTCCGTACCTTACAGGGAACGAATTACTTGTATATTTAAACAGAAGCCATCAATCTTGCAGATGTTTAGATTTGTCCTTTCCATTGTTGTATTACCAGAGAACATTGGAAACGACAAGAGAGAAATGAAAATGTGTGGAAAAATGACAGAGCAAGAAAAGTAATATAATAAACTCACCGTAATATGATTTATTCTATTGCACTTTCTAGTCATTTGTCACTTTTGGTTCTTCATACTGACAAAGTTAAATGTGCTTGAAAATAAAATAAAAATAATAAAGATTACATACATATAAATGTGTTAATGTTTTTCGTTTGTTTTTTAACCCAGATGAGCAGTCCCGAGAATAGCCCGCTCCCTGTATTAGGGCTTGCATCAACAGGCCAAGATGCCCCCAAGGCTCTCGGAGAGCGCATCAAAACAGAACCCCAGTCTGAGACACCCTGTTCTGGACTAAATGGCTCCAATGCAGCCATGTCGTGTTCCTCTAAGACCGCTATGACTTCCACTACCTCGTCCACTGAGAATAGCAGCAGCACAGTGGGTCCTCCTCTCACAAATGGAAACGTAGACAAGGGGACAGATTCCAAAGAGAGGGCAACGTCTGCTGGAACAGGCAATCCTGGTGGTAAAGAGGATGACCCCAATGAAGACTGGTGTGCTGTTTGTATCAACGGTGGTGACCTTCTATGCTGTGACCACTGTCCCAAAGTGTTTCACATGAAATGCCATGTACCCACTATAAAAATATTCCCAAAGTAAGTGGTCAGCGGTTTAACTGCTCTTGCATGCTGCCAAAGCGCTCTTTTATAACTAGCACTTTCAGGTTTATTAGGATATGACTAATATGTTTTTTTTAGTGAATAAATACAGCAGTAGAAATATTAATATATAATATAAGATGAAATAAGAAAACTGCAGCACAGTAAAACTGACATCTGTCAACAGTTAAAAACAACATAACTAATCTAGAATTAGTCAAAAATATACTATAAAAATACAGAGTGTAATAGAAATAATAACAATTCGAGAGGTGAGATACAGTAGTAGAAGTTTGTGGGTTAATTAGAGGCAATAACTTCACTGAACTGACTGGTGCTTTGTGCTCAGTCTCCGATTATCCAGGTCACTTGAGTTTGCTGGAAGTGATGGAGAACGAGAAGTCAGAAGTTAGCAGGGCCTTGTTTGCCTTTTCATCCTCGCCAGCAGAAAACAGTCCAGTTACAGTGAATCAGGACTGAGTTCCTTTAGCTATGTCCGTTCTGGTTTGTGATCAGCACGGATGACTCCTTCTCAGCACTTCTCTCCTGCTCCACACCTCCGCCTCCTCAACTCCTGGTGAATTTCAGGTCTCTTGGGTGATTTCTGTTGGTTTCCAGGTCTTCCTCCTGTAAACCAGGGCTGTGTTTTTAAAGGGCTAGTAGCTAATAGCAGACTAGCTGTTGCCATATGTAAAAACAGTGCTGTATCCATGGTAATGTGTTGTATTCAGACAAAGTCACCAAAAATCCTCTCACAAACACAGGAGATCAGAAAGATCCCAGTTAGTTCACTTTTTACATTTATGGGCACCGAAAAACAAGCAAATGCGGAACAGAAAATAACAGTGTCATTTTCAATGTGCTCTAAACAAGAAACCAACTCTAACCAAACTTGGAAACATTTAGCTGTTTTGTGACATTTCAAATGAAAGTTTAAACCATGTCTGCTGTATGATTTTTAATTAATTCTTTTTTGTGATTATGTGTGTCTCAGGGGTGATTTCCTCTGCACATTTTGCCGTAGTCTGACCAATCCTGAGATAGAGTATTGTGATGACACCAAGAAAATCAAAGGAGACCAGAACCTAAGTCCCGAGGACCAAAGGGTTAGTACATCCACCACAACCTCACAGGACCTCTTTTTAATTAATATGAGACAGCTTATTTTCTTTCTTCCTCTCTCTGTAGAGATGTGAACGCCTCCTGTTGTACATCTTCTGTCATGAGCTCAGCGTGGGTTTTAGGGAACCTGTTCCTAGCTCTGTAAGTTGTCTACAGATCACACACATACAAATTCATATACAGACACACACAACCAGTTCAACTACTTGATGGCAGAGGTCAGTGAAATGTGCTTTTGGGCAAGTCATCAGTCGCTCCCTCATTCCAATAAGTGATTATTTCTGTTTGACAGGTAATAGCAAAGTGTCATTCCTCATTTGTATTTACTAGTCTCTCACAACTTTGTTGTTGTTCTGACCAATAGGGATGGGAATTGATACAATTTTTCTGATTCCGATTCCATTTTCGATTCTGTTTAACAATTTGATTCTTTATCGATTCTCCTAGCGATTCTTATTTTTAAAAAAGGAGAACACACAGGGCGATTAGCTTATAACTTTGTTTTATATCTTGGAGCAAAATATAAATTTAGGAGTAGCATGACCATACAAACCTAAAAGTGCACAGTAATAGCAGGTTTTTACAATAGGGCAAATCGCGCTAACATAATATGCAATGTTAGTTGATTAGTTACCTGCTGTATTAACGGGAGAGGACGTGCAAATGTTATCGCTGCTGCTGGGTTGAGATTCACTAGTCCGGAGCGGATCAAAAAAACGACATTCATTTAAGGTTATCGCGTGTTTTGTGAGCAAATGCTTTTGCATATTCATAGTGTTTTTGATGAAATATCTACTTTGCAAGTATTGAAAGCTGCCCTGTTGTCATCCTTTCTCGTAAAGTATAACTAAACTTTTGAGCGTTTGTGCCGCTTAGGCGCCATGTTTCCTGCTGGGTAAATGACACTACGCAGCCTGCATGGTGACGTCATTTGAGGCAACTGGAATCGATAGGGGAATCGTTTGCAAAAATGGTAAATGATTCCAAGGAATTGAAACAGTGTGAACCAGTTCTCAACAAGAACCGGTTTTTCGATGCCCATCCCTACTGACCAATAAAACTGCACTGAGTTGTGTTTGAAGTAGCCACATTGCCACATGAAATCACAGAGAAAAATAAATGGCAATTTACTTTAATGTGGAACCTGCCTAATCAGGAAAGCTATGCACCAAAGAATGTGGCAGCCTAATTTGTGTGCTAATAATTGTTCATTTTTCATACATGATGTTTTGAGGAATCTTATTTTCTGTGATTAATAATTGATTAGTTAGCTCTAACTGTACAAATGAACATAATTTTATATAGCCTGCATGCTGGCAAAGCATAATGAAACCTGATGATAAATGAGTTTTCAGGAGAGGTAAAAGGAGAGACTTGGTTAAAAGGTGAATTTACTGATATCTACAGTCTTTTGTTTTATTCAGAAATATATGCTGTTTATGTTTGTGAAGAATAAATTAATCTTAAAAAATAAACTATTTTCAGGACACTTAACACTGCTGATTTTAGAAACCCTTGTGGATCTGCTTAGCTCATTCTTCACCTTATTCCTGAGCCCTTGCCCTACCAATATCAGATTCTCATAACCAGTATCACTAAAGACAACACAAATAACATATGGCACAATAATAAGCAAAATTACATGTAACAACACAACATGCAGCAAAGTGGCTGCTTAATTATCTGGTCTCTCAGTATTGGAGAATTACTGTAATGTATGCTGGTATTTATTTTACCCAAAACTCCTTTTGGGTTTCTCAAAACCTATACCCAAGTTCTGATGCCTGATAGCTGCACTATCCACAGTCTCGTAGTTCAAGGCAAATAGGAACTTTCTGCTGTCTGATCCAGTTTTGTTTAATCTAGGTTCCTAATTACTACAAGATTATCAAGCAACCCATGGACCTGAAAAAGGTGAAGAGGAAGCTGCAGTTACGAAGCTCCCACCACTACCAGTCTACCCAGGACTTTGTGTCTGATATGCGCCTGGTATTTAAAAACTGTGCAAAGTACAATGAGGTGAGCAGCATGAGTCTTGAGCCTGCTTTGGGGAATGGCATCTGTTTGTGAGTGCATGCAAACAAGGGTTAGACTGGTATGAGAATAATTGATAACAAGGTTTATACATAATTAATTGACACAGACACAAGTAAACAAAGCAATGCGAATTTTAAAAACATATATCTGTCATTTTCTTTCTGTATATCTTATGCATCTTTTCGAATTGGCCAGAGTTGACAAACAGCATATTAGTCTAACCTTAATGTAAACACTTCCTTATATTAGAAAAGAAAGTGGAACATGGTGCTTACAGCGTGCATTGTGTGTACAGTTTTGTACATTTACTAACACTGGCTGGTGGAGGATAGAGTGTAAAGGGGTCACTCTTTATACTGCCTGCAGGAGCACTAGTTGAGCCCTAATAACACTACCAGCATTACAGTGATGTCGGTGGGATCGCAAGTTGCGTTTTGTGTGTTTTGTGTTTCACCTCATCTTTAAGCAGGTTTTTAATTTGGGGAATAATGTACTTTGAAGTGTAGTGATGTTTTTATTTTTCTTGCTTTTATGGGTGATCGTTAAATTGATTATACTGTATTATATCCTGTCTCTACTGAAAGTTACATTCACAGTTTGCATACAGTACAAAATATGCTTGTGTATTATACCTTTTAACCACATGAGGGAGCTTCTGTTTTATTAGTGAACAATATCTGATATACAACTGGGAATACCCAGACACAGTTTATTTTGGCCAAAAGTGATCATAAAGACTGAAATTAACAGCAAGCACAGTCCTCACTTGAAGTGGATGATTGTACATTTTTCAGTGATTGCAGGAGAGAAAACATAACAAAAATGTCACAGTGTGGTATAATTAGATTACGCATACTTTAAAGTAAGCACTGTTGCCAGGAGAGAAACAAGCAACTAGGTCTAAGTATACAAGCCCAAAATAAGCAACTGGATTTGCAAGTAAACCTGCAGATCTCCCTGTAATAATCAACCTGACACATCATAAAAAGTCATATGAACCTGAGCACAGCGTGATTTTGGTGCAGCGCTCCCATTACAATGTGAAGATGTTACATAATAACAAACGGCAGGTAATTCACATCACAAGTGTGCTGTGTTTCTTTTCTGTTTATCACTGCTGGTGTGTTGAACAAAACTGACATGGTGCGCACTTATTTCACGTCTTTGCACCTAGTCCAGCTGTGATCAAAACAGTGTGATACTAAACAATTCAGTTTTATTAGACAGGAATTGTGATATGAGGTAGAAAGCAACATGCAACTGCCAGTATTTATACGCAAGAAATTAAACCCAAAGTTGTTTATAATAAGCAGACTTGTCAACAATGGAAGTAAGTCATTACTTTGAGTAATTACTCGTGTGACTATTCAGGTGGTAACGGGACACTATCAGTGTCAACACATAGAAAGGTTTAGATTTTATCATTGATTAAAACTACACAACACTTTTTATTGTTAAATCTAAGGCTTTATAATCTTTAACTATAAAAGTAATTATTACACTGGATTGATTTGTCTTATTAAATAATCTATTTCTTTATAACAAATAATAATATTCATTGATACTTATTACTTATTAATGTCCTTGGGGGAATTCTTGTTGACAGACAGTTGAAGTTAAGGTGTGAAGAATTCAGGGTTCAGAGCGTCATCCAGGGACACTTCAGCCAGGAGGAGTCAGTGGACAACCACTGCACCAGCTAAGCCATATCCACCCTTAAATATTGCCTTACGTTGTGTTCACACAAATGCTGGTCCCTGGCAAGGCTATAGTTCTTGGGGGGAGTGTTGTGTTGAACATGTTCATTGACATGCTACGCTGTGACTGGACTGTTGTTTTCGCCACATTTTAATTTGTGAACATATGACATTTGGAGCAGATACAGGTCTGTCCCTGTAATTAAGCATATACACATTTTAAATGAGAACCCTTAT
>JAUYWH010000025.1:5771827-5789846 GCA_034779795.1 Ctenopoma multispine | reverse complement strand
TATACGTATACACGTATACGTATATGTGTATATGTATATATATGTATATATATATATATAACACATATAAACATAGCACATCATATTTTATATTTATTATTAATCATAATTAGTAATAATAAAAAAACGTGCATCTTGGCAGTATTTTTACTCATTCGTACTATCAACATTTAGAACCCTAAGTAATTAAAGTCCTTTTGTGTGATTGGTGGGGAAAGTTTGGTGAAACAGTAAATGTTAAATTTTAGAAGATTCAGGATTATTATATCTTATCTACCTCTAGAGGTGGTGATAGCTAAAATATGCTGTTGAAAAGTAAACTATAAAGATTTTAAACTCTGGACCTTTACTTGCTGTTAATTTCTGCACTAACGACTTGGTGATTCACACCTCATAGCCTTGAGCACAGTGGGCCATGAACAGATTTCTGGTCTGTTATTATCTAACCTGCCTGTGCTGTGAACTCTTTTCTTCCCCACTGCTGTCTTTGTTATAATGTTATTGCCCCTTTTTAGATGTCTCGAATAATCCAGGTTTATGATGAGGAGAAACAGATTAATACACAGGTAAGCTGTTTCAAATAGAGCACAGATGTCCTGTCCCCTCCCACTGAGGCTCCAGGAAATGCATTTGACCTTTAACTTAAAATAGAGAACTGAAGGATTGTAGACCTGAGGAGTCATACAGTTTCAAACTATAATAAGTAAACATAAAGAGGCTGAAGATGGATTAAACTTGTTTTATTCATGCATTTGTGATCTTAAAATCAGTAAAGTCAGTACTGTAGCTGACAGTGTCTCTGGTGTTTCTAAAACAAGTTTGGTACATTTACTAGCAAAATATAAAGTGTCACGTTCATTTGTTTTGTATTTTACTAGGGTTCTTGTAAACCATAATTATCTCAGTTGTATTATTAGCGTATGTGGGTAATTTATGTGTATGAAAATATATGTAAAAGGTGAGTATACTTCCAAAAGTATGAATACGTGAAAGAAAATGAAAATAAATAAACATATGTAATAAATATTTCAGAGATAATCTGAAAAACTTCATATAACCAGGCCTCAACATGTTCAGCAAGTCACTGGATGTTTTCTTAACACCTATAGGTTTTTGTGTCAGTGGTGTTAAAAATTATGTTCTGACTCATGACAAAGATTTTCAGCAACCTCTAAAAATGCAGGTAATTTTTTATCTTCTGGTTGATTAATTGACCCTCAAATTGCGTGGAGATGCTTGAAACCAACCTTACTAACTCTGAATTCTTAGCTTCACGGAGCCACAGTAGGATGGGGCGGCAGGACATCTCTGCTCTGTACACCAAGGTTGAGCTGAGGCCACCCTGTCACCAAGAGTCTTAACCAGATCTAATTTGTCTCCTCTTTCTCCTCCTCCCTGCTTCAACCCATTCATTACTCGTGCTCAATGGTTCTCTGACACCTGCTTCTTCCATATCACTCTTCGTCTTCTTCTTCTCCCTACCCCTTCTCCTCGTCCTCCTCTGGCAGGTGGGATCAGAGATGGCCATATCCGGCAAGGCGGTGAGTCTGTACTTTGAGGAGAAGCTGCAGGAGATGTTTCCAGGGCAGAGCTTCCCTGAAACTCCTGAACCCAATTCCCCAGATGAGAGGGAAAAGGAGGACGATGACACAGACGACTCTGAGGAAGACTTCATACAGCCCAAACGCAAACGATTAAAAACAGACGAGAAAGTTCTCCACATCAAATGAGAACCAGCCCCAAAGAAACGAGAAGTGGAAAAACTGTCTTCCTTACTTCCCACTTCTTTTGTTTCAGGCAGCAAACGAAAAGGACAAGATGCGCTGTACAAACTGCTTGATTTATCTCATTCTTGCCTTTGAAAAACTGTCATCTACATAAGAAGTCTGCCTTTAAAAGAACTGAGGACAGAAACATAGACGAGCTCCATTCCCTCCTTATTTCACGGACACTCGAAAACTGCGTTGTACAGACTTTGAAGTAGGACTTATTTTGGAGTAGTTAAATTAATGATTGGTCATTCTTTTCTTTCCATTATCATTTGTAGATTTGTTGTGACAATTGCTTTATAAAACATTTCAATCCACACTTCTGTTTAATGTATAATATCTATACTTTGACATGAAACCTACCAAGTATTTGTATGACTTTGTGGAAGCGTTATGTAAATAAGAGAATCTAGCCCACTGAAGGTATTCCTACAGTATAGATGTTTGGGTGCGTCATCAATAAAAACTGTTCTCGAAATATATCAGAGATGATCTGTGATTTGAAGTAGGTTTGGTGTTTACCAGCTCTCAAAGGAGTAGGTCTTCAAAATGTCTGCCTTGACACAAATACAGTTGGGATTTTTGTTTGTTGTGTCCCAGCACAGATTTCCACAACAACCTAAATCTAAAGACCTCAGACAACAGGTTTCAGTGTTACTGTTTTCTACCTTAAAGTATTTAGACATTTCTCATAACTTTGGTGAATTAACCCAGTTATGTTAGTACAGTCTATAAATAGTAAGTAAATAACTGTTAATGATTGTATTTTTTTTCTTTCTGTTTTTTAGCTTTTCATAGTAGATATTTGCTAAAAAGTGCATTAAGAAAATCTCTATTCTGTTAAGGTAGCCAACACTGACAGTGAGACAGTAGTGTTCCCACTACCCACAAAGTGGGTACGAAACTGAAAAGGCTGAATTGTTTATCATTTTATTTTTGTCATGGAAAACATGAATTAGTTTAAAGCTCGCTCATGAGTGGTGCTCATTTTCAGCAACTGTTCAAGGTTGAGTTACAGTAAATTAAAAGCATTATAGAAATAAATGACAATGAATTGGAGAACAAAGGTTTAATGTATGCAGGCCCAGAAAGAAATGCAGTTCTTGAGTTCTAAAGACGAGGAGAAGTCGTTAAAACAATAAAGAAAAAAATAGCAGACTTTGTTTTCTGCGTTGTCAGTTCCAGTCTCATCTTTATGTGGTGATAATCACTAATCTTTGTGCTCATAAAACTACACCTCTGGAGGTCAAAACGTTACGAGAAGCGCATAACGAGCGGGGAAAGTTGAGAAGTTAAGGAGAGAAGTTTCTCATGATGAGAAGAGGAGATAATTTAATTGCAACTTTCTGTCTCCTAGTTACGATTTATCAATGTTTTTTTTTCATCATGACATACTACTTCTGTTTTTGGTACTAGTGGCGGAAATGCGCGTCTGTACGCGGTCAAGCTGCTGAGTCGTGAGTCTGACAAACTTATCAGGTGACTTATTTTATCACCTCGTGGATTTCCGAAGTGGCGCCTGGAAGCTTTTCTTTTCTTTACATTTAGAGTCGGTAGGATATAATCCTCTATTCCAGGTAATACATTTCTCTTTTCAACCTCCCTTGGCTGTAGTGTATCCTGTCGCTGTGAGAATGAGAGCACACCAGCCCGTTCTGCACAGCATTGATCATTACGAACCTGGATATTATATCGTTTTTCACGCCTGCTTAGTGAAAGGCAAAGCTAGTGAAAGAATGTAGGAGGCCTCAGGACTAAGAGCAGCCTCACTGAATTACTGTGCTGAGAGAAATAATCCAGTTTGACAAGGCTTGCTGATATGTGATGAGAGTATGTGAAATGTGTGAGCGCCGGAGCATCAGATTGGTTCTAGAGAGAAGGAACTAATTTCATGTCACTTTTGGGTTATTATGATCTCATATATACAAATGCTTCAAATGACACAGATAACTGGTAATCCATTTATAACACGCCACTGGATTCTCTCTTTAACATCTCACATACAGACCTGAACATTACCTGTGTGTGAGAATAAAAAAATATAATTTGCTTATCTTCATTTATAAATGTCAAATAAGAAGATTAACAGATGATAATGCTCTTTAAAAAAAAAAAAAAAAAAAAGCAGAACTTCGCCATCAGTTACCACACATATCAAACAGTCTGCTGTCAGATGCGTTGCTCCTGCCTCATGGGGTAATATGCAACCAAAACGCAAATCTTTGGTGTCTTTAATAGTTTTAGAGACTTCATTAAAGACATTAAAGACATGTGCATAATGCTCGTAAATAGGATTTTATTATGTCTGATCAGTGATGTTAGATTTTTTTATTGACGTAATGTTTGTTTTAACTGGTATTAAGTGGACATTAGGAGTTGGTGGTGGAGAACTCTCATGTTTTTTATTCCTGGAACTTGATCCAAGTTGAAGTTTTATGTTTCCGAGAGCCCAGTGGTTTGTTTTGGAGTCCGCGAGCCGCCAGTCACGTGCCGATGAGTCACACAGTGACGTTTGACCGCAGCGACCAATCAGCTCACAGACGCTGACTTAGCTTGTTTGTTGCCTGCTTCCTTGTTACTTCCACAGCACAGATCATCCCCGAGGTTTTTCTTGTGCTGAGGAATTTACCGGCATGTCAGTGGCCATACAGGCAAGATACATAATACGTTTTATTAATTTCTCTTGTAACTTGTAATTTTAGTACTTTGTACACATTTTCCACGTAAAAGCCACAGACGAAATCCAGTTGTTCATCGTTGGACAGTTGTTGTTGATGTTGTTGTCGTCGTTGCTAGCTGGCTAAGTAGCTAACAAATACTTTTGCTGATTTGTTTTCTTGTTTCAGTTTTGTATTTGTGTTGTGTATTTATATTTGACTTTTTGTGTCTTTCTAGCCTTACTAAATGTATAAATGTCGTGGTACCACTTCATCCAGCTATCTTGATCTAATCAGCCAAATAAAAGCAAATCATGGATCGTGGTTGTTTTAGCCTCCTGGTGTCGGTCACACAGTCATCCAGGTGAAGTTGTCTGGAGGCTGAGTCAAGTAGTTCCTTCTGAAGCCTGAAAATCTACTTGGATTAGTAGATAACAAGAAAAAAGCCCAGTTACCATGACTGAACGTCCAGATAAACTGCTAATGGTTAACTGAATAGACCTGATGAAGATGTAGGGCAGGTTTTCTTTTTAAAGTAACCTGGATAAATAAACATGACTTTTTTCTTCCAGCAGAATATGTGGACAGATGGGGTCCTCACGCGGGGTGCCTTTGGATGGACAAGTCAAGGAAACCTCACCACTTTGTGTCCTAATGGGTCCCAGTGGGTCTGGGAAGGACTTGGGGAATGTGCCCAGGATGCAAGAGATATGGCCAGTGTCTACCTAGGACTCTTGTCCATTGTCTGTTTCATGGTGTCATCAATACCGTAAGTACTTGTATTGGTGTCTGTGCCTCAGAGAAAGTAGTAGTAGTAGTAGTTTATCTAAACTGTAACTTGTTCTGTCTTTTACTGATTGCAGGCAGTACTACAGCTCATGTAAAACGGGGAATATGGACAGTGCCCTTTCTATTTGGTTTCTGCTGCTGTGGTTGGCAGGTGACTCCTGTAATCTGGTGGGCTCTTTCTTGGCAGACCAGCTTCCACTTCAGGTGACTTGTAGTGACAAATGATTGCTTTAATTTAATGGTATTAATGATTATGTTTCAATGTCAAAAACAATTAGTCATTACTTAATTAAAATAAAATAGTGCTGATATTTTTATTGTTATTATTATTATTTGATAAATTATGTCTTCTGTTAAATGCAACAAGTTTTTTTCCTGTCAGCTGATAAAACTATATAAATGTATAAAAATGTATAAAAAAAAATCAATTTTCCCATAATCCCTGTCATTTATCTTTCTCCCTGTCATCCAGGCCTACACAGCAATTTATTATGTTGTGGCTGACTTAATAATGCTGGCTATGTACTTGTACTACAAGATGAGGCACAGAATAGCTCAAAGTGAGTGTTTTGGTTAGTTTTTACCATTTACATTAACCATTTTTTTGTGTAAGTTGTGCCACCTAATTTGCATCCACATTCACATTACAAAATGAGGTGGCCCAAATACAGATGTTTTTCCCCAAAATAATAAAGAAAAACTTTTCTTTTGCTGAAGTATGAGCAAACAAATCCATGTTTCTCACGCCAGATCTGGACAAATTGCATTTGTCACTCTACACTCAATTCATATCTTGCTATGCAATCGCTATTACAACTGTCATAATAGTTAACATCTCACTTCTCTGCGCATGTGCATGTTGTTTCTTGGCATCATTTAATTATTTCAATCATCATTTCAATTTTTAGCTTTGCCAGACTAAACATGGAAGTTACCAGCAACAGTAGTAAATGGAGAAATAAGAGTTTCAAATCTGGTGGACATTTATGAAGACACGTTTTTTTGTTGATTTTAACTGGAAGGACATGTCCTAACTACTTATTTTATTTTTTTTGTCTGTCAGAGAAATTACTGTATTGTAGTTATTCTTGTATGCATGTGGTTCACTTTTCAGGTGACTGGTCACCCTGGAGCCAGATAATGTCACTTATAAACAAGAATGTGAACTATCAACACAAAAAGATGGAATCAGATTGAAATATGAGAAGAGAGAATTAAGACCTGTAATTTGAACATGATCCAACATCTGTCCAGGCAGTGAAAAAAAGTACTTTCTGTACTCCGTAATGGTTATTGTAATGTCTACAAGTCTCATGTCACTATGATGTTTGTTCCCTTACTTGTGGCCTTTGACACAGTAAACCCTTATTTCTAGGAATATACTGGTGTCATTCCTAGTATTACTAGTGAACCAACGTGTTGTCTCTTTTCCAGACAGGAGAGTGTTATATGTGGTTGGAGTAACCTGCATCCTTGGTTTCACCACAAGCCTCACACACCTACCTGGATTAGAGACCCAACAGGAAATTATTCCTTCTGGGTTCAGAAGTCGTGGCTTGCTCTCCACTTCTGATCATATTAAAGTGAGACCTATTCATTTATTTCATTTAAGTCACCTGAAACAAGTGAGTGAATCATTTTAGCCTTTGTCTTTCTTTTTGTAATGTTGTCTCTGTATCTGTGTTGCCTCAGGAGTTTACCACTAAAGAAATTATTGGTTTCTCCATTGGCTCAATATCATCAGTGCTCTACCTTTGTTCCAGACTTCCCCAGATCTACACTAATGTGAGTATGAGTGAGCTCTGCTACAAATGTATTAACTCTTCAACACATTCAGCAGAGTACTCCTGGCACTAGACATTTACTACACTAATGCTAATGGTAATATATAATGGTGAATAATAACAAATTATATTAAAATAAATTTGATTTAAAATTTGAATTAATATGTTCATCATAATATTTCTTGTTAATCATAATAATATACAGTGCTAATTCTCAAATTCTAGTTGTTCTAATTTAAATGTTTAAACTGGATTTATGCTATGTTATTACACTAAGGCGGACAGAGTCCTATATTGAGTCAGGTCTGTGAGTAACGTAAAAAATGTATGTTTAAGAATGGAAGGTCTCGTTAAAGTTAAATTAGATGAGCAGGAACAAAGAGACAAGAGGCTGTTTATGCTTTATGAAATTATGCTTTGATGTAGACTTAAATATAGAAAGTGAAAGAGGCAAAACCGAATGAACCTAAGAACTGATCAGTCAAAAACGCAAATTTCTGCTGACAACATAAAGCGTGCTTTCATCTCATGTAATCTCAGGTAAATCACCCGGTGGCTTTGTAACGCATCTTATATTTCTTCCCTTCCCCTATCATTTTTCTCTGTAGTTCAAGAGGAAATCAACAGAAGGAGTGTCTTACTTCCTATTCGCCCTGGTCATCCTGGGAAACTTTACATATGGCATGAGTGTCCTACTTAAAAACCCTGATGCCGGCCAAGGCGAGAGCAGCTACCTGATCCATCACCTTCCCTGGCTCATCGGCAGCCTTGGCACTCTCTCGTTAGACCTCATTGTATCCTTTAAGCCAAAAAAAAAAAGAACACTGTTGCTACCATCCTTTGGGGCTCTGCTTAATCCCACGTATGTGCTACATTTTAGGCAATGCTGAGCTGGTAAAGTTCATTCGATGACTTCAGGTCCCGTGACTGTGTGTGGCAGCACAATATAGAGCATCAAATATCCAAACACATGAACTGAAGCATTAAGTTACTTGCGTCTTTGATTTTAATGAACAAACAAATAATGACGAAACATGAGACCTGATGGATACTGTAGCCTTTTGTTTTTTATGGTCTGGCTTTAAAGAGGACCAGGGAAAGCTTATAGTAGGGGAATTAGTACCAATCATATTTGAACAATACATATAAAGGAACAACTACCAGATGGTTAGTTTGGTGTAAACTAATTGAACTTGAGTATAGGCTAAATGAACCAGGAACAGGAATTCTCTAGGAATTAAATGAGAAATGTTTGCCCATCATTTTAGAAAGTTGTTTAACCGTCTCATTCTACATTTAGCTGTCTGGCTAAACTGAGTAACTGGACAAGAAGGACCTTGATCAGAGGCATTTTGCTGTTTTGCCTAAACACAACTTTATTTAGAAATGCGTGCTATGTGAGTACCATAAATTGAAATAACACACACATAACACTTGTGACTTGTGTGACTAGATTTTAACAGAGTTCCTTGACAAGATGGTGGCTATGATTACGTAAGATGCAGGATACAACTTAGTTGGTATTGTACTCTAGTGGTGCACTGGTATTGTACTCTAGTGGTGCACTGCGACACAGCCTACCTACTACTACTAGTACCTACTGAGGCCCAGTTGGTAATCCAACCTTGTATAGGATAAATATAGGAGGTATAAACCTTTGTCACAGGTACAAAGGGTTCTGCTATTTAGAAAAATACCAACAATTTCATGGTAGTGTGTTATTCTAAACTAACTAATTCAAATCCTCTGCTAATATTTGGTTTTGCATTTAACAAACTTTTTTTTTTTTTTCTGGGATTAGTGTTTTGTCATTTCCTTGACAGTGTGGTTCAGATCACCATCCAGTTCATAATTTACCGCAAAGCGCGAGCGGAGGTGAACGGCAGCCACAGCGAGACGGCTCCTCTGATTAACTGATTGATTCATTAGTGTGCTGATGGGACACCGTCGCTTCCAGTGAACCCTCAAAATCACATTCCCAAAACAGAATCAACGTGATGTAAAATGTACTTTATGGTCTAATATTATAGTTTTATTTACAATTGCAGTGTTTACAAATGTACAGTGACAGAGTAACTTCTTCACAATGCTCTTACTGTAGAAGAGACAATTGAGTGTTTCAGGTTTTGGGCATTGATAGAAACGCCACCTGATCTCCTGATTTTAGGTCACAACTCCAGTTTGATGTTTGATCTCTTATAGGTGTCAGAAACTTACTGGCGTAGGTGATCATACTGCACAGAAGTTTCTTCTGTTTTTAAGCTGCCAAAGACAGTTATGATGCTACTTGCTGCATGATGTTTCTCGTCGTTTAGTGTTTCAGAATACCTCCTGTAACTTGAATCTTTTGTTTTACAGCAATTCTCACATGTAATTGCAGTGATGTGTCTCATGAAAAAATAAGAAATGTTTTATGAATTAAAGTGTAGGTTGCATTTAGTCAATCAATCGGGTGCCATACTCCATAAAATGTGTATTTTAGATATTTTTTTAATTCTAGTTGTACAATTTTATTTTACTTTTTCCCCCAAACGCTTAACTAGTTTTGCTTGCACTGGTGATAAAAGTGACATCAGGTGACACAGATTTTCACTACTTTGTAAAGTGTACACATGGATATTAGATATTCACCATTTTGCACACGTGATCACAAACTTTTTTGTACTTGAAGAAATGTTAAATATGGTGGTTGGTGGGTCATTGTCATCATTAAACAAGTGAATAATACTTTTTCTTGGTTCCTTTCGTTTTGAGTAAAGTCTTAATTGAGTCATTTAAGATTTATTTCATAGCCCTGTTCTCATTTGTGTTTTTATTTGCACTGATTTATGAAATTTACTGTATCTGCTTATCTTGAGAAGAAAAAACACCCTGAGAGATCTCCCTCTCTCCCTCAAAGTTGACTCTCCTCACCTCCCCCTGTTTTTCAGCCCTGCCCTCGTCAAGGCCTGCTCTTGGCCCTGATGTTGACCTCTGACCCTTTCCCTTCACTGACCTCAACCCCCCAGCAACTGTGTTTGACCTTCTCCTGGGAGGCCTTGACAGCCATGTTGTTTTTCTTCATTAGCAGATTCATACTGACTCTCAGTTGCACCCTCCTCGTTCGTAGCACACACACACACACGTTTTCTGTTACTGTTAAACATAATGCAATCGCATACACTCAAAACAGTAAGGGCCCACCCAAAGAGGAAGCAGGGTCAGTACAAAAAATATTAATGGGCTCAGTAAGTGTGTATGTGTAGTGGGGGGTGGTGGGTGTTACAGTGTGTGGTTGTGAAACAGTGGCAGAAGAGATTGTTAAGCGGGAGTTAGCAGGAAGAGCCCGTGATAGGGAGCATCCATCCATCACCAGGGATGAACAAGAGGCTGTTTATAAACACTCCATACTGGGAATTTCTTAATGAGATGATTCCAGTTTCTCATAGCAGGGGAGGGGAGGAGGTCCTTTGTGACTCAAAGGTTGACAATTTAAATCCCTATAGTGCAACCAGAAGGCCCTGTATGGGACATTTTATGGTGAGTTTTTATTATTAGCAATTTGTCATTGTTGACATGTGCTGACTTCAAATGTTATTATTTACTGTCTGTTTTTCATGTTCCTCCTGTTTGTTACTAAAAAAAATGTCTATTATTTTTTTCTTTTCACTGGCAGGTTTTTGTCCTGCAAGAGAAAGTTTACAGGAAAAGATCTTTGGTCAAGTTCTCACATGTCCCATCTAAAACACATCAAGAGCTACTGTCCTATCTGAAAGGTTCTGTTTACTTTGTGTGTGTGTGTGTGTGTGCGTGTGCGTGTGAGAGACAGAGAGAGAATGGAGGCTGGGCTGCACTCAACATTACAAAAAGTGAGAGCTGGACAACGTTAGAAGACGTCTGGGCGCTCGACGCAACAGGACAACTCATCAACGGTGAGTCTACAGCTTCTGCTCCTAATTAACTAAGTGATCTTTGACCCATAGATCAGATTTAGGTCCTGTATAATGACCCAGGATGCCTTGAAATGGGACTAACTGATTTAACTTAAGTTTGAGAAAGTAGATGTTCAACGTTATGATAAAAAAAGTTTTCTGCTGCAGTGTATTTTTAGGGAATTCTTTTTTGCCTCTGACATAGTTTATAGAAATTATTGCTGAGATTACATAAAATATAAAGTTAATAGTATAACATGAGTAAAGGAAATACGTTAAAAAGTTTTTTTAAAAATCCCATTTTCAAATAGTTTTGTGAACAAAAATTGAATAAGAAGTAACTGTGATCAAACAGGGACACTTATTACTATTTTACTAGTACATAGTATAAATTTTAGCAAGAGACGTTCTGAGCACGTGTTAATCTGTTCACACCAACTGATTAAGATCACAGGTATGATGGTGATGGTTTTTACAGTCTTCAGTGTAAAATATAAAAAGCACATGCGTGAAAACTAACCAACGGTATAGTTAGAAAGTCAAATTTCACACTAACCTTGACAGGACAGATAAAAATGTGATAGAAAAAAAGCTTTAAGTAGACATAACAATCACTGGACTATTTACATTCCTCTATATGACAGCCAAACATATACTTAGATATAAGCTGTGTACTTGACTGACACAATCCTGAAGCTGCTGTAATGTCAGTTTCCCACAAGGATCAGTAAACAATCCAGGCCATTATCGAACTGCAGCTACCAGCCAGCAGCTCTCTGATAAAGAGAGGAACTCGCCACATGGAGAGGACGTCCTGAGCTGGATTTATCGTGTACTGAATTTATCTAAAGGATTGTACTGTGAGTGAGCCGGGAATAATGAGTTTAAGAGTTTGAACAGGCCATCAGTTAGTTTCATTTGGTCTCAATCTTAATCTTAAAATGTAAATTGGTCTAAAGGTGTTTTTGCTTTGTTTTTCTGCAGTTTTTTTATGCACACGTTTCAGAGCAGTTAGTTGACACAAAAACACAATCAAGGAAACGCTTTTGAGTCCAGTTGAACTCAACATCTTTTATGTTAATGCGCACAAAGGTATTTTTCTGTCCTTCTCCCTCCTCTCCTCATTCTTTTGTGGCGTTCATTCCCCCTAGGACGAGCCTTCAGAGTCAGGCCCATGTCCAACAGTGTGACACCTCCAGATGACCCATGGCATTATTTGCACGCTCCCAGATATTGTCTCCATCATTTGGTGTCACTCCCTGTGCTGATGCTTGCTTGTGGTGTGTCTGTTTTCTAACAATGGACTGATGGCATTCCACCAATCTGTCATAGAGGAATTTGTTTATGATACACTGTGCGTTATGCAGATAACACCGTATTATTCACTCAGAGTAAGGACATTAGATAGCTGCTCTTACATATATATATATATATATATATATATACAATATAATATATACTAATCCTAAATCTGAAAACAAGTTAAAAGATAGTTTCACTATACAAGTTAATTTATTAATAAACTAAACTAAAAATAAAAATGATTATTATTACTATTATTAACCTTCTATCTAGCGTATTATCAGATTACATTTCTTATTTCTCTGATACTTTGATTTACACAATACCTGCAAAACTCACATTTGTACTTGTTACTTGTTGTGTAAATGTTATCAACCCACTAAAATAACATAACGTTTAGCATAACCGCTAAACAAAATTTAGCTCAAAGCATCGCTGTATGTTCGTAAAGACTCACAAAGAATCTTAGAGTTTCATTTTGCCTGGCTGAAAAACTGTCCAACAAGAATGAACTTTCCTTCTTTATTCGAATCAATTAATGGAATTAGTTTGATTAAATCAGTTATTGATTTAATTGAATTTTAATCTTAAAGACAATATTATCAGCGTAGTTTGTAGTGTTAAAAAAAAATTGATTCTGTCCTTCCTTCTATTCTACAAATGTATAACTTAAAGTTTTTACAGTCAGTGTTAGTTTTTATTTCCTGGACTTTTGAATACCGTGGATGCTCCAAATTTCAGACGTCTGTGAGATTCAACAAACAAGTTTTTGCTTTTCCCTAGATTACCTGGAGCTTCAGGCAGTTTTGTCATCATGAACTATGACCACGGGTGTACCAATTTACCCTTTGGACATAATCTTCAAAAGAAACACACCATGCAGTTAGCAGCCAAATTCCTGTTTCATTTGTCATCATGATCGATCGTGATCAGTTCAGTGAAGGTTACAGCTTCACTGACCATGATTGGCTCTTCCCTCACCCTCTGCTATCCACCAATCAGTCCTGGCTCCTATAATGAGCCAGTGAAAGGGATGATATGAGGGTGGGAAGTTGACATTAATCCTCAGTAAGCATGCTGCGTGTCAACCGGACTCGCTCAAAGATTTACAGGCCAGTGTTGAGGTCACTCCTTTGTCTCTTGCTGGTGGTTCAGGTCTTGACTCCTTTCGTTCTATCCTGGCCTAGTTAACTGTCTGTGGGGGAGGCCGAGGTCCTCGAGCCTCTTAAATCAAATCACTGTCCAATATTAACTGCAGCACAAACAGAACAGTGGTAAACAAAAGGCAGAGTAAACACACTCCCAAGGCTTGCAGGACAAACATGGACAGACACACACACACACACACACACACACACACGCATAGTGCACAGAAGTTAAATATAGAAAATAGTTCAGTATTAGTAGTAGGGTTTGTTTAATTGGATTTAATCTGTTAAACGCGTAAACAAATGATGAGAATCTTTGTTAAGTTAAATTGTAAAACTCAGCCCAGCTGTTGTACTCTAGATCCACCCAGGCTCACAACACACATATGTACACACACAACAAGTGTAGACTGTCCCTCACTCTGTCCATAAGGGAGAGGGTCTGATCTGTGAAGTCCCAGCCAGGTCCAGATGTTTGGACCACTGTTCCATTCCCCTGTCCTTACTGGGTGTCCCTGCTTTCCCTTTCGTCTACCCCCTGGGGACGGTTAAGACCTCCTCCGGCACATCATCCACCACAGACAAGGACCTCAGCTGCACTCTTCCTCTCTGCTTTTATAAAAATAGGCTGGGACAACTAAGAGACCTGGACTCATCCTGATGATTGAGGAATGTATTTCACATCTTAATCCTCTGAGTAATTATCTGTGTGTCTGTGTGTGTGTGTGTGCAAAGATAGACTCAGTATTACTAGCTGGAGCAAGGATCTTCTGTCCAGATGAGAGAGTGGCCTGAGCTGGAGATGAACTTTTCAGCAGGGGGATTTCTCTCTGCCTCGGACGGTTACTGCTCGACAGAGCAGCTCCAGTATTACGGTGAGTCGGCAGTGACACTTCTTTGTCTTTCTCTTCTTCATTTTGTTTGTACTATTGCTTAGCATTTACTTTTAGTTCTCCTTCTACTTCTGTTTTGTCATTTTACTTCTCAAAAATGACATCAGCGCTCTTATAGACATATTAGCAGTTTAAGTTAGTACATTTGTCAGTCATATGAATTCAAATGATGCTGTCATTGGCAGGTGAATATGTCTTATGTGCTGTACAGTTTAGTTTCCTACAGTTTTAAAGGGTCAGTTCACCTAAACATAAAAACTCAACTGTATTTTGCAGTTATGACTATATGAGAATATTTTTACGTTTCTTCCTACTCAATAACTTTACATGTCAAGCTTATGTAGCACCTCTTAAGCGCTTTACATTAGACAGTAGAAAAAGATATAGATAGAAAAGACATTTCAGTGGAATGTAGAAGAACAAAATTAATCTTTTGCTTGGGGTGATCACAGCTTTTTAAAAATGTACACCTCAAAAGCAGTTTTTAAAAAAATCTTAAATCAGGCTGAGTCAGTGAGAAAAACACAGAAAGTAATTCTAATGTAAGCTTGTCGCAGTTTTCACCTTGTTTACTGGGTGAACAAAACTCAAACTTGGACTTTATTAATGCTTAATATGATTATCAAGACACTCACTCAAGCTATTGGAATGTAGATCTTTAAAAATGGGTCACACCATGTATATCATTAGTAAAAGTTAGTGGTTAGATTATCACCTGTGTTATGAGAGGGAATATGTTGTATTGTGTATTATGTGTATTAATCTGCTTTTTATTCATTTTAATTGGTTTTGTCTGACCCTTTAAAATAACATAAGCACTATTAAACAGCTGGGACCTGAGAACTTACTGAGAATCTGCTCATATTTTACATATTCATTGACCATAGACATTTATTTTGACTTTATACTTTGAGGTGATGCTTTTTCTACTTTCTGTCAGAAATTTGCATTTTTTTTAACATGTTAGCAAATTTATCAAATGATAAACCACAGTCTTTTTCTTATAAATGAAAAGTTTAATTTATAAATAAAACAAAAACCTTTGCTCTTTCCCCATTTAAAATTATTTACCAATCATCACTTGTGTTTAAAATAATTTGTTTGCTTTAATGAAATGTATTATTTGTTGAAGTTAAATTCAATTGTTATATAGCAAGGAGGTAACTATACTCTGTGTGCAACACATCATCTCCTTCACTCTGGTGAGTGAATGCCAAACATTTATTTACCGCCTTCGAGAACTCGGTGACATAGAAAAAATAGTTCTTGAGGAGTTTCAGCCGGCACGCTGCATTCACAGCACGCAGGGAGGCTGAGCGTGCATCAGAGGATATATTTATACTGATGTGTATCATTAGCAAATTCCCCCTGTTGTCTCCTCTCCTGCCCTTAAGAGAAAGGGGAGGTGGGGGTTAGTGCAGGCGCAATGGGGGGTAGCTTGCTAGTGTTGTTTGGCTCCCTGGCGTGCGTGGGATGGATGGGAGGCTGAGGAGTGTTTAGACAGCATTCAAATGGTTTACAAACAGTGCGAACCGTAGTTCTGTCACACGCCGAGAAAGCAAGGACCCCCCCCCCTCTCCTGAAACCATCGCCACCAGAGTCTGGTGAAGACAGGAAACATCTGGAGAGAGAATGAAAGAGAGAGAAGACAAAAGGAAGGAGTGTGAAGGGTTAATATGTGACCCTTAGACTTACAGTTCAGTTGACAGAGACATTTAATAAATGAGCAGGGCTGTCGGTCCAAAACATCCACTGTTAGCCGTCATCACGATTTTTTAAGTATTTAGATTTGGAATGAAATGTGTCACTTTTATCTGACTGTTGAGTCGGAGAAATGTTTCAGTGCATTAAAGGTGATAAAAGGTCACCACATAGCTTCACCATCCACAGTAATCAATAATCTTGAAGTTGTTGATGAGCAAGAGACATGTAGAAAAATGTTGAGCCATATGGACCCAGAGCTTTTGGACCTCAGTAATCCATCAGTGGTCATGAGGACTGTCTCCGATTGGGTTTGGTGACTTAAACAGAAAAGCTGCATTACAAACAAACAAGTGATGAGTTTGAAATACCTGGGAATTTCAGCTGCATTATGGGAAGATTAGGATCTGGAGTTGGTTGCCCCGTCAAAGCTTACACACCAGTTACTCTTTACACATAATCAGACTGATGTTATCTTCATGTTTTCCTGAAACTCCCGACAGTTGGGTGGGCTCCTCGTTTAATCCGTACATACAGTAACAGATCCCACAGCAGTCCCGGTTGTACTGGTCCAGCTGTTCTTTAGGCGGGTGCCAGTGGTCACACATGTTTTCTCAGTGGAGAAGAGACTTGCGTAACGCTCAAAGACGTTTCAGGTTGTCACAACAGTGAACAACCATTACAGACTGAATGAAACAACCCGAAAAGAGGACCAAAAAAAGAACCCTAAATGACATTGGGAGCTCCCAGCTGCATCCTGTTTCAACAGTCTGACCAAGTTCACAGGGTCCCATTCTCAGCTTTTTATTGTATCCCCCAAGAGCTCTACAAGCAGTGAAGTCACACGAGTCATGTAAGACCACATTCCTGTGACGTTCTTTGACGCAGCCGTGTGCCTCCGCCTGAAATGTTCATTCACATTTCTGTCATGCTAAAGCACACAGCATTTCTTTCCCCTGTAGGTCAGATATGTCTGTGTATGTGTGTCAAATATTTTCACTGTTTATTATGTTTACTCTGTATGTTTGTGTCATGATTCAAATTTAAGCACCTTGTCACACACATTAAATAGTTCTTACTGCTTAATATTATCATCAAGACACTCATTTTATCTTTTTCCACCTCAGACATGCTGCCTGACCCTCTGGGCTACCCCCTGCAGGACCCCGACCTCCAGCTGCTACCTTACAGCCAACAACAGTACAGCTCTGCCAACCTGCCCTTCTCCATCTACAGCTCTCCACCCTCCTCCACATCCTCTCCCTCCTCGTCATCCTCCTCTCAGCTATGCCAACCCCCGTACCACTACAACTCTCACTGCCTGGAGTCCCCCGCCGATCCCAGCGTCGATCCCCACTGTGGAGGCCTGGTTCAGGGACTCGGAGGCGTAGCACTGCCTCTTGGGCGTAGGTCGCGAGTGGGATCCGGAGGGAAAAGCAGAGGGCAGGATGAGCTGTGTGTGGTGTGTGGAGACAAAGCATCAGGGTATCACTACAATGCTCTTACGTGTGAGGGATGTAAAGGTATTCCTTACTGTCTTTATATTGGAGTCAATTTATTTTTATATATATAATTTATTTTTGTCTTGAACCTCACCTCCTCCCTTTTTTGCCACTACAGGTTTCTTTAGGCGTAGTGTGACTAAAAAGGCTGTGTATTACTGTAAGAGTGGTGGTAGCTGTGAGATGGACATGTACATGAGGAGAAAGTGCCAAGACTGCCGACTGAGGAAGTGTCGCGCTGTTGGAATGCTGGCTGAGTGTAAGGGACATCTCTGCAACCGTACAATATCAAATGTGCTTTGACCATATAAAACACTTTATTTTGTTTATTCTCCCTAGGCCTCCTTACGGAGGTGCAGTGCCAGTCCAAACGTCTTAGAAAAGGAGGTAAAAGCAGAGGCCAGGAGGAAGAGGAGAATGTAGACAGCAGGACGGTCACTTCTACCAGCAGGCTAGCTGGACAGGTACTTTACTTTACTTTACTTAAGTTCATTTGGCAGACGCTTTTATCCAAAGCGACTTACAAGGAGACACAAGCAAATTACAATTCGGGTTCTGTAACT
>JAUYWH010000025.1:5744682-5771727 GCA_034779795.1 Ctenopoma multispine | reverse complement strand
GACCTGTCCTGAAGATAGGAAGTGAACCAATTAAGCGCTGTTCCGGTGATTCCGAGGTCTGACAGGGTGGTGAGAAGGTTACTGGCCAAGTAACCAGGTACTGGCCAAGTCACTCAGTCTGTTTGATTGGATCGTTACCCGAGTGGATGGCAGTGGTTTAGGGAGTCTAGTGAGGATCATGTAGACATGCCTCTGTTGGTTGGTCCACCTTTTTGATCCAGACTGGAATTACTCAACAACTATTGGCTGGACTGCTGTTAAATTTGTTAGAGACATTCAACCCAAGTTGGCGTTCTTGTGACTTTCTAGCACCACCATGAGGTTCACATTTATGGATTTGATCAGTTTTTATTGTTATTCTGTGTTTAATCCTCTGCAACATTATTTATTTCTTAGGAAACTCAGACATATGACTGTAAAATCCTTTTATTCTAAGGTGGAACATTTTTTACCTGACACGGTTCAAAATGAAAAGTAAGCTCACACATTCAGAGAGATGCATGAGTTCCCCAGTGCTCTTTAAATTATAGACAAATGAGTAGAAATTCTCTACTGACGCTGCCATTCTTAAGATTTCTGCACAGATATGAGGAACCATCACTGTACCACAGAACCTAATAGTTGCTCTCATACATATCTCTGCACACATATCTGTACATTGACAGTTTTCATGCCTCACATGCTGTCTTGTTCTACTTTGGCTGCCTCAACAGTTCCATCCAATCATCTATTAAACAGCAGCAGTTAAATACTTACTGGCGTGTGGAACATTTTAGTTGTTGGTTTATGTGCATTGCTGCTGCTGTGTTATTTTTTATGGGTTTAATTGGTCTCCGTGTGTGTGTGTGTGTTAAGTGCTAATTAGAAAATGTTAGCATGCTATAATGAATGAAACTAAGACGATGTTTGTGGTATACATTCCCTATGAAACATTAGCATGTTCACCATGTTCATTGTGACTGTGTCGACATGCTGGTGTTTAGCTCCAAGTACATCTGTGATGAGTGGGAAGCACAAGCTCACAGACTTCTGGCATGGCTGTAGGCTAAATTAATTTTGCTGGGAAACTTTGAATATTAATTTAAAGCATAGTTGAGTGGTCAAATCAAATCAAATTGTATTTAAGTAGCTTGACACTTATGCATCCAGTACTGAACTGCTTATCTTGTTAAGGGTCACAAGGTTGCTGGAGCTGATCCCAGCTGTTAATGAAGGAAGTGAAAGGTAGGGTACTGCTAGACAGGTTGCCAGTCTATCTATACAGAGACAGACGACCATTCCACAATGTACCTATACTGGCAACACACAAACAATATCATTTTTCAGGTCTTTATTGAACACACTCGTTAAACTTTTTTAGTGCTTGAGGTAAATGTAAATGAACCCTAGGATTTAATAACTGGTTGGGAAATATATATTTTTCCCCCATGATGACAAGCTGTCCAGACCCTGAAGCAGCAAAGCAGCAGCAAATCATGACGCTCCCTGGGATGTTTTCACATTGGTATGCGGCTCTCCTTTTACACCATAGTGCTGCACGTTCTCTCCCAAGAAAACGCTACTGCACGCCTGAAGTTCGCTGCTACACTACTGAGAAAATGCTTTGTGACTGAGGTTGAATTGTTTAACAGTACATACCAACAGCACTGATTGTTTAAAGGGCGTATTTCAACACTCTATGCTTGATTCTGTTTTAACCATGTGTTCTGTTACCCTCATCCTCCCCAGGCTTTGTCTGCCAGTTTAACCCGAGAACAGAAATACATCGTGGACAGGATGGTGGAGGCCCATCGATCGTACAGAGCACAGGACAGCAGCCATTGCAGGGTAGGTCACTGTGTAGAAACTACTTGTACTTTAAAAAGTTTCATGTCATCATGATTTCCTGTGGTTATCTGCTCAGTTGCTCGAGTGGCCATGTGCAGACGAAGGGGAGGGCCTGTTTGATATTGTATCACCCCACCTGCAAAGACTGCTGCAGTTTGCCCGGACAGTGCCAGGTAAGACTGAGACGAGCAAACCTGATTTTCATCATATTCTGTCATTTAATCCATGTGAAATCTAAATAAACATACACGACAATGTTCATTACAGGTTTTGACCTCCTAGATTTTTCAGACCAGGGTTCTCTCTTGTCCGTCTCTTCACTGGAGGTCATGTTCCTGCTCTCAGCTCAGCAGTTCTCCAGTAACCCAACAGGTCCCAGCCCAGGTGAATAAACCACCAAAAGAGAAAGAGAGTCACAAAAATTCTGAAATTTCAGAAAACATAGATTTGTGACTCACACTTGCATTTGATTTGGTCGTTCAGTCAAATAAACTATTTTTTCTTTTTTATCAGCCCTGCAGCTTTTCAGTATGTCAACACATAACTTACTGAGACAGGCACAGTCTAAGGAAAATATCCACACTAGGATGCAAGTTAATTCAGGTGAGACCAGACTTTAAAAATATATGAAGTGTTAAAGGCTGTGGGGAAAAAAATGTATGAGACATCTTCCATTTCCAACAGGAAGCAGTGACGATCTCTCCGGGCCAGTGCTCAACTTCTTCCACAGCATGAAAACTTTGCGGGTGACGGAGGCTGAATATGCGCTGCTCACTGCTACAGCCCTGCTTTGCTCAGGTCAGATCAGGAATCTTTCCCAGGTTGGGGATGTTTGATCAGAAACAATCCAATCAACAGATCAGATCAAGACGTTTGAATGCTCTATTGAACTGTACAGCAAACTTATCTGGTCTCTTTGTGTGTCCATGTCCTGCAGACCGAGCGTCCCTGCAGGCAGCCAGTTGTGTTGAAAAAATGCAAGAACTGATCCTGGACCTGCTGTCCAGGGTGTGCGGGACCCAGGCTGGAGCTGCACGAGGGGGACCACAGCGGTTTGGCCGACTGCTAGGCAGACTGACGGAGCTCCGAACTCTCCGTCACAACTACCTCCTCCTGACAAGACAGCAGCCTGGACACTGACGGAGAAGACATGCCACCAACGCCAACCATCAAAGTAAGAGCTGAGAAATTCTTCAAACATTGTAGAAAATGTAACATTTACAAAAAAGCAAGGTTTTAAAACTGACACAAATCTTCCACTGTTTCCTCTCTCCTACAGTCATTACTGAATTTAAGGTTACAGTGGAATGGAAATGTGCTTATGGACTGCCAGAGTTCAAGATAAGAACATTTTATAGGTCTTTTTATACTTGTTGTATACAGCTCACATGTGCACATACAGTACTTTTCACAATGCTGAATAATGTTAAAATAAAATAAATGGAAACTGATAACTGGAGTTCATCTGACTGAATTTGATTTTCACTATTTCAGTTTATTTCTGGACAGATTCTGAGCCTAAAAACATCGTCCACACGGTTATTATAAAATATATATTATCATTATTATAGAAAATCACAAGCAGAACTTAGTATACCCACAAAAAATTGTAGCACTACTTAAAAAAACAGAAAAAAACATTGCAGTTTTAGTATCCAAAAAGGTTTTTAATAGAGCATTTATTTCCTGAATTGAGGAAATGCTGGTGCAGACAAAATAATTGGTGAGCAGGTAAAAGATGCAGATAGTACAAGCTTATAAAGGTGTATTTTTCCATTTGATAAAATGGGGCTCTTGACAATAAATAGAATCTTCTGTGGTCAACAGTGAATGATGGTGGTTGTTTTTTTTATTGGGTAAAAACAACATCAAACCAAACGTGAACTCATCTGTTAAAATGTTGGATGCATGATTTCAAAACCTCGCTCCACTTGTGTTACATAAAATTTCATTCTCAACTTTAAGCAATATAGCTTTATTTCTATAGTTCTGTCTTCCATAAATAAATTATTTCTCTCTGTATCAAAAAGAGAATTCAAATATAAAGATTAATGGCTCATTGTGTTGTATGCTCTGAATGTACACACACACAGAGCACAATGAAATTACATCAAAGACAAGCCAAGTACACTGCAGCAAGTCAGGAATTATTTTATCTCCACAAATATACAGCCTCGTTTTGCCCCTTGTGGGTTGATTGAAATACGCAGTTTTAAAATAGCAACATTAAATTAAATTGAGTTTGATAATACACATACATATGTACACAAAATGTGCCTTTATAATATACAAGTGTCTTTGTAAAAGATTAAAATGTAAAAAGCTATTGTATAAAAGATGGCAGTGATCCATTCATTCGTCTTCTGCGGTTCATATAAATATGTCAAATCTCTTTTCTGACAAATTGATTCCTTGGCAGTAGCATTATACAAAATAGAGGGGAATTCTTTTACATTTAATCTAGACATACAGCCCCAACACATCCAGGTGGAGTAAGCAGACACCGTGATATATCCCTGACCAGGGAGTTAACGCTTACTGAACGCAGCAACACAGGACCTAAAGGTAACTTCATTCACATCCACCTCGTTAGTGACACAGGAAGGCAAACACCACTGCTCTGTGTCAGACACTAGTGGTTTAGTAATGAACCACAGTCCGGGACACGGCTGCTTCTTCAAACCATAGTGTGGAAATAAATTCAACTCACAGTAGGAGTTGGCCCACCTGCTGCTGTGAGAGAAATGCATAGTGGCTGACTGTGGGTGCACAGAGGGCCTCACTGCCGCCCTCTACAGGTAGTTAGAGGCCACAAAGCCATGGCTGTGGCTGACCCTGCTCTGGTGGATCATAGCGCGGTCGTACGCCACCTGGACAGACTTCCGGATGCTGGACTTGCGGCCCTCCATTATGCGCAGCTTGTCTGCTGTGTCGTCTACACCTAAAGGCGTCACCTTTTCACGCGGCAGCCACTGCCTACGGTAACGGAGACACATATTTAGACAGTTAGAGCTTAAACATGGGTGATGATGCCCCCTTCACGGCTTTCAAACTTATTTGTATTATTTATTTGTGTTTTTGATGTTGACATATGTAACTACAATATACAATACTTCATGTTTTGTCTATAATTATAATGATAATAATAATAATAATAATAATAATAAAGTAGTTCTAATCCTTCTGGACTGGACATTTCACTCAGCTGGAATGTCTTAAAAACAGCAGACTCTGAGAAAAGGAGTACTGCATTACAGTATGTCTGAAACTTACCATGTTCGCTTATTGTCAAAGAAAAGCACCAGGTAGAGTTTCCCGTTAGTCTCCTCCTGCCGCTGCTCCCCCAGACTAAGGACATCTTTGGGTGGGACAGGGATGGGGACCCCGTTGTGCAGCAGGCCTTCCTCAGGCATATCTGGATCGATGATCTGGAACAAATACAGTCAAGAGGGACTTAAGGTTTGTTCCTGGCACCACACTAACACAGAGTTCAGAGTGATCTTCTTGGTGAAATGCTGCCCGTATAAAAATCATTTCCTGCTGACAGTTCAAATTAGGTGGTGCTTCAGAAATACAAGGTGAAATAAGGGATTACCAGGGCAGGATAGGAGGGATATCCTCGACACTTAGCCCAAACCAAGTCTAGAGGCTCCAGCTCTGTCTCATCCTCAGACATTTGGCTGCAGTTCCCTGCAAAACAACAACATACACTTAAAATCCTTTGTTGCATCCTCGGCTATGATAAAGACCAATGCGGAGGTACAATAAGTGATTTTGATTGACTGCATGCGACTCTGTGTCTGCATGGACAGATATTAATGTGCACGCTGTATGGTACAGAGGGTACGTTCATGAGACCATATGGACAATAAGAAAAAAAAGATTTTACCAGTGTAATCTGAGTCTCCGTTGACAATCTCCAGGAAAGGAACTTTGGAAAGAGCTGGTTTTCCGAGGCTTCGTTTGGGTGGCGAGCTCCTGCAAGACAGGACACTGAATTATCAACGTTTCAAAAATTAATACTTAAATCAAACAAGACATGGTGACAGATGCAATGTATCTTACATTTCTTTGTGGAGGACTGGGAAAGGGCTGTAATCAGAGTCGGACCCGCCGTCTTTGTGCTTGTTGAAGCCATTGGTCAGTCCTAAAAGGAATTTAGAGAACTCTCAGATCAGCTGCTGAATTACCAAGAGCAGTGGAACAGAAAAGAGGACATCTACGCAGAGAAAGGGACAACACATCTGTTTAGTCTAATCTCAGTCACAACAATCAGCGCTAAAGATCACAGCTCCCAGTAATCACAGATAAACAGGAACTGGGATGTTTTTCTTCTTTGTTCAGGTAAACTGGTCAGAGAAAAACAAGTTCATATGCTGTTGGCATATTTTTAGATTTGAGAAGTTTTAGATGTAGAAAATGTTTTATTTTAGTATTAGTTGTTGTGTATAACTATGCCGTAGTATCTCGTGTTTCCCTTCACATTTTTCTGCTGTCTTTATTTGTAGTACGACTGTCGAGACATGTAAACTGGTAGCTAAGTATAAATGCAAAGTCAGCTCATTCCAAACACCATCTTGTGAGATCACACCACTGCCAAGAGCAGTCAGCTCTAATGCACCAGCCTGGGCAAAGGTGTAAAGAAGTAAAGCTGCTCACCACTTTGCAGTTTATGATTTGGCGTCCTTTCGAGCTCACTATCAGAGCACATGTCTTTAATGGGGGTCCACTGGTCATTGAGGATGGGGGGTCCTGGGCTTTTCTGCGGGGTCTTGGATGGAGTGGATAACGGTGTCAAGGATGGGGTACTGGCTGTGGAGTTGGGTGCTGTAGAGGTGTTGCTTGCATTGTCATCCTGCAGCCCCTTTCCATTCAGTAAAGGATTGTCTCTGAACAGCTTGGCACCATTTTTTGCCTTCTTGAATAACACAGAGGTTCGTCGTCCAACCCCACCAGTAGTGGGTTGTGGGGGGGTGTTTAGTTCTGGCAGACCGTTGGACATGGGCTGCTCTTCACCGTGCAAAGTGGAAGGTCGCTCCTGTGCTTTAATGCAATTAATGTTTTCTGTGGCGCTGTCTAAGAGGTCACTGTCCATCTTTAGGCGCTTGCAGGGCCAGCTGGGGGACTGGGGCTCACCTGTAATTGGCCGCAAGGTAGGAGGGTCTAGAGGTGTGTCCCCCTGTCGTGGAGGAGGAGCTGGCCCTGTAGGTTCCAGTGTTGGAGGCGAAGTGGATTTGAGGTCTTCTGGAAGATGAGAAGAGGAAATTAAATTCTATTTCACTCAGCATTTATTGGAAATAACTGCCCATTTAGTATGTAGTGTGATGTGGTGGTGTAGTACAGTATTCACACTGGAAAATGTCACTTAATATAATAATGATTTACATCTTATTCTAACAGTCCAAAGGAAGTTCAGGTATTGGTAGATATGAAGGACCTTATCAAGACAAGTGAATAAAGAACTCTGCTCTCACAACTGTACACCAGCAACATGGTAACATGGCAGTATTTTATGAATCAACTGACACAAATCAGAGGTGCTCTGCTCCCCTACAAGACGACGGTGTGACTGGACTAGCCTGGAGTCAGAAGTGGGATGATATGACATGACGGTACGTGGCCATGAGAGTGGTGAGTCCATGAGAGTGATAAAAGAGGTGCAGACATAGAGTGCACTGGGAGAGAGGAGTTGTGAGGCAACCATGGCTAACGAGACTCTGTGGGCCCCTACTTACTAGACTGGAGACAGTGGGGTGGTTGGGGTTGGTGCGTGGGGGGGACCCTGGCTCAATTACCTGAGGACAATGTTCCGTTAGCTCATGTTCACAACTGATCTCATTGAAAAAAAAGTGGATTTTAAATGCATTGTCAATTTTTAACTGTTCCAACATCTCACATCTCTGTTTTTCCATCACCCACCTTTGTCTGAAGATGAAAGGCCGTTATCGGTCTTGGCATCTTTGACGTCATCATCTTCTCCTTCTTCCTCATCATCATCATCATCATCATCATCCTCGTCTTCTTTCAAATGTCCGTTGTGAAGGCTGTGGCGGGGATGTTGGCCCTGCCTGTACCGGATGTTGTTGATCTCCCGGCGAAGCAGGCGGATGCGTCGAGTTCGGGCGCCGCTACATCGCATGGAGGTGACAAAGTCCAGCTTTTCTAACAGCTCCTTCAGCTGTTCCTCCACTGTCATATGAAGCCGGTTGTCTGGGTCCAGCACACTGTCAACTAGACATGACAAGGAGACTCTCAGTGAAGCTACAACAGAATTTGTTTAATACTGACATTTTTTAATTGAACCTGCTACTAAATACTACGAGACAAAACTACACTGACACAAAAACACAGATACAATACAAATACTGAAAAAGTCCTCAAAACGTATGTGATAGTTAACCCATGTAACACCACCATTTTGCTATCTAAAGTACCAAAGGTGTGACATCACTGTGACATACCATCCTCCCAGGTGCAGCTGTAAAAGTCTCTTTTCTGTGGTGACTCTGCAAGGTGCATGCCAGTGTCCAGGTCCAAACCAGTGTTTGTTGCTTGACGTTGTGCATGGCGCAGTATGGCTCCCCCTAAGTCTCGAAGCCGCAGCGCTGCTCGGTGGAAGAAGGTGTCCTTGGCATTGTACAAGAGGCAGTTGGACACCATCAGGTTGAAGTCAGCCTCCAGGTCGGAAACTGATCGATAGGCATGACTCTCCAGCCTTGCGCGCATAGTGGAAAAGTCCATGGGCTGGTTGATAAACTCCAGATAATCTGGGACCTGAGGATGAGACATAACTCCACATGTTAATGCAAGAACAGAAATTCATTTAGTTCAGCAGAGCAGTCGAGTTCAACAGCACCAAAACTATAGTCTCCAAGTGACAATACTTGTTGAAAAATCTTTCAACAAAACTGAACACTCAACTTCATGAGGATCATTTATTAAACATTGTTGTAACAGATGGCACTGGCTTACTCTGAAAATAAATGCCGACCACTGTGAAAATACACAGTGGAGCTGGAGTCACAGTTTCCCGAGCTGCTGATAACATTGTTTGATATAACAGACAACATGTAAATAATTTCACATTTACTTCTGAGATGATGTCAGTTGTGAAGTAATAAAGTTCTCTCATCAGAGAAGACAGCGCAGGTCTGGCTGCTCTGTAGGACTGATAGCATTTAGCATTACTGCGCTAACCAGCACTAGTTGGCATCACTTCATCAGCAGTGTATCTCAAATACTCGCTGTCCTGTAACTGTCTGCACATGCACCACAGAATATGAATGCCAGAAGCAGAATGTTTGAATTTCCTGTTAGGAAGTGGTCTCAGGACGCTATTGAGACTCTGCATGGGAGCTTCGAAGCTGACTGACATATTCTCTGTGGACAAAGTGGAGATCATATTGACTCCATAACAGACACCATTACAGAGGGAAGGTGATACTGAGGGAAAGATGCCTTAAAGAGGGAGATGAGAACCAACTGCAAATGAGCTGAACAGATTTTAAGAGATTTACAGTAGGATGCCTGAGCACCCCTTGTTTCTTGTCCTCCTCCTCTTCCAGACACACAGACAACACACCCATCACAACATCTCCACTACCACCCTGTCACACCCATCACTGGGGACTGGGGACCATGGAAAATTAGATCCCACCATCCCCTTCTTTCGTTTTTTCAGGTCTATGGGATTCTACAGCACCTCTTCAACCTCAGCCTGAGAAAAGGGCGTGTGCCAAAGCTTTGGTTAACATCATGCCTCATACCACTGCCGCAATGTTCAGCTTTAGCTGCTCTAAATGATTACAGACCAGTGGCTCTCATAAGTCCTGAAGTGACTGGTACTGACGCACTTAAGGTCTCATTTGGAAACATCTTTCTCGCCATCATATAACTACTCCAGCATGTTTTTTTACTTCTCTATTGCCTTTAATACAATCCGGCCTGTCGTGCTTAGAATCTGCCACAGCCTCCTGGATTACTGACCGCCTGACAGACTGAACATAGTTTCAAGAATGTGAGTCTGAGCAGGTAATAGGAGCAGTGGAGCACAGGGGATGGTCCTCTCACCTTTCCTCTTCGCACTGTACAACTCTTTCAGTACACCGACTCCTGTCATCTGCAGAAGTTCTCCAATGACTCTGCAGTCATGGGGTGCATCAGCTGTGGCAAGGAGGCAAAGTACAGAAAGCCTGGTAGACTGAAGAGGTGTGGGAACAATCATATGACCATGTGACCAAAACCAAAGGGAATGATTGTGGACTTTAGGGGGAACAGAGACAGCTTTAACATAGTCTCCATATTGGGAGAGGAAGTAGAGGTGGTACAAGGGTACAAATTGGGAATCTCCTTGACAGTGGGCCCAGCTTACATGCACACTAAATATCTGATCATTATCCAATTTCTGGAGTTATCACATTATTAATTGATCATAAAAACAGCATAATCTGATTATCAGATAACGTCAGTTATTATTATGAGAAATCAAATAAAGACGCCTGGATTTCTACCCAATATTCTGTATTATCTTCTGTGTGTGTGTATGTGATTTCTGTTTCTATCTCAATACTGGAATTTCCCTCTGGCATTAACAAAGTATCTATTTATCTATCTATAAAATGTCTGAGATGGGAATGCACCTTGCACAACCTGTGTGCAAGCATCTAGTGTCACATATAACAGTGACAGTGACATGTCTGACCTCCTTGATGTTGACTGGCTCTGCAAAGATCTGTGCTGTGTCCTTCTCCTGTAGTTGGTCCATAGTTGAGCGGAGCAGCACCAGCATTGGGGTCAACTGCAACTCCAGAGCTGCCTGGTGAACCTTGACCTGCATTTATTAGAAGATAAGAATGTGATATAAGCATACAGAGAACCTGAAAAAGGAATTTAGATAACAATTTTGCCACAGGCCAAAGTGAAGTGATGTTTTAAACTAATGGTTTTCTTTAAACTAATAAACAACAGGATGAGACCACAATAAAAATCTAAATCTTTCTACAAAGATGTCCAGAGACAAACACAATATCATTGTCCTCATCTGGACAGATTTCAGCATCCACAGACCACATCATCTGAATAACCTTTACTTTTAAAAACATACATTTTCATCGAGGTAATGGTGCTAAGATGTCAGTATATGCTCAAATGAATAAGGGAAGAAAGTGAGACCATCCAAATATTTCATGACATCAAACTAGACTTATAGACAAATTTATCAATAGCTGGTATTTCAGCCTTGAAACACTATAATATAATGTACATATCTATTTTTACAATTAGTCTTCGTGTTTATGAGCATGTATAGACTTTATTTGTTTGTTACCTGTTCTCGTTTGAGTTTCTCCCTCTTGCGGATGAGCTCCACCAGTAGCCTGGCTTTTTCAAGATCATGCCGAAGTTTCTGCCAGTATCTCAGTGCTTCCCTTGCTGCAGAAACCTTCTCATCCACCTCAGGCTACACATGACAACACAGCTTAGTTTCAATTTAATTTTAAAAACTGTTTATTATGTCAATGGTCGAATAAATACAACGAATAACTGCTCTGACCTGTTCGGTATTCCTTTGAGACGGGATATTAGAGTGTAAACGCCGGACCAGCGGCACACCATTCCTTGACTGACGTTTCAACAACCAGTAGCTATGCAGCCTCTGCATGAACTGGTTTTTCCTCTGGAGGATAATTGGTTTGCAGATGATATTCAGCCTGTATAACAGACATAAATGTAAGTTGGTCATATTGTCAACTAGTGGATGACAGACATGGGTTTTTAAATGGCCGACACAGATCATTGTTAGATCCACTAATCTCACTTGTATCGGATCACCCAGGTAATATTCACATGCTGTGATTTTTAGTCGTGCAAGAACGCTGGGAGAACAGTGTAGGGCACAGATGTGTCTGATTTTCAAAATAATCACCCGGCATGAGTGCAAATATTGGTTGATGCTGATTAATTTTACAAATGCCTAATTAATTGATCAACCACCTTTGTCAACATGGATGATATCATTTTAGACATCTCCACATTTTGACCAAGTTAGTCTTATGTTGATGAAGATAAAAAAACACCTGGGTCACATGCTTGGGGAAATAAAAAAGGTGTTTAACTTTCAATGAACAAATGAAGGACAACATTTTAGATTAATTTAAAATAAAATAAAATCTAACCTGCTTGTGGGTATCTGAGGTACTGTTACTTGTGGTGAAGCAGTGTGTTGATCTGTTGACTGTGTGTTCTTTTTCCCCTTCTTTTTCCCTGTCTTGGCATCATGATCCGAGTTTCTGCCTTTTTTCGGTGTTGTTGGACCTTCTGTATAGGCACTCCGACCTCTACTAGCCCTCCCTTTGCTGCCCACCACTCTACCTTCACTCTCCTCATCTGAGACAGTTTCTTGTCCTGGTGGCGAATGGGCCTCACAGAATGCTGTTTTCTTGACAGAGAACGTGGTCCCGTTGATGTTTGTCTCTCGCACAGGATCAATCTTCATGAATAGGCCAGCGCGCTGAGCACATGTGACATGAAACGCAGTGTAACAGTTGGCCTTGTGACACTGAATAGACGCACCACAGTTCTTCTGCTTGCACAGGTAGCAGGTCAATTTCCAGCGTGCTGGGGGAATGTTACTGACCCCTTCCACTGGTTCCAGAAACACTGTGTTGGCAAAGCATACTTCAGGGATCCAGATGGCACAGACCACATGTGCCCAGCGGCCATCACTTGTTTGCTTGAAGGCGCCACCACGGTTAGGACATAAAACACACTCAACAGGTTTCTGAGGGGACTGGAGGCAGCAGCGGCACAGCCACTGACCCTCGGGAATATAGGGCACTCCATAGCACTCCTGATGGACAGCCAGGTTGCAGGAGTCACAGAAGAGAATGACGTTGCTGTTGAGGCACTCATCATCCAGGCACACGCAGCAGAAGGCATCATCGTCAATAGCGCTCTGACAGGGCGCTCGGCTGCGGGCTTCCCGGTACGCCTCATCCTCTAACCGGTCCACCAGCAGCTCAAAGATATATGGTGAGACAGCTGAATAGCCCTCTGATGTCCGGCCAGCGTTGACCATATCCAGCCAGGCAGTATCCTCTTCATCCATGTCATATTCTGCCTGAGTTTCCTGCTCCTCAGCTGAGCATTCAATGTAACGGTAATATGCTGTAGGCAGAGTAGGTGCCTCAACTGGTGTGAAGGTTTCTTGCACACGAAACTTAGGTTCAGGAAGGGCTGTGTGGTGTTGGGTTGCATGTAACTTTTCAGGTGTTTGTGGATGAGAAGTGGGACAGTGGTTCTTGGAAGGTGGTGGCGACTTGATAGAGGCACACTTAGAATCTTTCCTGCGTCCTCTAGGTGTGACAGGTTTGCGGACTATTTGGACACTACTGATGGGAGGTGATGACTGCTCACTGTTCTCCTTGTTGCTGTTACACTCACTAATGTCCTGAGCCATCATCTCATCCTCAGTAATGACCTCCAAGGGTTCTAGAATAGAAATACGGTGAAGCCTACCATCCAGTTCCACTTCCACCACCTTCTGTGCCTGTGCATAAGTCAGCGTTTCCCTGCTTGGAGATGCTTTGAGGCTGTAAGGGGATGGTGATCGCTGGCGGGCACCCCCACGCCCACCAGCTGTCCTACTGGACTTCTTGGCATCAGCTCCCCCTCTTTCGGCCACCTGGCCTTTTCGATGTGGCTTCCTCATAGGCCACCGATCGCACTTTCGCTCCTGTTGGTAAAAAACAAACAAAATAATGAGAAATCTGTAGTGCTTCAAATAAGTACTAAAAATAATGCCTACATAAACTGTATTTTGTATGGTGTGCAAGAATAAGAATCAAATGACTACAGCAGAATAAGGAGATGTTAAGCCATTATTTTGCCCTTAACTTGAAATCACAGTCAGTTCTCAATTTGTGTAGTCTTGTGCTCATAATATCTGAAGATTTAAGCAAACTCTAGTGCTGCTTACAACTACAGAAGCTAAACATGTTTTTTAAATTTTTTGACATACAAAATGATATCGGATATGCATTGTATTTAATAGCACAGTGTTATAAATTATAGATAGGGTCAGCATTATCTACAATTTACACATTCCTTTACACACCTTACTTCATAAAATTCTTATTCACTTAGTGCTAGTAGATAAATGCATAGACCAGCGTACTGACATATAAAAAATTTCACTCTCAGGGTTACTCTTATTGTCAAGACACACACTGCCAATAAAGAAAAGCAATCTAGACCTATATCTGGATTATTCTCGACTTTATATATATTGGCAACTTCCAGCAGGTCTAGCCACAACACAGTGGACACAGCCAATCAGTTTTCAGGACGTTTGACTGATAAACCCCAGAGCCAATCATCTTTATGATCAACAGATCCGTGTCCTTATTTCGAGTAAGATGTCAGCCATATTTACAGTTTTAAAACTGCTGTTAAAAGCTTTTCTGCAATTTCAATCTTAAAAATTGTTTTGTGATTTGACAGCAGCGTTTCGTCTCGTAAAGTCGGTATGATAAAGGTTCAATATCATGACAGTTTTGCGGTCAAAGTACAGAGACAACTAAACGTTATCATCCAGCTAGCTAGCCTGCTAACTTTAATAGACTGGCAGTACTAACGCTAACGAGCTGGCTTGTTATTTTTTAACATTGACAAGGCGCATAAAAACTTAAACAGTTGCTGGATAAATTGATTTAAAAGTTTTGATCCACTCCATAATAGGCAAATACTAGATATTACACATAAACCATCTTACCTATTACGGCAACTGACTGACACAGTTCGCTCGACAGCCGGCGGTCTCAAGTAATGGTTAGCCAGCCGCTTAACTTGCTGCACTCTCGAAGCTAAAATCCACCGTTAGCCAGCTACACTTTGCTGATACAGCCGGTATATTTCGACATCATATGACGTTTCTGTTTCTTCACAACACCGCGTTTGGGTCCGAATCTATCAATCTTAAATGTTTACTGACAACACGAGTGGTATATCTGCATTAAAAATACGTAAAACAGCTCATTGTCGACCCAATTTTGTGAGGAGCAATACTAGCCTCCTTCGGCTAGCTGGCTAGCAATTTGGAGCTAAGAGTATATGCTACATTGGTATTAGCAAAGTAAAAACAGGACTTCCGGAATATTTCTTTCAAAATAAAGTCCTTGGTCTAAACCTTTTCAGTGTTAAACCACTAAATAAATTCAAAGCAACGAGGATTAACAGTATTAATCAGTACAGCAGATTATATTATTACAGATTAATGTGTTTTAGTGAACATGTATATTTTAGTATTTATTATATTCCTTCCTAAATATTTTTTTAATGCTGTACTATTTCCTCCTGTAACATTTTCTGAAGTGGTAGAAAGTACATTTCCACGCGTACTGTAAGTACGATTATAAGGTATTTGTACTTGAGTATTTTTATTTTCTGCTCCTTCATACATTGACTACCATTTACTACACGTCAGATGTATTTTACTTTTACTCCACTACATTTAGTAACTTTAGTTTCTTTTCAGAATCAGATTTATTCAACATTTTGTAACTACAGGAAAAGACGGAAATTCTTGAGCTACACAGCAGTATGTAAATGTAATTGGTATACTAAAAACATTATTATATTAAGACTTTGATAATCAAAACAGAATAAAATAGCTGTTCAAAATTAATTACAGACCAATGATATAATGCTTACTAACATTAAAAAAGTAATTATAACACTGACTTTCAATCATAATGACCAAGTTTTCACGATAGTCGTATTTGCATTATTTTGACGGTAGAACGCTTTACTTCCGCTTTCACCCTCGCGTGTGATCCACCTTGATGGCAGCAGATTGATGGAAGTTTATGCCGCCTTCCTGACGTCACAGGGCCGCGGTTTTCGCGCGCAAGCTATTTAACAGAGTCAGTGACAGATCACGGTATCTTTTCTATCTCATGACGAGCTTTGTGAATGTGTAGTTTGTAAATCACAGTAACCCTTCTCTGTATCGAGAAGGATCTCTATGGACTGTTGCTTTTGCAACATGACACCTGTTGTCAATGTACACAAAACTGGTGCACACACATGCTCATGTTTATTCTATTCCTGTAAATTTGCATACACACACTCAGGTATACATGTACAGGCTCAGACCAGCATCATATTATAAAGGTACTATATAGTTTAAATCAATCTTATGGGTTAGCAGGATGGCCAGCGCAGGACCCCTTTCAAATAGAAATAACAATAAATTACACATTATAGTCTTTTTCCTTAATAACGTCAACATTATAATCAGACCACTGTGAATCTAAATCTGACCAATCTAAATGTACCCAGTAAAAGTACATATAGTTGCCCAACCCTTGTGGGAAAAAAGGGCTTAAAACAGTGCAAGTGAGAAGTTGATAATTATATATACAGCCTGGCAGACATTACATTAGGATTTAAATTGGCTGTGAGTTTAGGCAACACTGCAGAAAATATAACTTCAAACTCTTGTCTTATTGTTTAATTGGAAAACATATTACAGCGAATCTTGCCCTGTGATATTTGGTCACAATTCATTTGAAAAACAATTTACTGATATGGTGTGTGCAACATGAAAATAAATGTACATGTTGGAAATAATTGCACATTACAAAAAAAACAAACAAAAAAAACACATCTCAACACATTCAAAGTCTAAATATACTGTATGTCTATCAAGATAAAAGAAACTGAGTGAATCCATGGTTAAAATATACAAGGGCACTGTTGGTTGCATTCTGTGTTGGCTGGGGCATGACATTCACCAGGTTATGGAGACATAGTCAGGGTATTTTTCCTCTTTGAGTCCCGCCGTGGGAATGGCACAAAGCTTTTCACCTCTTTGAAACATAACCCTGTGGGAAAAGGGTGAAAGCCATTTGTTTTCTGCATATGTAACATTTCCAGAACTCCAATAATAATTTAATCAGAAAACCATTAAAGATACATAGCATGGTGTTTTAATGTAAAGGATTCATTACTCATTTATCATTATAGTTAATTTATATTTACTGTTGTCTGCTCATCGTTTTTTTACTTACGCTTCCACTCATCCAGTAACATTGTGGCGTTATCGTGGCTATCATCGTATGGCTTTGGCTCAGGCAAGTCGTCCGGGTCCCTCAGGCTGTCGAAGTATGGGTGCTCCAGAGCGAGTTCTGCAGTGGGCCTCTCGTCTCCATCCAAAACTAGCATCTTCTCCAGCAGGTCTATCCCTGCAAAAAAAACAAAACAAAAAACAACAATTTAAAACATTATGAAATTGTAGCAAACAGACAAATAACATTAACCTGCAAAAAGGAGAAATTCAGCTGGTGACAAAGACAGGTGTATCACCTGCGTTTGACCTACATGGCACTAATTGTTCCACAGTAAGTGAAAAAGCTTTCATGAAGAGACTGCAGGGTTAGTCATTATCGTGTTACATCATCCTGAGACAGAACATTATATGCAAATGAAACAAACGACAAACCTTGGACCCCAATTGCTTTGGTGGATTATCACTGTGGAAGAATGTTAGGTGAATACCCTTTCAGGCACTTTGTAACTGCAGATTTTACTATAAATCTGTAAATATTTAAGTACTATATAAATAAATTTTATTATTACTATAAAAGTATAAAAAAAACTGGGAAGGAAGAGAGGAGAAGAGCTTCCTGTTGAGACTAAACTCACCTGTTGCACTTGCTCTGGGAAACAATGTTGAGAAGTCTTTTCTGGGATAGGAAGGAAGGTTCTTAACATAACTTTTGGCCTGTTATCATAGACAAAAAACAAACAACACAAAACAAGTTAAAAAGCAAACAACAATACCCAACGAGCATTTTGAATCTAGCAAAAAACACCAAAAAGGACCAATTTTTCAGAAACCACTTTGTGTTTAATCTCAATAAAAACAATCACTAGAATGATAAACCTCTTAGAGGATCACTATCATCTACTCTGTAAAAATCTATCTATTCAAAATAATTACTGTATACACAGCACTGAGCCTCACAAGCCTATCGACTGAATAAGATAATAACATTAATGTGTAAATAACTTTGACAAATTAACTTCAAAACATATTCAACTGTAAACAGTGAAGGTCTAGAATCCAGAAATCCCTATCAAATCTACCTGTCTCTACTTCATCTTCTTCAAGACGTCTCCCCCTCCATATATTTACTAATGTCCAGACTTTTACTCTAGTGCCACCCTCAGGACAAATTTGATAATTTACACCCACTATTGGCAAAGCTTCAATGCGATGTCATTATTGGATGCAATGCACAGTACATTGCCACCTCTAATGGCTACTATTGGGTGATCACCCTTGGTAATATTCATGAGTTTCTGAGACGGGTTTTATGGCCCAGCAGGTTTGAAGAGATGAGGCAGTTTCTGCTCTCACTCAATGCTTGGCATCTGTCTTATCTTTTTAAACCCTTAAATTCATCACAGTCAAACTACAGCTAGATAGGCTAGATACAAATATAGTTACGACAATTAAGTCTACCTCTAGACTGTCAAGCTTCTGTACGAACTCTGGCCCTGGGACTCCAGTCACTTTCATGATCTGAGTCAGCTGGTCCATGTCTGGCAGTAAAGGGGTTGAAATCAAGGAAAAAACTGGAATTTCATGCTCAGCAAATGTCCACAAATCAGAGTGATAAATGTGAATAAAAGCCTCTTGATGTAGCAGTGACAGTTTTATTTTGGAGTTTACACTATAAATCTGTGAAGTGCACAAGCTGCAAAAAAAAGAACATAAAAATCATGTATAAAATGCAAGTAATAGTAAATGCCATATTGGCACTTACTAAGGAAACTGTAATTACCTTGTGTGTTCCATTCTGCATTTGATTTAGAGTGCCCATCATCAAATAAAGCTGTCACTGTTTAATCAAGCAGCTTTCAATTTCCTTTTAGTAGAACAATGAATATAAATATATTAAAACATGTAGATGTTTGGGAGTCACCCAAATACAGAAGTTCCTGTATATTGAAACTTCTGTCATTATTTAGCATTATAACAGCTTCAAAAGTTACAAATCCAGCAAATAGACAAAAAAGGATACAGTCTTTCCCTTTGAAAAGGGTTTTTCCATTGATCATTTCTGCCATGATACAGCCCACAGACCAGATGTCCACTAGAATAAACAGCAGAGATTCATCAGTTAGACTCCAAGCAAAATACACGTCACGAAGATTTTTAAGTTCGCCTCAGTGCAAGAGAATTGAGGAAGATGGCATTTATGTCCGAGCAAAGTTCCTATTCACAACAGAGAGCAGAAGCTATTGTGCTGTTTATATTGGGGAAAACCTGATGAGTAATACAGTCCTATAAAGGGTGTAATCCAAAGTTGATTACTGTGCTGCTTTTACAAAATGAAAAACCACTATCTCCTACAGAAACATAAATTCTCGCAAAGCCAGTTCCACTGCAGTGACAGCTCTGTCATTGAGACTCTGCGCTATCAGGCTGCTGTCAGACCCATCTGTGTCAACTGCTAACAGATTAAGAGAAAAAAGATTTATTGTCAGAATGACATCAATGCAACTTCAAATGTGTTTCATGCACCAGCGACAGGATTATAAAAACTGCTGACCCATGAAGTACCACACAGCTAAAAGCAAGAAATCCCCAGTAACTGGAGTTGGGATGTTTTCACACAACAAACAGCAAAAATTTACAGCACCGACAGTGACGGAGTAGAGAGACGACATCGGGGATGCAGTTAAGAATATGTAACAGCTACAATTGTCTTGCCAGTCTGGGTGTAGTGCATCCAGTTCAGAATGACCTCAGGCGCCCTGTACCAACGGGTCACCACGTAGCCCGTCATCTCTGCGTCAGTGCTGCGAGCCAGCCCGAAGTCCAGGATCTGCATCGAATGCAAGAAACTGATCATGAGCACGAAGATTGTTTAATAATTTAAGTATACACTTTCTGTACACACAGACGGTGCTTCCATGGAAGGAAGAAACTGATCCTGATCTAGAACATAAGCATTGTTTGACCAGGTGTCATTTTTAATCCTCAGTAACCTTATATGTACACATACAGTTCTTACAATTCTATGAACCAGTTTCTGAGCCATATTTAACTAGAATAAAACACGCATGTCTAGTTTAACGCAAACACGTGTCACTAAATCCATGTATTCTATCCTGTATGTTACTTAATTACTTTATCTGTATCCTGCTTTAATTACACTCTTCTTTACCTGTTAAATCGTGTCATTTTACTGCTGCAGCAGTTCCTCTATATCTTTAGCTAATGTTTTTTATAGTGTACAAACCTTTAGTTCACAGTCTTGGTTTACAGCCAAGTTTCCAGGCTTTAGATCCTGCAAAAGAAAATGAGCAGAGTGATGGTTACTTGTTGCACACAGTAATTAACCAGACATTATGGTGTTTGAAGCATGCAGAGTCAAAAGTGGGACTGGAAAAAGTACTTCCTTTGCTCAGCTTCCTTTACATTGCTCAGCTATTTGTCTAGATGCATCAATACTAATAGGATTTTAAAAAGGGATTCTTTGTTATCACTCTGATATATGACCATAAGTCACTGTGGGATTTCTGCAGTCATTCATAAAATACAGATATTACGAGTGTGATACTTGTTGGTCTGTTACCGAGTGTTGATAACGCCTTCACTGCTCTATTACAATAATAGCAGGATAACACTTTAACAGAGGACTGAGTCAGAGCAGGACTGTATTGTCTACAGTCCAAACACACACTTACTTGATCTCTAACAAATGTTCAGATTATAACCAGCGCACACTAGCAGCTTGATCAGCACAGTTTAAGAATATGTCCAGGTTCAAACATGTAAGAAAGCTAAATTGCCCAGTAAGTGAGAAATACAACTCTCCATAAAGGGAGGGACCAATAATGTTCTTGTAAATGTAAATTTAATTGCATCCACATGTTTATTTTCACATTTCCACAGATTTTACCTTGTATAACATGAATGTGTGAGTACACCACACACGCACACACCTACAGTTCTTGGCAAAGGTGCAAAAGGGTGTGTACCTAACATCTCCAGACACACAGACACACATTAGTACAAATCAACTCATCCTACCTGTTGGGGCAGAGTTTGATTTGACTCTGTAACAATAATGAATTTTACATGTTTTCCTCTAGTACACAACTGCACAGCTGCAGTCTGAGCCAGAAAAATGGACCATACAGCACAATGAACTGCACACAGCTGATTAATAAAGATAATTAGACCGCAGATCAAACTGACATTTCTACAATGACGTACTGACTTGTTGACTTGTACGTACCCTGTGGATGATTCCAGCTTTGTGAATGTACTGCAGAAGGGGAGAGAAAGAACAGATAAACATTTATATTGCAGACATGTACGAAAATTTATAGCATGTATTTTTGTGTATTATTAATATGCTTGGTTTTATTAGTTTCCACTGTTTGCACCATTACCTAACCAAATTACATTCCTGACAACATAACGTATGTTGTCACAGCAGTAAAATAAATTCAAGATAAAGTTTAGTGTAGAGATATATTTAGAACACTTTTATAGCAAAACGTATAACAAACTGATCTATGCAACTTTACTTAATATAAATAACTTAAAATACTGTACTTACAGTATATACTACGGTTACATCAATACAATCACAATGGTTTCGTTATATAAGACACAAAAGGTTTAACCCTCAATATATCTCAATACATATACACAATACATCACCCTAAAACACATTTCTGACATGCATTCTGAAAGTCTCACCCTGAGTCCACAGAGCATCTGATACACGAGGAACTGGACTTTGTCTTCTGAGAGGTGACCTCGCACCTTCGACAGGTCGGTGAACATGTAAGGCATCACCAGGTAGCTGAGAGAAAGAGAGGCAGAGCGAGAAGATATTGAGAAGCACAGTTTATCACAAGATTATCGCCTCTGCTGAACAGACCAAATATGATTCAATAGATTTATCGAGACAAGAAAAAGATTTCCTTTGGCACAACGAGTCACCCCATTGTTATGTTCGACAGTTTATTACAGCTAATCTGTGTATTTCCATGGTTTCATTGAAGAGCTTTAGGGTTCTGGTGTATGTTTATGAAAGCCACAATGTGCAGGGTTCTTACTCTTTATTGCATCTTCCTAATGAAAAAAAGAGTTTACTGTGCTTTGTGCTGTGACAGAAGGCATACATAAAAATTTTACCAATAAATCCACTGTTATTGTTCTGCAGTTCTCTGAAACAGTGAGTGGAGAAAACAATAAGATAAGATTTCGACTGTGACCACAGCAGACTTTAGAACACCTCTCTCTGAAATCATGCCCACTGTCTGTTTACATTATAAGTCAACCACTGAGTTTTATGGTGAATGGGTTTTTTTCCTGACAGATTCTGGCATCTGTACAGAGTGATTCAACATTATGCAGTGTGATATCCTGACATTGTGCAATGGATTGTTCGACCCAAGCACACTCTGTAAAGTTAAAAGTATTCAGACATCCGTGTGCCGCTATTCACTGCTCCAGCTCTGGGATTTTTGGCCCTTCAGTTGCAGTTACTGGAAATCTTAATGCTACAGCATACAGTGATAATTTTGAGAAGAGAGTTTCTCCACCTCTGAGACAACAGTTGAGGTAAAGCCTATTTCTGTTTCAAAATGACAATGTTCTCATGCACAAAGCTACGTGGTTTTGGAATGACGTGCACAACAATCACATGTGGGTGTAATGTATATGGGCCATATACCTTAAGAAATGACAGTAGGCATTTGTTTTACACACACAGTCCCTAAACACACTATAGGTCTTTTGATGTTATAGAGATATAATTCACACCAGACTTCACCAAATATATCACACAGAGTAACCTGATATGCGCCTGTAAGACAAGTTTTTCTCTCATCACTCTGACACTGATGTATTCACTCCCCCCCCCCCCATCGGAAGAAAAAAGTCAAAACAGAAAAGGTTCTGCAATAGGCATTTCGATAGGTGATTGCTAAACCTGCAGATCATCAGAGGCGTTGTCCGCCTTTGCCTGAGGGCTTTGGTGATATGGTGAAAAATACTCACAAGTCCTGGAAGTCACCGAGGCCTGAGGCAGGTGTGAACACGTCAAGGAGCCCAATCACCTAGTTGGAATGAAAGAGGGAGATGACATAATCATGCACAACATTTATGCTACTGGAAAGCCAAAAGAACAAAAAAAAAATCTGCAGAGGCTTTAATCTACTCACATTTTCATGCTTCATATGTTTGAGCAGTCGGAGCTCTCTGTAGGCTCTTTTAGCAAAGATCTCTGACTGGAAGGGCCTGTGGAGCTTCTTAATAGCCACTTTTTCTTTTGTTTTCTCGTTTATTGACGAGCTGCAGTGAATAAAGTAAAAAAGAGGCCATTAGCTTTGCAATCTGATTCTGCATGTGAATACTAGTTTCACTGTGATTCCATTCTTTTGAAGTCAGAGCAGTGAGAAAATGACGGAGGGTGGTCTATTTTGAGGTGTGACGCTCACTAAGAAGCTCTGCATGAAATCATATGCAGCAGCAAAGTCGCAATCAAGTGGAGGTACTGTACACAGCAACCACTCTCTATCTGAATGAGGGTCTGTGGTTTATTCAGTACCAATGTAAATGTTCGGCAACTCGTGATGTGCGTGTTTGCAGTGATCTGCAGGGCACCAAATCGTAGGAGGAAAGGCTTGTTAGGCTATTTGGAGCCGCATCCACCAACACAAATTACACACATCACTTGTACATAGTGCTGTGGACAAAACTGATGCACTAATGTAGAATATTACTATTAATTTTACACACAGCGTTTGATCCATGCCAGACAAACATGCTGTACATCTCACACATACTATACAACAGCAATGAAACTGATTATGATTATTTCCTTCTCCTGTGTCTGCAGCTTCTCACAAGACAGTTTATGAAAGATGCGCAATTTTGTTAAATTACAGATAATGGCAGGTTGACCCCAGCTTTTCAGATGGTGCGTCACTTAAAGGTCAGCTATTCTGAGCATTAACAGACAATAACGCTCACATTATAATACTCAAAACCCAGCTAATCATTGTCAACAGGCCACTAACAGCAGCTCTGATAACATAAGCACCAAAGTCCACAGTGACTGACGTAACATTATTTTAACTTTTTGAGGCAAAAAAAAAATCTCCCTCACTAAGGTTCTCAGAGTGTTTACTTATCATGCTTCAGCTTCATTGGTGCGTACACACAGACAAGTGCTGTTATAAGTGCTCTATAAACAAGTTAAAAAAATGGACCTGAGGCTGTGTGGTCCAAAGCTTAGTGTGGACAGTTTGCCACACTATTACAACGTATTACTCCACTTATATTACTTATAATGTGCACAAATGTGTTTTACGTGGCTGTACAGATAATTGAATGAACGCAATTAATAAACAAATGTCACAATTGTGGTTTGATTGAGACTCGTCTAAAGTGTGTGTGTCGTCTGCCACAGGAATACAATTGTTGTGATGTAAATGTGCTCTACAATGCAACATATTATGCACTTTGTGTGTACTTCAGGTTTGATTTAAGGTTCATATCTTACTACCAGCCATTCCTTTATGAAAAAAATAGACTTATGGAGAAGGTCCTAGATAAAAAAAATGATTGTGGGATGATGATCACATAATACATACACTACTCATTTATATAATTCTACAATAAGATGCAGCTTTGTTGCGCATGTCACTTCAACACACTGTTATGATCAGATATCAGTGTATCAAAACATACCACCACCACAAAATGTGTGTGTGTTGGCACCAAACGTGCTGCTTGACTTGACCTCAACATTGATTGATTTATTTATCTAGTCATCAGGAACAGTGTATCTGTAAAACAGAACTGTAGAGTGATGTTGGATGTGTTTGCTTACACAAATGTCAATGTCACCACTGACAGCTGTGTTTCCCATATGCCCCCCCCCTCCAAATATATATATATATATGTATGTATCTGTGTATCCCTTTATGTGCCTGTGTGTCTTCACCTCATACATGTAAATACATATAGACATGTAAAACTGTATGTACACAGATGTTTCTGTGGTTTTCACACTGCATTACTGTACTGTTAGAAACTGCATGCAGAAATGTAGAGAACTGCAAAGTGGCCATCTTTAATGCTGACAACTACATCTCCTCTATAACAGCAGACATATATACACATGTGGTCGAAAGGTGGAAGATTGTGGTATATGTAGTCTAACACTCAGCTCAGACATGACACTGCTCGGATGTGCTGGAAGTTGTTGTAATAATAACTTGTTACAGGAGTTAAACTGAGCCATCAGTGTGGACGGTGAGTTCAGGATATAGCCCAGGCCCACTCCTGGCTGCATGCAAGCCATCGTCGCACGGAACCACTGTAACATTAACGAGTGCTGGGCTCAGATTGAACCGTGTTTATACACAGTCCACCTCCATCTACGACTCGCAGCGTTCGGTACATGACAAGACACTCACCACACCGAGCCGTACGCCCCGGTTCCTATCTGCCTGAGCCGCGTGTACTTCTCCGGCACTTCCCACAGCGTCTTGTTGATTTCTTCACGGGAGAAATGTGCCTGAGCCTCCATGATGAAGAAGCGAAGCTTGGAAACGAGAGGGGGGGGGGGGGACAAAAAACTTCTCCCTCCTCCTGGTCGCCTGTCAGTCGACCAGACGCTGAAGAAGCCAAAACACTGCTCGAGTACGGAGGATGCCCTACACCATACTTCCGTCACGGATTTTCAAAATAGTGCCCGTTAGACGCGAACTATGTAGGAGTAGAAACATATAGATTAAAAAAAACCCTGTAACGTTGTCTTCTATAGCTAAATCTATCCTATAGCCTATGGGATCTATAGAGTGAAAGAAACAAAACAACAACAAATGAGGCTGTAATGATTTTTTTTGTTTGATCAGTTTTCAGTATTGTTTGTTGGTCGTTTTTATTTTACCTACCTTTGTATTTCTGGTTGTCATGTTTGTCTTTTTGCTCAGTTTCTCTCTCTTTGGGATTGTTTTGCACCTTGGTGGTCATCTTACGTCTTTAAACTGTCCTCAGCAAAAGTCCCCAGCACCTCAAACAGGGTCGCCTCTTTGTGGTTGTGGTTGTTTTGAATTATTAGCCTCTCTCTGAAAACACATCGTTTGATTGTTTATTGTTTGTTTGTTATTGCATTGTTATGATTGTTTTGTGTTGTTTGGTTTCTGGCATATTTTGCTGATGAGGACCCCAGGACCTCTTGGGCCCCTGGGCCTGTGCCTGGTAGGTCAGTTCAGTAACACATCTATACTAGAAATGAAAAGAAAGTTATATAATTGTATTCTACAGTTGCTATATGTTTGTAGATTTTTTTCGGTTTTAAGATTAATTTAAAGATAGTAGTTAAAAAGATTAATGGAACGAAGCTTTATTTTGAAGGCATAATTACACAAGTTCCGGTCTGATCCTCCAGGGCTTTACAGCACACACTCATAATAAATAAATACATACATACATAGAGTCACTGACTGTATTCGAGTATCCTACACAACACAGTAAGTAGCCTGTAGCACCGACTCACATGTAGGCTTCCATTTAGAGAAAAAACATCTCACTAAAAAACCTTAACTAGAAAGTAACGACATGGTTTTTACATCATGCAAACCATGAACTTCCCTGGTGTGAAAAATCAGACGGCTTGCTTGTTCCAACATGTCAATATGACTCGATTTGCTCCCTCCCCCGCAAGTAGGTGTTACTTGTCACGAATAATTATTGTACATTGCCAGAAGTTTATGAATCATGACAGCCTACAGCAGGACATTCACACATACAGTGATGGAGAAAAACATCTACAATAAGCCTGGAGACTTGGACTTTGCAAAAATGTTTTCATTTATTTCAATATTTTGTTAAAAACATGTTTTAGCTATCACCCCTCACAAATGTATGCTGATTTTAGAGTTACAGTATGAAAAAACACTACAATAAAATAATACTAATGTTATTGCTATAATGTACCTTTTAAACATAGATATACTGTATATCACCCTGAGCTGATCTGAGTGAAAGTTGTGTTAAGTTGTTAACTTAAATGTATAAAAGAGTTGCTACTAATAACAACTAGATAGATAGATAGATAGATAGATAGATAGATAGATAGATAGATAGATAGATAGATAGATAGATAGATAGAT
>JAUYWH010000025.1:5725436-5744469 GCA_034779795.1 Ctenopoma multispine | reverse complement strand
GATAGATAGATAGATAGATAGATAGATAGATAGATAGATAGATAGATAGATAGATAGATAGATAGATAGATAGAAAGTGCCGGAAGTAAGTAAACAGGTATTCAGTAATTTTTTTTTATTGAGAGCCTCATCTTCTTCCATGATGTCCTGTAATTGACACCATACTCCTCATGCAACAATCCACCATGATTTGCGTATTGTTGACTCATGAACAGATATGTTAACCAGCTCTAAAGATTTTTACTATGGGCCTATTTTTCAACATTCCTTTGGAGGCATCTAAGCGGGTTAGTGACCACAAGGGAGAGTAGACCCAGAGCTAAATAGTTACCATTTATATACACATTTGAATTAGGATAAACCACTTGAGATTAATTATCTTGTTTTCATGGGGATCCCAAAACAAACACACTCAAGCACTATATGATGAGCTTAAACACTCACAGTTTTTTATACAATGGACTGAGTGTTGATCTTTCAAATCAAGATTTTTTTGAGTGTGAGTCTTCAGAGGCCTGTAGTGCTTTGTGCGGCACTGGCTAAAAACGGCATATAATTTAATTTGAACTTGCAAACCAAACAAAAGTCAAAGTTCAGCTGTCTGAAATAAGCAACAGCTGAACAACAACAAACCGTGGTAAACAAGTGTTTACTTTTAAACTGAACACAAAATATAAAACACAAACAAGAATGGTATGAACATATTAAAACCTGCTTTAAGTTAATCACTTTGGCCTTTACAGTATACATAATAGCCACAATCATCAATCTAAGTTAGCTGAATCCAATCCAATCCAAGTAATTTGGTGCCTTTCAGAGAGAATAATTTTTATGTACTAAAGCTGATAACAGTACCCCCATCCACGTATCCATGCATTGTAAAATCTGATGCAGGCTCTTGGGAACTCAACCATTTATCCTAGGGGGCCAGGATAACACATACAGAGACAGATACAGCCATATCTTCGAGCAAACAAATGCAGAAATGGCAAGATTTTCCTACTGTAACTACCGAGGCACAGCACAATAAAGCCACAACAATTTTATAACTTCAGTGTATAAAATACATAAAAGTCCAGTATCATTATATATTCCTCATGCATGTGTTTTACAATCGTCTCTCTCTCTCTCTCTCTCTCTCTCTCTCTCTCTCTCTCTCTCTCATAAAGTAGCATTTAAAAGAATAATCCTCTAATGGCTGAAGCCAATGATTTTCAAAGGACAATTTAGCACCTGGCACTAATAGTTGGAACTGTAAAATGAACCAAATGAGCTAAATGTTGCCTTCACCTTGACCGAAGGTTTAAAAGTTTTCAGTATATATTCTGACAGCCACATTGTGTGTGTGTCTATGTTGTGCATTTATTGGCTTTACTCTACCAAAAAGTAATCTGCACTTTTTCTATTGTTCAATATAATTACTTTACAAACCACCTGCTGGCTAATATAGGCAGAAATAACAAAGTATATTTGACAGACATCTGTTGTCTGCTTGATGTTGTCAATATTGATTATAAATCCATTTGCTCTTCTCTATTTATTTGCATTTTGTCCATTTTCAGGGTCATTTCTAAAAATAGTTTCTATTAACTGCTTAGACAGGTCCACTCTCACTCTGTCTGAGTAAGGGGTCAGTGAAATGCCAACTTTCCAAGATATTTTCAGAGTCTTTGAGACAACAAATGAAAGGATGTTGATTGCATTGACTTATCTGAAATCATAATACAGAGTCAAAATGTATGTTAGAATCGATTACATCCTGTTGCTGTTAATATTATGGTACACATGTCGACTACAAGAGATCAGTAGAAAGCATTTGGCTGTATTTTTTGTTAGAATGGTTACAATGCTTCAGACTGTAATCAAATAAAATCTCCATGCAATTTATCAATCACAGAAATCAAAACAGATTCAGTAAAATGATGATAGGCTTATGCATATTTAATGTCGCCCACACAGCATTGAAAAAAAAGGTTTGTATTATAAAAGCTGCTATAATCATCTCAGTCTAAGTGGATTTGTGTTTATGTATGTAACAATGATATCTTCACAAGCCCAGCATCACTTATTCTTAGCCTGCTAAACCCACAACATATGCTTTGTACACGCTTGTTTTAAAATCGTACATTTTCAAGATAAAACAAACTGATGCTTTCAGTTACTCCAGATCCTACTACACACATCTCACAGTGCAAGACAGGCTCAGTTTGACTGTATGCATAAAAGCAATGTGGAATGTGGAAATGTGAAAAGACAACACATCTAGGTTGTAGATGTAATGTTGCAGCTCACTATTTTCTGGAACTAAATATAGCCCACAAGATGGCGCTAATGTCTAGGTGTGGGGCACAAGATAGGCTGAGCTTTGCACCTGAATGGTGCATTCAAGCCATTTAATCAGTTCAGCAACTGCTGCAGCTATGTTTAGGCCTGGCTGTGTGTAATTCTGTTCGATTCTCATGCCTCAGTTGTTTAAAATATTATATTTGTGTCTTTGCTTTTAATTTTGTAAACTGGTGAGTCATGTGGTGGTAAGTCCATCTTTTTCATTGTGTTGTCTTTTGATGAAATATGGGTTTCTGTAGGTGATGCTCTTGCCTTTCAGCATCTGCAGCTATGATAACTAAAACTAGCTGTTTTATTCATGACAAATAAGAAATGTAAAATGCTGCACTTCCTGTGTGCAGGAGGATTATTCCCAGGCCAGATCTTCCAGGCTGTCAAACTGTTAAAAATAGTAAATGTAAAAGCTTCATAGGTTGAATCGTTAGCATGCTTTAATAATTGGCAACAAAAACAAAGAGACTGAATGAAATAGTAGTAGATGACACATTTATTTACGTGAACATGTCACAATGTATTATTTTAAAATAAAAGCCTCTAGGTGGTACATTGCATCAGCTTCCTTCATACAGCATGGATTGGTAGATAATAAAATAACATGGCGTGTCCTCTATTCTTGCTTGTGATGCAGATACACCAGCATGACTGGTGGCGCTTATGTGACAAAGTCAGACACGTAAACACACATCACACATACAGTGCACACATTCCACAAACATAAATGTACACATGCACGCTGACAGTCATGCAGTTTGTGCAGATGCACACTCAGAGCCTGTATGTCTGTTCTTCCTTCCGTCATTTGTGCTTCAACCCATCTGCCAAAATCCTCCCAAGCAAAATTTGACTTGACATTTTCCAACACTGAATCAGCAGAGAAAGTAGGCTAGCACATAGACGGATACTGCTAGAGAGACACAGGAAGTGAGAGGTGGAGTGAGAGGAGGAGAGCAGCTTGTTTCACAAAAGGCCACAACTAGAGGAAGACATCTATTTGCCCCCGTGCCACTGGAGCACGGGGGCAAACCTAATGAGTCTTTACATAGTAATTAAAGGTTCCCCATGGAATGATACTCTCTGTCATTCTGTACCGAAGGGGAATTAATTATTAGTATTAATCAATGATGTTATCTGTGGGTGTTACTTGGTTAAGAAGAGAGACGGGCAGACAGTGGCATTTAGCTGTGATTAATGAAGTGACCTTCCCTACAGCCTTGGCTGAGATCTAGAAAAATCTATTCCATTTCAAAGTGACCTCCGGAGGGGATAGCCGGTTGGAACACCCATACACTCAGCATCCAAATGCAACAAAACACACACATGCACACACGCGTGACCTTCACCATTAGAACTATGCAGCTTTGCAGATGCAAAACTTTGGAAATTAATGTCTGAGCAAGTCACATCTGATGTTCCTCACAGTCCTCGCTCTCATATTCAGCTAATTCTGACATATGAAGATTTTCCTTATAGTGTACCGATATTATTCCTCAAAGCTTTAGCACATCATCCACTGGCATGCAAATGGGATGGTGGCAGTTGTGGTGATGGTAATGAAATTAATGGGTGCTCAAAGACTCCTAAGAAATTTCCATATTTTGTCCCACGGGCCTCAGTTGGTAGAGCATGGGATTAACATTTTTAAATTGGTGCCATTCCCACTAGAACAAGGCAAGCCAAGCATGTAGGCTATTCTTACATAGGAAAACAGGAAAACTTTTAAATATGGAGGCTTATCATGGAATTTGATTGTAAAGGAAATGATAAATACAGTAAATGACTGTAGCTACTACTTAGTTTCTAAGACCGTATGTTTATTGCAATGCACACAAAAGACAACTTTCTAATAAGTGCCAAGGTGGACAATATAGTTGGTCTAACTTATTTATTTTCCCCTAAATCACAAAAAGCTGTCCAGGCCTACAAGAAAAAAAATGTGATGCTTTAATTCTGGTATGCATTACCCTTTTTATGTCATCCATCATATTTTCTTAATAAAAATCTCTATGTTGTAGTTTCATCAATCCACAAAACATTTTCAATTTTTCTCTTTCTTTATCCAAGGTATGGTTTATGCCGAAATAAATCTTTCCCTAATTAGGCTCCAAGTTTGCTAACTCTTGATATTGCTTTTGTTGCTGTCATTAGCCTTTGGGTTAGCTTGTGAGTGTTTGAATGATGTATTCATGTCAAGTAGGATTTATTGTCATTCCAAAAGTGTACATAGTAGACAGTGAAACAAATCAGCGTTCCTTCAGGGCCCTGGTGATACACAGAAGAACTCAACACAAGACAACATAAAACTAAACATGAAAACTAAAGTGCAGACAGTAGGATATAGAGCAAAACAACACAGCACAACATAACATAACAAGATAAAATGTATCTACAGTGATAGACGAGGAGGCAGTAAAGATAACCAGGATTGTAAGGTTAACTTACTTTCTCTTGCCCCTGTACTGTCTGTGTCACCTAACCAACTATTAATATTCTATTTTTTATTTATTTATTTTAAAATGACCTGCAGGTAACATGATAAACTGGTGGTGTTAAGTTTGCACTTGGCAGTGCAGACAGCTGTCATTAAGTGTCAACAGTCACATTATCTTCTCTGATGAGCATGATTCTGATCATGGATGTGTCTGAAATATGGTTCTCCTTCCATCTGACCCTGCACGAGGTCAAAGCAAAAACAACTCTCAAAGCATTGCACAAGTTGCATTTGTTTTGTCACAGATTAACATTTGCTAACAGATGGGTAATACACGCGCATGCACACAGACAATGCCAGCACTAGCTAACACACTAGCGCTAATCTAAATGTGTATGGGGCTGCCCAGATGATGACAGCTCTTCATACAGTACAGGAAATCCCTGTGGTGCCACTTTAGTGAGCCTCAGAGGCATGCAAGCCATTGTGCCATGTTGCATCTCATCCACTCATTAATGATACTCGCTGGCCAACACATGACAGAGTTCAGCTTTACCACTGTTTGTTTACTGGCTGCCTCTGTAGCAAAGCCGGCCAATAGTATACACAGTTTAATTGCTGCATTTGTGGAGCATACAGCAATAATGGGCTATAGGAGGCTGTTACTGGAGTGACCCTCAGCATAATGACCCAACTCAGGACTTATAAAGTATTCAGGACATTGACTTTTCATTCATGACTGTGAAACTGAGGAAAAGGAGATAATAATGAGCATTAGCCTGGCTAGTGTATTCATTTGTGAGAATAATGATCCAAATTGTGTCAGAGGTTACAGAGCCATGAGAGCGAGAGGCTATAATAAGTCAGTTGTTCATGTCTGGAAAAAGTCTCAGTGTCTATATTCAATGTGGCTTAAATGGTAATTTTACTGCAGCAACAGTGGAACACTGTGGTGTTATTATGCTACTTTAAAGAGAAAGCGCAGCTAGAACTGATCAATAAAATTTTACAGTCAATCCTAAATTGCCCTGGTAGTCAATGGAGTGAAGCTAAAATGGAGTATTAGACTGTCTTCTCCACTTAGCTTCCATCAGGAAAGCGGCTGCAGAATTCTGACCAAACTGGAACCTGGATATAATCTAGCCTATTGGCTTTGACAGTTTTCCCCAAGGTGTAATGAAGGAGAAGCATGAGTTGCAGTTTTAGTGGTGAGACACAAAGACAAAGAAATTCTCTGATGTTCCTCTGAATGTAGAGAAGATAAAATTTTGTTTCTTGTTTTCTTTATTCGAGCAAGCATGTAAGGTAAAATCTGCATATGTTACACCAAGAATGAATGTTGTCAGGTTTAATATAGACAAACTTAACAGAAAACTTTTATTAATACTTGTGATCTGTCCTTCATCTTAACCGGAGCACCTCTGTTACCTGAACCTAGTGCCTGAGGTGTGGCAACTGTGTAGTTTCATTCATCAAAAAACAAAAATGTGCTTTAAATTCAATCCAGATGGAAACACATTTACTACAAAATGTATTTTCTACTGGCGTATTATGAACTCTGTGAAGTCATTAAAACTTTGACGGTCACCTATGGGTTTCATGTGTTTTGTGTTCTGAAACAAAGTGTGAAACACTGAAACTATATGGGGAGTAATTAAAGAACTGTATTGTAAGTCTGTGGTAGATTAAGCCTTAGGCCACCTCCTCTGTACCTTAGCATGAACACCTTTGGTATAATCATTACCTGGATGACTTTTAATTCTCACCTGTGGCATACTGTATGTTTATGCACAGGGTGAGTGTTCTTCAGCTGACTCTACATTTTTTCTTTTCTATAACATCCACATGAACATCCAAATTTAGTTGGAGGAGCCACAGAACTTTCTTCCTGACAGTGATTTGCAGGGTTGTGCAAAATTTTATGATAATCAATTTCAGTACTAGCTAGCCAGGGACAGAGTTTTGAAACTTTTAAATGTATATATTATTGAAAACTGATTTATTTAGATAAAAAACAATCTATGGGATGCATTGAACATGATGCCCATCTAACATCACATTATAATTCAACTGGGAATCATGACATTTTAAAAGGCAGGCATCAACATGTACCAAGAGACTTTGTGCAGCTGTTACTGATATGACTGCTGTGGTGCTGTTTATACTGTAGGCGGAAAAATCATATTTTGTGGCAGCAAAAACAATAACTAGTCCACAATAGGATTCTATCTGTGAGCTTGAGGCACAAGATACAGTTTATGAATGGAGATGAACTCTGGGAACCCAGTAAATGAATATTTAGAGCCTGAGGAACCACATCTGTCCCTGAAATATGTTGTTGGCAAGCTCTGCATATTGACCCAGTCAAATCCTCCACAGAGGAAGACTACTCTTAGTAACATTTTATCTTCGATTCTTTGGTCAATTTCGCTGTTGTTCTTTGTTATTCCTGTAGCCAAGTGGGAACTCATGCAACAACTGATGGATGGGTTATTGTATATGCAGAAATTGTGTGTTTTCTAAAGAGGACAGTAGGTGTTTCTGTTATCACTATAAGCAGAGGAATAAAGGTACATGAAGCAGCCTAAAGAAGCGAGTATTATACAAAAAAAGACAATAAGTCCCAGTACATATATAATGATGATGCACATAACTGTAAAAGACATTGCGAGGGTGTACATTTTCTTGACTCTTTCATCCGCTTAGATTGCATTTGCATGACGATAGAGCCCATTAGCTCTCATTATGCTTGTTGATCGAGTTTACCAACAATAAAGTGTGTAGGCTTTTCTTTTTGTTAAATTGAAACTTGATTAAGGGAAACCAATGACTTGTAACATCTTTCTACTCCAAATACTTCATTTGTCATCTCAGTAAGTGGTGTGACAAAAACATTAGAGGCTACAAAAATATCTACAAAAAAACACTGAAACAGAGGCGTCATTCCAACAACAGGCATTCCACCGAAAAACATTGTGTGGTGCCTATAATTAGTGTGGAAACTGTAAGTGGTGAGTGGGCAGCCTGTGTGTTAGAAAGCATATGTCACAGTGTGTTAACGTCCAGGCTAAAACGTGTTACTTACGCCTGTCATGGCAGCCCTGGCTGCCTGTCAGACCAGCCATGAGGTGACAGTGATGCGACTTGTCTCTAGCTCACTGGCCCAGAAGACCTGTCACCTGTCAACACACACACACACACACACACATTTCAGCAGGACACACAATTCTAATATGGGCTTGTAAAAGTCACTGTAACATAGTATAAAATGTATGTTACAGTGTAAACTGACAGCTCACCTGGACATTAAACCTCCTTTTCACCTGCTCCATATTTGTCCCCCCTTCTGACTGCACTTCTTCCAAATATTGATGACATGGCAGCAGATACTAACACAACGTCCTGCCCCTAAAGTGACCTGTCAAATACTAATGCTGCACTCAGGCGTAACAGAAAATCTGTGCTTAGTTTCACAAAACTTTTTTCTCTCACTTAAATGAAAACTTCTTCTGGACTCATTTAGTCAAAGTAATGACAAAGACCTTTTTTCCAAGCTTCATCAAAATAATTTGTGCAGTTAGTCTAAATTCTAAGACTTACAGCTGCAGTAATCATCATTTTTGTATCAATAATGGAACAAATGATAAAATGAGCTACCTGAAGCAGTAACCTTCTGAACTCTGCACATCCCTGAAGCCCCAATGAGCTTTCTTGAAATATTATAATGTAATAATAATAATAATAATAATACATTTTATTTGTGGGCGCCTTTGTAGAACCCAAGGTCACCGTACAGAGCATAAAACATTATAAACTATTGTCAAAATTCTAACATCAATAAATATTATAAGCATAAAAAACAAAAATTACAATGAAAAGAAAAAAGAACCATGATTTGGCAACAATTTAAAATCAGTATCTAGAGAGAGTAGGCCAGCTTAAACAGATGAGTTTTTAGTTTTGACTTGAATAGGGGAAGAGAGACTGTATTTTTGATGTCAGGTGGTAGGATGTTCCAGAGCTGGCGAGCAGAGTCTGACTAAAAGCTCTGCAGCCCATGGTGGAGAGGCGGGCAGAGGGAATGATAAGGTGAGTGGTGGACGAAGACCTGAGAGAACAGGAGGGAGTGGCAATGTGAAGCAGGTCCGACAGGTAAGGAGGAGCCAGGTTATGTATAGATTTGAAAGTGAGGAGGAGTATTTTGAAGTTAATTCTGGATTCTATGGGCAGCCAGTGGAGCTGTTGGGGTGATGTGATCAGGCTGCAGAGTTCTGAAGAAGCTGGAATTTGTGGAGGGATTTATTAGGGAGACCAAAAAGAAGAGAATTACAGTAATCGATCCGAGAAGTGACAAGACTATGGACGAGGATGGAAGCAGCGTGGAGAGTGAGGAAGGGGCGGAGTCGATTGATATTGCGTAGATGGAACTATGCGGACCAGGTGATGTTATTGGTGTGAGACTGAAAAGACAGCGTATTGTCAAGGATGACACCCAGGCTCTTGACCTGAGGGGAAGGAAGGATATGTACAGTATATAAATATATGAAATATTTCTCAGTGCGTGAACTGTTGAACTTAACATTTATCAGTTGGTCAAAAACATATCTCCATATGAATACAGAAGGCTATTCTGCGTCTTGTCTGCTGGGTGTGTAAATAGGTTTGCATGTATGTATTGTTGTCCAAAAAAATCTACTGATAGAGCTTTAAAGACACTTTTTACACACTTTCTTATTAAGAGTTGTTTTATCACATTGATGTGGGCTGAAAAGAACCTAAACATTCACCGCTTGTTGGGAATGTCATGAACTATAATTCCAACATTTTACAAAACATGATGGTTCTTCGGAATGATTAAACACTACACTAGGACTTCACTGCACACTACAGGACATCACTATGAAATGTGATGCTCCACTTCTCCCTCAGCAACCACCGCAGCGTCCTGACCCACTCCTGGCACCACACGGCAGACTTGCTCAGGTCAGATAACTGCACCGGTGGGACGTTTACCTGCTGAACAGGAATGAGTAAAACACACTTTCACTGTAAGAGAATGATAGGATTCATCACTATAAGAATAAGGAATGAGCAATTCTGAGATTTAAGAACATGGCATGAATTGGATGTTGACGTAGATTTTCCTCAGGACTTTTCTTAGCAAATTTAAGAAAAACCTGAAAGGATTATTTGTTATAACATAACTTAATTGTTATGTTCACAAACAAGCCAACTGTCCTTGAATCGTGCAGGGCTGTTTCTTGTATGAATTGTATTTTGCTTTATGTTTACAGTATCCCCCATTTTACCTTGTTCCCATTTGATTCCTATTAAGCTCCACCATATCTATCTATCTCCAACAACCTTGTGTCCACACTGCACTCAGTGTGGTTTGATCTTATCTTTCTTATCACTCTCTTTCTTTTCCATCTGACCTCTCTCCTCCTCTGTTCCCATGGATCAGCCCCGCTCAAAACCTCTGCCTACCATCCTGCAGCACATCGACCCTGCTACACTCTCTCACAGCTCCCTCGTCCTCTTCCTGCTCTATCCTGTCCAATGGCCCTTGTCTAAGTGTGTATTTGTGTCTCTCTCTGAGTGTTAGTGCCAGATGACCTGAAACCACCCATGACCACTGGTCCACAGCTAAAATGATAAGGCAGGAGTTTCGTCTCCTTGCCGTACCTTCTTTACTCACCTCTTATCACCTTTGATTTTTTTCCTTTTCATTTCCCTTCTTTGCTGATGTCTATTGACTATTTCAAACCAGCTCTTGATACTTGAGGTTTATTTAGCTCAGAGCTGAGTTAGAGGAAGATAAAAGAGCTACTCATTCAAATTAAGGTTTCTTTTCTTTTTGAAAGAATGCATTCAATTATTAAGCACTGCATTAAAGTTATTAATATGCCTGCAAAGAGACTTTTTGTGCAAGCTTACAAAACCCTATAATTTTAAAACACTGTCTCTGGTAATATCTGTGTGAGTTAAGGGGAAATATATTTATTTATCTTTTACGAATCAAATCCAGCAATGTCTTATTGAACCTAACGGCACAGTTTAGAAGTGATTTCGGAAATGAACTGTGTCCCCATTGACTTTGACGGTAGCTTTTCAGCCCCGCGTTGGCTTCCAGAAACCCCAGAGAGTTTTCATTAACCACATCTGGTCCCAATTTTTACCAGGATTTATCACGGAAAACTCTTTGGTAATTAGAAAGACTGTCCTTCATGTCAAATCGCAAACATGACTGATGGCTATTTGTAATCTACTGAGTGCATGTGCGTGTTGATAGTATGCAATAGAAAATCTGATTAATGATACTCATCTCTGCCTCCCTTGGCTGTCCAAATGTAAACAGAGGACTCAACTGTTTGCTTGCAGTGTAATTAGTCAGTGGTGACAGGTCTTTTCTCTCTCTCTCTCTCTCCTTTTCTCTCTTTCTCTCTCTTTCTCCCTCTGCCCGTCTTGTCAACAGGACAGATACGCACCATACTGTCAACAAGCCTGATAGCCAGCACCGGTAGAAAGGTTAAGATTTACATAAAATATAGCAATCTGCTTACACACACTTCACATCAGACAGATTTTCCATTATTGTGGGGTTTTTTTTTCTTCTTCTTCTTTTCGTCTGTGCTCTCTACCTCTATAATTTCTCTTTTCTAATGCAGACTGTCGTGCTGATTGACTCTCACTCTCACGTAGAGAGGCAAGTGTGCAGACATGATTGAGTGTGCACACACACGCACATACAGTCATAAACATTCCTCTTTGTTGAGAAGGTAGACAGCAGAATAACAGTCATCTTTCACAATCAAAGTAATGTAGTTCAAACACACACACTGTCCTAAATAACACTAATACAATATGTAGAGTATGTGCCTTATTGTTTTATTGTGCAAATGTTTCTGTCATTAAGTTATCCTTGTCAACAGACAGAAAGAAAGTGTTCTGTGAAAGACAGCGATGGATTGAATAATTCAGATGTTCATTTTCTGAAGCCTGTGAATCAATAGTGCTAGAAGGAAAATGTACAGGGAAGATGCAAATATTATGGACTACATATGGTTAGTATCCACCAATGTTCTTACTTTCTTGGTTAAAGAGAGAATGAGAAACATATTCAAAAGTGATGGACCCTGGTGATGGTAAAAGAATGAAAGTGTCACCTTGTGCCACTAAAATGTCAACTTCACTAAATGTGCACACAGCCAATTTTCACATTAAGGCAAACGTGCCCTTGACATTTTGTAATACGCTTAGTATCCTCTTTAATAGGGGCGCCTCATTATTTTGAGTAACACCCTGCTCCAGACAGTGAGTCAGAAACAGTGAGTAAAGCCTAAGTGTGAAGCAAGCAGGCAGAGTTAGAAGGTTCAGTAGCTGTTTCTCCAAATGTTAGAACGAGCAATGTGCAAATAGCATCCTGTACTTTTACGTTGGTACTGATAGATTCTCTATATCCATTAATTAGGCCAAAGGTCTTTTTAGATACACAAAAAAGCTGCACTGGTTATTTGCTTTTCATTACATCTGACTCATTGTGGGCATCTGAGCTTCTTTTGTCGAGCTTTTATCTATACTTTGTTTCCTGTGTGTCCCCTTCTTTTCTGCAAAGCACTTAACAACACACAAATGTGGAAAGTAATTAACTGCATGTATTCAAGCACTGTCTGTTCACTCTGGGACACTGTGTTAAGGAATTGATCACTTGGTTGGAAATGGTTACACAGTTAGATTAGGCAGAAAAGGCTCTGTCTGCTCTTTGAGGGAGCTCTCAAAGAGTCTGAGCAGCAGCAATGATCCTACAGGGAGAACTGATTCCTCTTGATATACAGTATATACAGTACATGAATGTACTTCAAATACAAGGCACTTCTCCACTTGAAAATATGATGAACATAAAATATTAATGAATTTTGGCACAGACTTAGACTTTGATGACAGCATCAGGCTCAGGTTGAAGAAGAGTGCTTTGCGGGAAGGAGTCTGAGCCTGCCTAGAAAGACGCCTTGAGCCCTCTAGTGATAGGTGGATTTGGAAAATATGCAATACAATGTCTGAACTTGTTCATTGATTTGTTGAATTATGTGGGTGATAGAGGACTAGACAAGAGGCTGATGAGAATCATCATCATCAGTCAGCTGCTTGTAAATCACTATTTAATAAGTAATAGTAATGGATGGTTCATATAAGGCATACGTCTGTGTGGGTTTTTTATCCTCTCTTCTTAGTGTGTGTCACTGTGACCTTGACCTTTTAGCCTTAACTGTCAAACCCAATCATTTCACCTTTGAGTCCAAATGGACATTTGTGCCAACTTTGAAGAAATTCCCTCAAGGTGTTCCTGAGATATCTTGTTCACAAGAATGGGGTGGGCGGCTGTATGTATGTACGAACAACGAACAACACACAAGCATAATGCCTCCGGCTACGGCTGTTGCTGTCAGCTTCATAAACAATACAAGTTACCACTGAATAAAGTCATAGATCTTAATTACATGTGCATTACTTGCAACCCCGTCTCCTAAAAATTCCATTCCCACAAATATGACTGGAAACACAAATATGCTTTTTTTCCACCACGCTTCAGCTATTGTACTTAATTTATCTGACAGGTACTGCCATCAACATTTTCCATATAAAGCATATGCTTAACTATTTAAATATGATTCATATGCAGATGCAGACTAAACCACAAAAGTAGTTGGAATTAATTTGTTTTGATCAACCAGAATATCAAAATGTTGGGACGAGTATTTTTACTACAGTTTGATTTTTAATGTGGAGGGCTGTGACATATGTGATATGTAATAACATGTTTGCATTGTGTTTGTATTTACTTTGATCACAGAATTTGTGATTAATGATGCTTGAATAACTTTGCAATGTCAAATGTTGTGACTATACACATACTGTACCATACAACTTAATGCTTCTTGTTGTTTATAATTCTGTTATGTGGGTTTTGTGGCATATACTGTTGTCCTGTATCACTCTCCGAGGCCTCAGTGACTTGTCAGGGTTGGAAAGCAGTAGTGGTGGTGTGGGAATGATGTAAAATGAAATAAACTGAATATAGTTATAGTGCTGAAGAAAAACAAATTGACTTGACCTGACACTATTACGGCTTCAGCTGGTGTCACACTCTTCAATCCAATCTGAGAAAGGATTCTGAGAAAGGATTTGACACTAGTGTGTCTTGAGAGCAAAAAGGGTGCAATAACAATATAGATTCCAGCAATTTATTTTTGTCAGTATGAAGATAAAGATGAGATACAGGATAAAATTGCCAGAAAAATGGACAAACGAGTGAATTATCGTATGGTTGTCCAGCTGCTAGATTCAGAATATGGCACAAACTGCACGACTCTGTCTTGTGTCAACAGAAAAGCCTGCTGGTGGTGGTCTAATCATGTTGGGATGGATTTGTTGATACTGATTATGGTGCCTTCCACTGAGAATCTGTGTAGTTCCGTTCTCTCAGGGCTAGTGATAATTACATTTAAAAGGACTTTGACTCTTCTGAATGTTGAAACCGTATCTCGATGTGATTTATTCATGTATCTCACATACTGGCACTAGTGGAGTGTGGTGAGTCATGGCGCTTGCACTTCAAAATGAATTATAGTTACACTAAAAACAAGGCTTTTTGAGCATTTTGTTTTATCTCAGGATTTAACAGAGATGGAATTGTTAGAAGATGTTATGTACAGACCAATAGATATTAATCATATTGACAGAGACACTGTATATAAACAAACACTACCATGAATAAGAAAGTTAGATTTGGAAGAAAAGCTGATTCTAGTCCCCAATCTGTGAATTATCTAATAGTTACATTTGTATATATCAGAATGCACAAAACAAGTGGACAATTAATTGACAAAAAAAGCTATCTACAATAAAGAAAATATATCATGGTCTTCACTGAATCCATTAAGAACAATTTTTTACGAGAGAGAGAGCGCTAATCAAAATGGCATCATACATATATGAAAGTGAGCCTACGTGGTGATAATTTTTTCAAATTTATCAACATCTCCTTTCAGCAAAAAAGGAACAAAATGAATATTATAGCCTATTTTAGCTTTTTGTTTTGGTTTTCTGGCCTGTGAACTCTGCTCTTACCATCCTCCTTTCCAACTATGCGTAGCTCTTAAACACCACCTCGTCAGCACTAAACAATCAGACACAGTTAAAGACTAGATGGTGAGCACAGTATTAGCAGCTAATGAGCCAGATGTTGTTTTAAGGAGCTGGTTTAGACCAAAACAGCTAAAAGGATGCTACATATTGGTCTATTTGTTAGGTGGTGAGTTACTTTCTATCTCCACAGACTTTCAACATAGTTATTTTGCTGCAAAGTGGACAAAAATTAATTGATGCAGCTTTGAAAGGAAAGTTTGACATTTTGGAATATGCACACTAGTTTTGCATGCACACATTAGTTTTCTTGCCAAGAGTTAGATGAGAAGACTTCTGTCCCTCTCATGTCTGCACACTAGATGTGAAGCAGGCTTGCTGTTTCCTCCTGTTTCCCCACTAGCTAGAAACAAGAGTAGTATTAATCTTGTTAATTCAAATATATTTTACAAATATCAAGACATCACCTCACTATACTGTATAATACAGTATATAATGCTTGATTATTGCCAATAATATAATAATCAAAGTAAGCAGCATTTGTATAGTGTGACCATTCGAGGTGGAACTAATAATGTGTATATAAAAGCATTATGTTTAATACGCTCATCACAATTGTCGACATACAGTATTATTAAATACTGTATATAGCAGTTGAACTATAATGTACCATAATGTATTAAACCACTTCCAAGTACTTAAAATGTGTATTTAAATATAGTACATTTTAAAAAAGCATTAAAAAGTAAACATTACAATACAAACTGTTACGTGTTTCAACTTTAACTCATCAGAAGGAAAGATTTGGCTTTCATGCCATCAAGTGTCTTCCAGGCCTCTATCCTGCCACCCTCCCACCCCTCTCCCCCTCCTGCCCACCGCCTGCTTAAAAAATACCCAGACATCCTGCTGGCTCTGAAGCAGGAAAGAGAGGGAGCGAGCTGGCATTAGTCAACATTCTCACTGAGATTCTCCCCACTGATGCGCCACCCACTCCCATGAATGCCAAACAGTCGCTTTATTATCTCTGCATTTACATGATTTTCGGGAGCAGCTTAAAGCTTTATTCCTTCACCGTTCCCTCTCCTCTGCCACCTTTCTCTACTCTCTTTTCTTTCCCCCTCTCTCTGCCTTCCCCTTCTGCTTTATCAAAGTGCTGTATCATTACGCTTGGGATAATCCTGATCCCCTCGCCCCAACCTCGTTATTCAAGTCCTGAGCCTCACCCTTCAAATTTTTCTGTTTTACAGGGTGTTCAGTACTGAGGGGAGGGGGGTTAAGTGCAGGAGGGGGGCGATTAGAGGGGCTGGGATGTCTTTTTCTTGTGCTACTGCAAAATGATGATGAAACCATATGGAGGCTGGTAGTGGTGGGGTTAGCAGGGAGGGAAATGGGGAGATGGAGGGTGGGGGAGATACACGGCAGCATAAATGACTTCTTAGCAGTGCAGTGAGATGTGAAGGACAGACTGACGCGAGACAGTGTGGCGAGCAAACTAATGAGCTACACATTTCACGCCGAGAAAGAAAAGGAAAGAGGAGAGGGAGGGGAAGGCGAAGAAAAGTAGAAGACATGGGGCAGGAGGGGGCAAGATGACGACAGAGACAGAGAGATGAGAGGAGGAGGAGAGGAGAGATGACAGGAGAGGTAGGGAAAGGGAGAGAGGAAGACTGATGGGAAGAAAATGAAAAAGCTAAAGCCTTGCATTTGCAAAGTTTGGAAAAAAAAGACAGAGAGAGGAAGAGTGAGAGAGAGAAAAGGAATAAGAGAGCGGGACAGGATAAAGAGTGACATGAAAAATGACCTTTCTTTGCCAGCTTTTCTCATTTATTCTTGCCATGACAATGAACAATAAAGTTAGCTTCGATGAGATATTGCATGGGTATACAATTTTACAGGCTGCTCATACTCATACATCTTTTTTCGTTATGACTTTCAATGATTTCTATTCATTTGACCACAAAAGAAATAGGAATTTCATGCAAAAAAGTTCCAGGCTGCAGAGATGTGTGTGGATGTGATGTATGGCTCACAGACGGACTTTGCGAATGAAAGATCAGGTATCAGACAGTCGCACACTAAAAACAAGGCTCAAACTACATCAGAGTTTGTTTGATTACATATTCATTGTGGATTTAATCAGTACTCCCCGAAGCCCTGAACCTATTTCTACAGCTGCTTTTCCACTGTGGCATGAATAAACATCAGCATTAGCATCACATAACATTATTTTGTTACTATGAAAATAACATTTATGAAACAGTCTAAATCCAAAAATACTGGCAGCGTCCTACAGAATAGAATCCAAGCAGACTGCAGGCCAGTTGAGTTAAGTTTGCGTTATGAATATGGAAGACATTAATGCACATTTTTAACTTCTGTGTTATAAAATGATATTTACTCATGAGACAACAGCATGTGGCAAACGGCTCTTAATGGTTTTACATAAAGGCTTCAGTCAGTCAGTCTGCCTTTTAATAAACACAAATTCCTACACCCATCACCTGCACAGTATCCAAAGCAACCCATGTAGCAGAACACTGCAGCAGTACATATAGCTATTTTTGGTCTCAAACCCAGGACAAAACTTCCTGCTCTCATCCCTCCTCCTCAGCTCCCTGCAGTGCCAGTCTTTCACTACCTGGTGTGATGGGTGTTGGGAGTCCTCTGTTGCTGAATGCAGGCTGGCATCCAGCTTGCCTGAGTCTCTTCCAGCATTTGTTCTGGTCCTAACCACCCACCACTCTACAGTCCCTGAATGCATCAAAATTTAAAGCACAAGACCCTGAATAAATGTGGCAAAAGAAAATACAAGCCTTTGCTTTAGAGAGTACAGCCATGGGTTGGTATGAGCTAAAAGTAGGACATAACATTGGATAAAAACACGAGTTGTATTCTTAAAACAAGATGTGCCTAAAGGCCATGTAATAATATTAATAATCTAAAAGTGAATCAGAGAATCATGCCATTTATCTGAATTCATTTGTTCTACTCATATGATCAGAAATTAAAAGAGTTATACTTCTAACATCCACTATTTCAACTGTGGTTAAATTTTTGTAGTTAACCAGCATTGTTTTGCCCCCAGATGATGGTTAAGTACTTTTTTTTGTCTGCTTATGTTTATTTGTGCATCGGGCAGTTGTAGCTAAAGCTAACCCACATTAACCTGACCAGCACAACAACGTTATTAGAGGTTGTAATGAACTATTAACACAATAAAAGTAATGCTCAAGCTGTATTCAAGTGGAATATTCCTTCAAAGTTAAATGAGTTGCATTCAAATGTAAAACCGGAAGCATTAATAATAAATTGGGAAAGATGACAGAGCACCCAGGGGTGTCCTCCAGATAGAACAGGATATTTTTGCGATTCAGCAGTTGATGACATGTTGAATGTTCTTTGGTTTGAATAAAACCAGACTCACATTTATCATCAGGAGAGCGGTTCTTGATTTTAAATTGTAATGACATCTGACGCTGATGTCCAAGTTCTCGGATTTATGGAGAGTTTGTTCATGTCTTTCATATAAGGATTAAAATGTGTCATATATCACTGTGCTTGAATTATGAAACATATACCTTCTAATTGTAAAGGTAATAATGAAATGTCATTTAGACATATTTGCTTGTCCATATTTCAGCAGGGTGTTTTTACATAGGTGTTTCTGTAGTATAATTGGTTCATCTTAACCAGAGGTTAAAAAGGGCTAACGTGTGAATAATCAGCCTTTCCTCTCCCTCTGTCTCTATTTATCTCTCTCCACCCCCCTCTGTGCTATGCTGATATATTATGCTATTTAATTCTCCCTCTTTTCCTCTTAGTTGAGATAAGAGTTCATTTGCACTGCCTCCACTGCTTCTCTCATTATTGTAAAAGTCCTTCTTTTCATGCCAAGGAGCCTGGCAACGGAGCAAATTGCTTGTCCTGCTAATACTTTATTAGAGGCTACTGGTGCGCACGCACTCCTTCAAACTAAGTCAGACTCACTCATTCTCTCAATCAATCACACACACTCCCCTCAGCTCGCCTTATCTGGCCGCATGCACACACACACACACACACACACACACACACACACACACACACACACACACACACACACACACACACACA
>JAUYWH010000025.1:5694820-5720555 GCA_034779795.1 Ctenopoma multispine | reverse complement strand
TCTATCTATCTATCTATCTATCTATCTATCTATCTATCTATCTATCTATCTATCTATCTATCTATCTATCTATCATTAACTTTACACATCATGAGACACATGAACATTCATTTAGAGAACTGTTTTACAGTGTGCATGCACGGTAACTCCCTTTTTTTGGTCTCCACTTACTCCTGAGGGAAATAGCTTTCTTTTGAGCTGCTAAATGCTCCACTTTTGGTCACCAATTACAGTTGGGAAGCTATGTTTGCAAGCTACCAATTATTCTACACTGGACGTACCCTTGGGGTAAATGTGGTTAAGCTATATAAAAAGAAGTTCAAACTACTTTGTAAAAAAGGATCATTGTCAACAAAATATTATACAAAATGTCTCATGGCAGCAAAAATGGCTCTCGATAGAGTTTATGCTCCTGGGTATGTGCTACACACAGCTGAAGGACTAACAGTGGCTTTCTGGTGTGTCTCTGTGTGTCTTTGTGACAACTCGGCCTGTGATTGATCTCCAACTTTACTAGGAACTTTCTTTCATTCTTTTTTATTGTCTCTATATGTTCATGCACTGGAGCCATAGAGTGTCGGAAAGCAACACATTTTAAACATTTTCAACTTGTGCAGATGTCAATTTTGACATCCACTTGCACAAATCCAATTTCTTATGTAAAGTGTTCTGATTGCTTTGAAAATGAATCGTTTCATTTCCAAACAACCTTGTCATGATGAATTAGAGGTTAGGTAAAATGAGAAAGTAGAAGAAGGCATAGTTAGAAAGTTTGAACAGCAGGAGGTGACCAGCACCTGCTGTAGTAGCTCCTCCAGGGTTACTCACTCCTGACAGCATTGTTAACAGCGTAGCTACAGGGAGGGCCCCAGCACCCAGGCTTGATAAAATTACCCTTTTTAATTTTCCCATTATCTGCCTATTTCATTTTTCTGTTAGCAGTTTTCTAATGTTGACTGAGAATGTCATATATCATTATTATTTTATTTTTTAACTAAGGATGATTGCTACTGTGTAGATCTTTAAAATAATTGTTTAATTATCATATGATAACTAAAATTTTAAAGAAAAAACCTCTGTACTGCATATGACAACAGTACTGTGTGAAAGTTGTCCATGGGTAACGATCTTGAGGCATTCCTCACATTCAGAGTCAGGATGTGTATTATTTGCTGTAAAGGCTTAAAAACATCCCACTCTGTGAGTCAAAGTGTGACAAAGTAAATGAAACAAGGGACACTTATAAACTGTAACCTGCAATGTAAATGTACCCTTGAACTCACCACTCTTATCCATCACTTTACAAGTCATTTCTCCATCACACTCTCTTTGTATCTCCCTCTCATCCTTTCTCTGTCACCCTCTGGTTTGTCTGTGCCTCTGTGTCATTCAGTTTCAGGGATCGGGGAGCCTTGGGGTATTGATTGGGCATGGCTTAATGCTGTCAGATTGATGGGAGACATGTGATTCACAGACGAAATCTGTTACACTCAGCCTGCAACCACACACACGTTAACATGTGCACACATTTACAGTACGTGGACACACAAATGAACACACATTACATCATGCACTTATGCACAAAGACAAATGCATGTACACACGCTCAAATGGGTGCCACGCACAAATGCACATACTCCCACACAAAAACACACACACACACACACACACACACACACACACACACACACACACACACACACACACACACACACACACACACACACCCTTGGGAGTCCCTCCTGACACCCTCAATCTGTCACAGCTAAAACCCAGAGGACCTTGTCTTCGAGTCAGGAGGGCCGAGACAGTAGACTGAGCTCAGCAGAGTTTGAGCTAATCAAGACTGTCAATGACAGACTGCCTGCAATCACTGACTTTTTTCACTTTTACATATTTCACAGCTGAGGATATCTCGTTTCTTTGGTTGGAGGCCTGGAAAAGGGAGTCTGTCCTGGTGGGAAAATATGGATCATCCTTAATCACCAAGTCATGCAACTGAGGCACAAGTCTTAACAGATAGATAGCTGCAAGTTATTCAGCCATTCATACTGGAAATAATTGAACATGAACAATATGCTTTTGATATTAATTTCATTCCTTCTGGTTCAGAAGCAATGCAGTAAAATCACAGCAGGTCAGTGCTGTGAGCAGTAAGTAGTTAATTAATGATTAAAAAAGTAATAGAGGTAAATTGAGGGATATAATTACTGATAATCATAAGCCTAAAGGACAACAGAATGGAGGCCAATTGTAGTATGTTCAGAAAAGCATTCATTTTATTATGTCTGTCTTTAACAAAGAGTGGAGGGATACGTTTCAGTAACAAATGAAAATAAAGAGAATGATAGCACTTAGGATTATGATGAATGTCCTTTATAAATATAAATATCTTGTATCTTACAGAAGACACACATCTTAAAAACAACAGGTAACAAATATACTTTGTGTTTTCATTCGTAAAAGGAGTCTAAGCAATTTCCTTTAACAGCTGGGCACACTATTTTACTCATTTAGTCAGACATACTTGGGGATCACTCAGATTATTAAATGTTCTGTGGTTTAATGAGTATGAAGAGCAAGTTGTGTATGTTAGATTGAAGATACAGTTAGCTGGTTATAAAGGAACATGTCACCCAGTTCAACAATGTGAGTCAGTGGTTTGTAAATCATAGCTTTTGGAAAACAATGAAGCGCTATAGCGCAGAGAAATAATCTATATCAGAATCTGGCTATACAAACAACACCTGTTATTTTGATCAATTCACTGCTTCTTTTGTTGTTGTTTTTTTCTATGGGATTTGTTGATATAGAATATCATCAGTTTTATTTCTCTAATATTTTTCTCCACTGTCGAACTGCACAATAATACAATCAATGTGTTGAGGCTCCAGTGCTACTTAGTTCTTTGGTAATGATTCACCTATTATGTTTCATTTCATCAAAAGAAATCCATTTGATTTGAATGCCATCCTTGGATAGAGTATACTGTGTTTCTTTCCACATGTAATGAGTCTTTGGTCTTTGACTTTAAACCTATTATGTGTCTCCACTGCTGACCTAAGAAAAGGTACATTTGTTCTTTGCATTATGTTAGTACCCAGCAGTCGCTGTGAGATCTGGATGTTCTCTTTGTGTGAGTCCCAGAGATGAGTAGCCACTATTAAGTCCAAAGGCAATAAGAGGTCAAATAAACAACAGAATCCTCAGCAATAGGACTTTAATTGTCCGCGTGCACGGCTGGGGGTGAGTGAAACAGATGTGGCAGGAAGCAATCATGTGATGACTCAACCCCGGTGTTAAATGGTGCCACTCAACCTTTTAAAATTCGATAAACATGTCACTAGGTGTGTATAGAGGTCCATACCCTCATCACTGTGGATTTCCTGCTGCGTAAATGAGCATAAATGGAGAAAATGTGACCTCTGACATCCCCTTTTCAGGCTGGTCTAAGACAGTGATACAGACTATTCAAGATTGGCTTTGAACGGCTGAAAGAAAGACATTTTCTAGTCTTTCTGTTATGATGTCTATTTTTTCTCACTCATCTAGCTTAGCAATAAGAAGTTGCGTAAAAGTTTTTTTTTTTGTGAAACTGAAGTCCTGGTAGCAGTTTGTTTTAAAGGGAAGAGACTGAATCGTGCTAATAAACTTTTATCTTAATATGTATGATGAAATATTTTGTATAATTCATAATAATCCAAAGATTGAGTAAAATATTAGTTGTTTCAATGGGATCTGTTAACCAGTGCAACACATCTTCAAAAAACAAAACAAAAAAAACACATTAATGGCTTTTCCAATACCTTCAGTATTTCACCTCACAGTGTCCTATTAGTGTAAGAAAATGATGACTGTATTGGTTAAATTTAGCTCCGGACCCTCTCTCCTTGACTCACTAAATGAGCCGAGTGAAGGATGTTGTGCTTTTCTGCATAAACGCTTGCAGCAAAACCGAGTTTATTAAGACCCATAAAATACAACATTAAAATTCACAACCGAGGGAGCGTCGCCTGACCCCTGGAGAATGATAAATTAGCTTGTGTTGCTCTGGCAAAACGACCATTTTATACCTTCATCTTCCCCCCTGGAGCTGACTCCCCTTCAGTGTGGAGCCACCGCAAAAAGTCCTGGACTGAGAAGCTTTGGCACAGAAAAAACATTTTCAGATGACACCGATATCACTCTGCCTGCTTCCTTGCTCGTAGGAAATCACTTAGCGGTTTGAGTGACATTTAATTCAACTGCATGTCTGCTCCACACATTCAAGTCATATCAAGTGGGCATAGTGTGGTGACGAGATGCACATGCCTTCACCTAAGCAGGTCTGAATTTGACATTAAGTCTGTTGTAATGACATAGAGAGAAGGGCAAGAAAATAAAAAACAGAAATCTCTCCAGGAATCTCTTGGTTGATATAAGCTGCTTAGGGATCAGTGCATTGATACTTTTGATTATATTCTACTTTATACTTACTGTGTAGATGTAGGAAGGGTTTTCTGCAGCCAGTGTTGCTCTGCTTGTCTGGAACAGGTTGTTTTTGTTGAATGCACCCACCTCCTCATTGTTAGTTTGATGGATAGTGAGAACGCATTTAATGTGACAGCAGCACTTCAATTTCCCACAAGCCAAACATGCAGGTGTCTGGGCAGCGTCTGAGAATTGGCTAAATGAAAAAAACTTAGGAATGGTACACATGAAAAATGAAATTAATACTAAGATTTGGTACCACAGCACAAGCAATGCAGTCTTCATACATATGAAGCTGTTGCCCTATTTAATGGTGATTCGCTTGCTAACCAAAGTCCCTTGCGAGTCATCAGTGGCAACTCATTAGCACTATGCTAAGCTAATGGATCAGTAAATGGATTTTTATGTGGGCATAAATGCTAATTTGCTACACTGCAGAGCTGTCCAACGACGCTGTGTTTAGCTGTGTCAGTCTGAGCCTCAGGGGTGTGTTTGTGTCTCATTAGGCCCGGCCAGGGATCTATTGTAAACGAGGAGGTCTCAGTGGCAAAACAAAAATACAGTGACAAGAAGCCTGCAGTGCTGAAACACTTGTCCATCCAGCACCTGAAGGTTTTATTCAAAGGTGGAAAAATATCCCACAATGTCAGACACAATTAATCTTCTGAATGAAGAAAAACAAACGAGAACAGAAGTGTCAAACGTTACAGTAGTTGCGTGATGGTTGTTACTATCAGGGATCTATGATGCTGATACGATATGAAGCCACTTGATATCACTTGTGCAGGTGTGTACCTTAAAGGTGTGTAATGACATAGAGAGAAGGGCAAGGTGTGTTCAAAGTACAAAACTCTCATAGAGAGGTTTTGTTTCTAGGCCGCTCTTCTGATCCCACACCACTGCTCTTCTGTTATTTACAGTACTGTTTATGTGTTGACAGCTTCAACACATTTATTGGGAACATTCCCAGTTGCTAGTGCTAAATGGTGATTGTAATAATACTTTCACCACTAGCGTTCTGACCATAATCTGTGTGAGAAGGTAATATTCTATAAAGCCCATATCTCCAATGTCAGATCTCCAATGACATGCAACCCTTACATGCCCATTGTTATGTCCTAACAAACCAAAACTGCACATGTTCATTTGTTTTGCATGAAGTATTACAAGGTCTGATGAACGGTATGTTTTTTCTTGCAACCAGAACACACACAGAGCGTGGTTATAGCTTCCCACAGCAGCTCATTGTCTGGTTCTGGTTAAGTAAGGGTTTTCTCATATCCAGCAAACACACTGTATTATAATTGGCACGGGGCAGGATACCACCATCGGAGCATTTGTTGATCCTGACAGCAGCCTCCTATCAAAGCCATGAGACAGCAAAACAGACATTCAAAATGAAGGAAGCAGCAGCAGGGTCTCATTGAAAGAACATCTCTAGCTGAGTGGGAGGTGAGTGGGAATACTGGCTTGGCAGAAACTGCAGAAAAACACGCATCTCTTCTTCTTTCAGACAAGTGGAACACATAATGATCACGATGCTGCGTGTTACATTTTGACTATTCTTATTTAAAATATTATCTAATTCTGTTAGGGACTTAAAGAAAGAAGGTAGAAGTTAAAGAAAACATAACAGAAAATGTCATGATGCTTACAAAACGTAACAACCTTTAATGCAAAGTGGGTTAAATGGTTATAAGTATATCTGCAACACATGACCCTGTACAAAATTTAGATGATTATAAAACATTTTAGCCACTGTAACATTATAACACGTTTATTTCTAATAGACAATATTTGTTTCTGATTAACATGAAAGTGTTTTTTATTTTCATATAACACCTCAGTTCTGATGCAGCACTCTTGACGCCGTTCAAAATAACTACTTATAGCTGGAAGCCTGCTGGTTTTCCACTAAAAGAGCATATAGCCCCTGGTAACACATAATAATAACCCATCTTTCTGTATATTTAGGTTTTTGGAAAGTGGCCAAGAGGGAAAGTGGGAAAATTCATGATGCACCATGCAGTTATGAAAAATATGTATTACATTTTGATACCCATTCTTTGTACATTCTTCTTCTGCTCAGTTGGTAGAGCAATCGTCTACGGTCCCCAGGGTCAGTAGATCGATTCCCAGTTGCTCCTGGCTACATGTCAAGGTGTCATTGGACAAGACACCGAGACCCCGTAGTAGATCCGACATGTTCTGTCTCAACAACTTTCCAAGGAGATTGATAAAGTATGTCATTATTATCATTAGCACGCTATGGAACATCTCTCACATGAAGACTTCATGGGTCCAATTTTGTAAAGCGTCACCAGAACTGACCCATTACCTCAGTACCTCTCAATTAAAGCATGTGTAGGTTTTCACCTACAACTATTCAGAAGTGCAAATCACACAAGTCAGTTCACACTTGGTGTTGATGCAAAGTGAAAAACCCCCCACCTGAAATATCACATTGGCACAAGTAATCAGAGCCTTTGCAACAACATTTGAAATGTAGCTCCTGTGCCTCCCACTTCTCTTTATTGTTGCTGAGATGTTTCTACACCTGTAGAAAATTAAATTGATTGGTCATGATTTGGAAAAGCACATACATCTCTATAGAAGGCCTCACAGCTCACAAAGCACACTGTATCAGAGCAAAAGCCATAAAGTCAAAGGAAGTTCAAGCAGAGCTGAGAGCTGAGAGACAGGATTATTGCAAGGCTCAGATCTGGTGAAGTGAGAAAAAACATGAATTTAAACAACTGTAGTATCGGGCTGCAACATAACAGAAATGAAAAAAAGTGAAGGGGGTCAGACTACTCTGAATGCACCATATATAAAGACATTTGAGGACTATGAAAAGCATTTATACTCCTGTCAGTTTAAAAACTCTCCCTCAGCTTAGTACTAAATAGTCCCTCAGTCACACTACGTTGTAGCAGTGTCTGAAGCGTAGTGCTGCTGACTTGCAGAACTTAGTTTAATGATACTGTGTGTGCTGACATGAATGCCTACTGTTTTGACATTTTTCGGACCACTGTACACATAGAGAGGATGGCCTATATATTTTTTTCTGTTCCTTTTTAGATTTGACTAAAATATCTGGCTGCTACTGACCCGTGGAGAGCAAATGCAGCAACAGTTACTGCATTTACATCGATTCAATTCAAGGGGACAATTTATTTATGGTAAGTGCAAACCAAAAAAGGTGATAAATGAAGGCAGCATAAAACCACACAGACACTTTCTCAATACACAAACCACTACAGACCTGGAAAACACACGCACATGCACAAACACACCAACTACATACTCCTCAGCCTCTGGAAATGGATGCTCTCTTTACATCCTCAAATGTATACATTATCATGGACATGTAGATGATTATCAATACAATCAAGAAAAAACAGGAAGTAGACACATTAATAAAACATATCTACACTATAAGGGAGCCCCAGTACCTTGGGGAAGAGTGTTTGCCAGCTTGCAGACCATAGATTGTTGTGTGATATTTGCATTGAGTCTTTTTTCAGTCTGTGTTTTTTAAATATGTTACTGATCTTTATGTTATTGCATTTATATTCTCTCAGAGAAGTGCCTCCTGCTTTACTTTTTATAAAACTTATTTTAGAATGCAATCCATAGGACTTTGCTATTTGTTACACAGGAAAACATTTCATATCAAAATATAGTCAGTTTAGACAAGAATTCTGAAATACATTTAATCACACATGAATTGATTTTAATTACAGAATTTAACTTATGTGACATATTGTAGATCTTTCTCCAGTTTCAATATTTTTCCCAATATAAATATCTCTATGTACTAAAGAAAGGACAACAAAGACAAGAAAAGGCAAACCCAGGATTCATCCATGAAGATTCAAATAAGATCCAACATCTGTAAAATCACAAATGTTTCTTTTCGCCAGATGGTGAGCTCTGGTCTGGGCATGTCCCAAAACTATACAAGAGTATGAATAATGTATTGGATATGACTTATTTCACAGTGTATCTCTGGATGTGCACACACACACTTACACATATGGGCGGATGCAAACGTGCGCTCACACACTCACTCGCACTTGCACACACACAGTAGAGACCATTAAAACGAGCCAGAGGTCCACATCTGCTAAATGCTCCTGGTGGTGTGTACAAGATGTGTGAGGTTCATTGACAAAAGCTACTCTTCTAATCTACGTCGGCATCACATAAAAAAACATAAGTTATTGTCTTGTCTCTGTCCTCTCTTCTGTAATATTCCAAAAGACTTCCATGTTTATTCACATCGTTCATCCTGTTTGTGTACACAGAGATGTTGGACACTGCGGCCTTGTAAAGTTTCACTTCGCCAAATAAGAGAAATGTGTGAAAGGCTAGAGTCCAGTGGGCAATACGGTAAAGTCACAACTCTGTAGCAGTGAGCTGTCATTAAAGAAGCTTGGCTGGAATATAATACTCCAAGCTGGACAGCTTCATAATGGCAACAGTAAAGCAGATGAAGGGACTGACTTCTGAAAGACCATTTGACAAAGTCTAAATCAAGTCACAAAGGTGTGAAAAATCTTGAAGGAGCTGTCCTCTTCAGACCAGACAGTGACAAACAAACAAAAGAAAGAAAAAAAACCACTAGGTACTTCAAGGAAAGTTCCAGTTCCCTGTTCATTACGGTTCCTTACAGGTATTTTGTTCTATGATGTGTCTGTAAATTTGGCTGCAGTGAAGATTCGATGCCAATGGTGAACCACGCTGCTCACTTGAGACTTCACAGAGTTCTCAGAAGTGACTGCGGCGAGTCTTTCACTGTGATGATTGGAGAGGCTTGGCATTACATTTTATTTTATTTTTTATTTTTTGTTTTTTTAACTGAAGGTCCGGTATAAAGTTTTGGAGCCTCGTGGTGAATGGACACAATGTTCGGGAGCAGTGATTGGCCTCAGTTCCTCTTCGTAGCGTGGATGTCAATAAGCCTGTTAAGGTATGGAAGAAAAGGACAAAGTACAAATCAAGATAGTTTAGTTTTGTTTCATAGAACCATATCAGACACTCAAAGAATCACTTTTATGTCTCCTGTAAAGTCAAATGTAGTGAACATCTTCTGTATCACAGCATTAACATAAAGGCTACAGCAACACAGACGTGCCTAACTTCTACAGAGCTGAGAGCAATATAATAAATGTAGAGACTCGATGATATTAACAATCATTTCTTGTATCTGTGTTGTCTATTTATATTTCTTGTAGTCATGAAACCACTGTAATAAATAATCTGCCCCATAACGAAGCAGGATTGTTTGATTTGTTTGTGGAAACTGATCAACACTTCAATCGGGAGTGCCTATTTTCATAAAAAATTTAATTAGCTTAATAAACCACAATACACTAAATCAAGTTGAAGCAGTTGAGGGTGTTATTCATTTATTTTAACACTTGCCACAAAATACACTTACAGTGTTTTCAATTTTTATTCATGCCAACTCCAGCAAAATACCTCACATACAGCATGTGAACAAATTAAGAATGAAATGAAAGTCAATCTATGCTTGTTGACTGTTGAATATTTGGCAATTTGACCATTTGTTTTGTTAACTCAGTCTAAGAGGGGTCCCTCACGTTACTGTTTTTCATTGATTATAGCTTCAAAAGCAAATAAAGAGAAAAAAAACAATCATTAGTGCAGCCTGAGACGGAACTAAAATCATTTTTCTCCATCTTTTTTTTTTTTTTACTTGCTGCTGTTCACAGGAGTTTAGTTTCTACCTTTCACACAGAAGCTGCATCTGAATGACAAACATCCATTACTTAAACAGCCCATTTTTGGACTTTATGTAAGGACAGTCTCCTAACTGTTCCGCCGTGTCTTTATCAAAGCTGATTTTATGAAGAATTTAAAAAAAAGGGGGTTTGGCCGTACTAAAATATTCCTTTGCACGTGGAATAGCTTTCACCTCCAGTGAAATTCTGCAGTTAATGACTTAATTTAGCCAGTCCTTTGGTCAAGAAACCCATTTGAATGATAATAGAACTCTGCCATGAATATGTCATATGGATAAATCTATAAATGTTAATACATAAATGATTCAGGGTGACAGTGGACAAATGTGACACCAAGGACTGCACAAATAAATCATCGAGACATTTAAATATGAGTTGGCAAATCCACACAGAATTGCACAAATTTCCAGGGCTGGCAAATAAATATTTATGACTCCCCCAATTCCCCCTTTCTCCCTGTCCTTGGTAATTGTGTGTGATTCATTTTGTTTTCTTGGTGGGAGAGGGAAAATCAATCTTAAAACACTGGCTAGGAGACATAAAGCATGCGGATTCCAAATGCCCGTGGTTTGGATACTCAGTCAATGTTCTCGAGAGAGGAATTCTGTTTAATCGTTGGTAGATTTCCTTGTTTTTTAGAGAGAAGTAACCCGATTGTGGAAGTGAAGTTAATGTGCCTGCAGCGTGACGCTAACCTTCTCTTGACTCTTGTTTACCTGAGGACTTTTTAAAAATAAAACCACTTGGATGAATGTAAAGCAGGCAACTGCATCTGAGGAATCTTTACCATTCCTCAGAAGACCAATTCTTTACCATCTCGTTTAGAAAGCAATTTTTACAATGAAGCTTTTTCTCTCAGTTATGTCAAAAACATCCTCCTACAAAAAGAAAGCTAGACACTTTGAAGTAGCCTCTTCCTTTGATGTAACCACAGTGGGGCTTTTTAGTTTCCATCCATGTGCATTTCTAAACTTCCAATAACCCTCTTTTTATTTTTATTTTTTTCTCTTTTCATCAAAGTGTCTGCATCCTGAGAAATGGTGGATTCCATTGTGTCTTCGCACAGTCCTGCATGATCTTTATTTTACCTCGGTGGTGATAGTGGTACTGGAAAATACGTGATGAATAGACACTAATGGCTGATTCATTCCAGGTCTGAGCTACATATAACTTTTGTTCAGCTGAGAATGGAGGCATGGATTCTGCTGTTATTTCTGGTTTCTGCAAGACACAGCAATCAAAATTACCCCAAAATGTTTTATTGCTTGTATCTTAAATTGACCTTAACCTAGGGTTACACACCTAGTATGCAAATGATAATAAACCATATCATTAAAAACTCACATCACTGCTGTTTTCCTCTGCATCCTACGATGGCTCCTTGGGCAAAGGCTGAAAAGAAAAGTAGAAGGTCAGCATCGGAGGAACAGAGGGCCAGCTTTCACTAAAGTTTTATTCAGCTTTCTTTCAGTGTACTGTCTGGACAAGGCCAATACACTGAGAGCAGCATGTGTCCATTTAAAAGCACAGATGGCATGTATTCCAATTATATCTAAAGCGAGACAAAGAAAGATGAAGGTTATTTTGTTCCCTCCCAGTTTTTGTGACCTCTGACAACGCTACTTCTCTCTACAACCAGAAAACACAAGCAAGTAATGGTCATCTTGTCATCCTCATTAACGAGTGAGAGACCTTTTATTTCTTTCACAGATAAAACATTTGATCACATAGCTATAGGAGGGGGTGATTAAGAGTGTTCTGCTTTGTTTCTCACTGAACAACTTCTTGGCTCTATTCATCTTTGGGAGAACCCACGAAAACACACTGTTGTTCCCCTTGACCAGAGGAAGAAAACAGCTCCCTTGTCTTCTTAATACTGGTGAATGAGCCACTTTTGTGTAGATAATGACTCGTCTAATCATAATCAGGAAGCTAATGATCTGTTTAGCCAATCAGAGGAGTCAAGGCGAGACAGCTGTCTGGACAGTGTATTGGCATTCCCGGCAGCATGAGCTCCCATCTCGGCAGTGCCAGCCTTTCTGCGGCACCAAGGCAGACTTGGTATTCCTGCCCTGCCTGACGTCCTGCGATCTGTCGCTCTGTCTGTCCGACCAGCCGACTGGCTCCGGCGCTGTCGGAGAAATTCAGTCCTCTGAAAGCCGCTGATCCATCACCGCTCTCCAGCAGCATGTCATCTAAATGCTAAGTACTCCCACTGCATCTTTAAATCAAAACAAGAAAAGAAATGAGCATGGAGTGGGGGACGAGCGGTTGCAGGGGATAAAAGCTTATAAGGGCACAACAGAATCTGCAGAACAAACCCTTAGCTTTTTGATTACATTCATTTCCAAGGGAGAGGAAATGTGGAAGGGAGGAAGCTGGGTGAGAGAAATGTGCATAAGGAACCCAGAGACCTTGTTATCTCTTCAAATGTACAAGGGAAAGAGAGAAAAGAGTTATTGATACACCTGCCCCAAAGATTCCTTCAAAGAAAATAGCATGTTGCTTGATTTCTCTCCAAAAACCATCATGAATGCACCTGGGTTGCTCCCACAATAGAACAGTGTCACAGTCCAACTCTTTACTATCGATCGGAGGGATTCTTGAAGTCAGAGCAGAGTGCTGAGGCGGCAGCGGTGGCTGGCACTATTAACTGCTCCTACTAATTAAAAGGGTAACAACAAGGTGAGTGTGGCCCCACGGGACGAACTGTGCAAGAGACAGAGCCGAGTGTTTGCCTGCCACACACACCGGTAAACAGTGCTCACCACCTCTGGTGTTTACATGACACAAATCCAAGGACATCAAAGACATATTCATCTGCTGGCACGAGGGACGGGTGAGATTCAGAGATAAGGATTGAGAAAGACAGAGGGACAGAAAGTGAGGAGCTCACTAATAAGCACTTTGCTAATTGCTTATGTCGCAATGAAATTGAAACATTTGGACCTTGCCTCTGAGCTTGGTGTGCACTCGCATCATCATCACTTATAAACACTGAGCACTGTGCATAAGTGATAAAGTTTCACAGTTCAAATGAGGTGTGCAGCGTGGATCTTTGAGCGAGCGCAAGTGGAGATTGGCAAAAATATTAAAGGGATTCAATTAACTTCTTTCCTTATCATCAACACAGCATATTTTAAGATCAAAGTATTTTTAAGATACAGTATGCCTCACATTACACAAATAAAATCCTCAGCCAAGGTAGCTTTACAACTCTGAGAAATGTAGCTGAGAGGGAAAACCACTGCAGGTACAACAGACAGCTTGTTCGCTTAGTGCTCAAGGGAAAACAAAGCAGAGACTGCAAAATTCTCACCAGCAGACCACCCAGTCATTACGGAAACAGAGGCTGTGCTGTAACTGCAGCAACTAAAAATCTTTCCCCAAGGTTTCTCCTAACAAGTGGACACCATACTTGGTTGGTTTCATCAACTGGAGTTTCATAGTTGCCCCAGTCATTACCAGCCAGCCAGCGAGTTGCTGTTTTATTAGGCTAACAAGCACAACTATACCCTGCTGAAGACCCTCAGTGGAAACTTCATGCCCAGAGTATGAACCTGAGGTCTAAAAGCATCAGAGCATCGGACCCAGAGCGACTCCTGACATTTGCTTTAGCTGCGTAATTGTTACAGTGAAGATGAATTATAAATGTTACATTACCACTGCACGTTAATGATGTGAATTTGCAGATTCGTTTCAAATCAGCAACGCACAACGTCAAAACAATCATTTAAATGACAAAAAAACGGACTCAGACGTGATGTTCACTGTGATTGATAACACAAAGCAAGTTTAAAGGGCCTGTGTACATCCAGAAATACATTCTAAGCAGGTGACATCTGAAATGGAAGGTGAAATTCATCTGATTTTCTACAATAAACTGCATAAATCTGTGACATTTGTGATGTGTGAAGTTCAGTACATTGAGTAAAAGTCAACAGCTACATCATACTTTATATGCTGGTCATCTGTTGTGTGTATAAAATCTTAACGATAAAATACTTATAGTGATAGAATAATTATTGTGGAGTAAAAAGAATATGTAGCTCAATGGATCAGTGGGATTTACAGTTTGTATGGCACTTATCCAAATCACTTATTTTGCATCTGAAGATAGTCCTGGTCCTGTGAATTTTGATGTATTATACAGTAATATACAATTTAAAATAAACAAATACTGTGCACAGTGCAAACACCTCAAAATTACACTGCGTCCTACTGAAGAGTAGTATTCGAGTAAGTATGAGTGCTGTTTCCTCATTCTCTGCTATGCTGCTGCATCTTAAATTCGACGAAAATGAGAGGTTGTTGCTGGCTGCATCATTAGCAGCACTAGCAATTTATTAAGAAAATGCATAAACACAAGATCGGAAGGCCAACACGGGCACCAGAGCTTTAAAATAGGATGTTGCTGAGCATGCGTTAATGTGTCCAGTACATGGTCAGGCTTTCTGCATTACTTATAAAAAATATTCTATGTTGAAATGTGGACAATTTCACACCAGACGAAGCTCTGGAGACAAGCAGTGTGCAGGGTATAACACAAATGGCAGTTCAAAGCCAGGCAATGACAGAACTTCAAACAGAGGAGCGGCATAAAGTGTGCTAAAAGTGACAGCAGAAGGGACCACATTCATTCCAAGTCTCAGGCAGACAACCGAGGGGGCAACAAACGCCTAACAAAGGCAAAGTGAAAAAAGAACTCTGTTAATAGATGATGGCAGAATCAGAGGAAACAAAAAAAACAAGGCGTTGCTGTTTTACACCCTGTGAATGAATACCAGAGGAAATATTAGATACTGTAAATGTAATCATGACACTTCCTGCAGAATGCATGTTCAATAATATGACACCTAAGATGACACAAGTGAAAAAAGGGAAAGGCGGGCTCGATTCAGCCATTCCTCTGTTTTCTGAACATCTCTATCAATCTAACATATTTCAATATAGTATTTTCTGCATCGGTCCACACACTATCTCCTCAAGACTGATGATCATGCCACAGCATCCGACAAACAGATGAGCTGAAGCCCAAAGAGTGCATTTTTCTTTTCCGCTTGATGAATAGAAGATCTGTGCATGAAACTGAAATAAAGAGTATATTTGCCTATCAAGCGTAACCTCTGTGTACTCGCGCACAGTTGCGCATGTTTGGCAGGGAAACACATGTTGTTTGAACACAGTCATTTCTAACTGTACATCCAAAGGCAAAGGAGCCAATGTAAAGAATGTTATCCCTGAGGACCCAGAGAGAGGCTGTCAGATAAAATATGACAAGACTCCTGTCAGCTCACAGACAGAAATGTATACATGAGCCTGGAGGTGAGCCAGTAAATCATAAAACATAAAAACTTGACTCGTGCTCTTTTGTCTGTTGTACGGTATGCATCAAAGAAAGGATGGTCGTCCAATCAAGTCAGCAGATTGACAATTAAAAAGAACAATTTCAGATATTGCAGATGCATGTCTCTTGGCACATATGGCTGCAAAAACTTTGTCTATTTGCCAATTTTAACCAAACATTGCTCAAATAGATTCAATTACCAATGCACAATTTTCGGAATTTACTTGCTGATGCATAAAATTTAATAATTTCCACTGCAAATGAAACTTAAAGCCAGCCAAGCATTGAAAGACACAGCGTAGAGCATACATATCTCATAGTTACAAATAATCTGGCCTGATTGTTCGATGCATTTTGTACATGCAAACATTTCTCTAATGACTTCCAGCCCTGATTTCCTCACTAATACCTTCCTGCTGTTAAACACAGGACCATTTATCACACATCCTCTTACTCAGGGCACATTTTTAGTGTATGCATCCTTCAGATTCTTCTGTGTTGCTATTCAAGAAACAACCTACTTTACTTCTTTCATTATGCATTTTATTTAAACTAAATGAATGCTGCTGGTCAGAGTAACACAGCTCCTAATGAAAGTGATTTCACCATCACAGAGCGTCTCAATCTAAATATGGCATCCTACTGAGAATATTTCTGTTTGTATAAGGCTCAGAAAGCAGCTCTGCGACAAAAACTAGTTACCCAAGAGAGCGAGGAGCAACAATTTCCATAACCTAACCTAAAAAAATCACTCATATCAGAAAAAAGGTTTTCAGATTTCATTTTAACTGGTCTGAGCTTTTTAGATCAGGATTTGTTTTAATCAAAAGGGAATCTATAAAAATGAAATCACATGCACAGATAAAAGATTCGCTGCTGATGTGACCCCTGCTTGAAGCAGCATTCAAGCTTTTCACATGAATCTGCTTGTGAACATTTTCTTTAGAATACAGGTTTTTCCGCTGCTGTTATAATCACTTATTTTATGCCACACGTGATAAATATCCAGCACTGTATGCAGAACAAGGGTTTAAATATAACATACAAACAAACTTTTTTTTTATTCAGAAATAGAGCTGTTTGTAAGATAATAAATCAGCAGAGCAAAGGAACATCTTGTTTTTCTGGTTGACTAATGTTTTATTTGTTGTGAACCGGTTGTGTTGCATCAGGAGCAGCTAAGAAGTATGTACAGGAATCGTGTTGGTTTTTGCATCTGTGTTGCATGTTGAAAAAGGAGAAAATCGATCATGTATCTCCAGTATAAACCTACTCTATTAAAGTCCCCACATTACTTAGTTTTACAGATATATTTCTTGGGCTCTGTGACAGCTATACCTTTCCCTCAAATATCCTTAGTTCCACATTATATATTATTAGCAATAATGAAATGAGAACAATCTGTGTCAGTGAAGAGGGTAAAACCAGTGATTTCACTATGCTGGTACCAAATTCATAAAACAGATGAGGGCAGTAGGTTTTAGCTCCAAATGATTAAAAACAGTGAAAATGTTGAGGACAATCTTTAATTGTGGATTAACACACAATTTAGTGAGATTGTGTCAAAATAAACTACAGTTTCTGGTAATGAAGGATCATGTTACCCAGTGTGACTGCCTGATGTGTTTCTGAACAATGAAGCAGTGAGTCAATACTTTATTAGGATGAATGCATTTGTTTTATTATTTTCATGGGATTTGTTGATAGAAGAAAAATATTAAAATAGCTCACTTGTGGAAACTGTATCAAGGCAAAATATTTACTTGACTATAAGACACTATTTGAGATAGATGACATGCTAAGATATTTTTGGCAGTGCACCTGGCACTGTTTATTCTTACTTAGTCCCCACATCCTTTCCCATCACTTTACATTAGTGTAACCAGACATATTTTCATCTCTGCCCACGACTACTCCAACCTCGCCGACTAATCATTCAATTCATGTCAAGAAGTAGTTGGCGACGTTGGCGTGTTGGTGACGGAGCCTGGGAATGTGTGTGTGTGTGTGTGTGTGTGTGTTGTGAGCTCATTAGAAGTCTGGTCTCCGGTCACACACAGCAGTGACCACGGCGACACACGACTTGGCTGATTGGTCGTTTATCACACAGACATTGAACCCTTTCTAACTGAGCGGCTAGCAAGTGTTACATAATGACAGTGTGGAACTACAGTACATCATCTGCGCATGGAAATTACTTCTTTCATAAGAGGTGAACATTTCATAACACCTTCATAACTGGACAGAAACATATGGAATGAGTTGGTGGCATGAAGTCAGTTTTTCAGCTTGTTTTCTCCTTTGAGCATCACATCTGAACATTTTCTACTCGTACTCTGATTTTCTTTTTCACTATTTCTCATACAAGTAGCCCTTTTACTCCTTTTTTTTCTTGTACAAATAGGATTTTGTGTTATATGGCATCCTTTCAAAAAGCATGCAGAGCTAACTGGCTATGATGTCTTCATGTTTACAGCAACACTGGCAGGACTACACACACTCCGCTAGTTTTTTGTTCTGGCTTATGCTGGAACAAAGAGCACATAGCTGGAGGAGGGCCACCAGAGCAGAAAAAAGGAAAATGCTAAAAGACGTGATGCAAGTCTCTCTGACCTACTAGGTCGTGATGTGTGTGTGTGTGTGTGTGTGTTGTCTGTGTGTGTGCTGTTCACTTTGCAACTCTCCTTCATTTGGCAAAAATGCCTAACTGCAACTGGTCTGTTTCTCTCCAGGCCACACACTAGCTGAGCAGTGGCATTTGTTGTGTGGGTGTAGAAAGTTTTCTTCCCTAGCTACTGCCAAGTATTGTCTTAGGGATGAAGTGCACATGCAACTGCAGTCTGAATATGATCCAATCAGGGTTTAAAGTACCTACATTTTATAATTTAAGCTCCCTCCACTCTGTGAAGTAAGCTCTAAATGTAATATTTGTGAAAATAGTCTGGTCCTCTCCTGCACTGAATGAGTATTTCTGATAGGCGTGGTTTAAATTTAAGCCTGTCACTTTATTAGCAAACACTGATAATGGATCTCAGTAGGGCTTTCAACAGAGCTCTTACCAGGCAGGGAGCAAGTGATGCAATCTCACAGTCCTCTTGCTTTCTAAATTCAGCCTGTCTGTTTTGTCGATTTTCCACCTGAAGGCCATTTTCACCCTCCAAACATTCATACACATCCAGCACACGAATGTGCTCTTGTGTAACCTAGCAATTTACATCCACACCCTCTCTCTAAGTGTATGAAGCCAACCTCATAACGCCCCACCCCACCCCTCCTGAATTGCACTTTCCACCTCGGAGAATATCACATGTAGACCTTTCAGCGGCTCACTGGTGAAGACAAATTGCCAGCTTGTTTGGGGGGGCCTCCAGAGAGTGATTCATATTAATGGCTAGCTGGCAGTGTAGAGTGGGCTGCATATTCAAACTCCATTAGCAGGTTAGGCTGGAGTGTGTGACCTGGCAGTGCCACCATGAGCTGCACACACAGGAGGGCGAGTGGCGAGGAGGAGGCTGAGGGGGCTGTGAAAGAGTTGCAGGTGCAGGGGAATATTACTTTCTTAATATAGGAAGTTGATTCTTATTGCAGCATTGGTTGATCTTAAATATGCAAAGACCTGAACTAACTCGTAATGTTGTCCAACACAATATTGTATCACTGTATATATGCAGTTCTTTTTGTGATTTTTGGTTGATATAATAAAGCATCTAATACCCACAATTAACCTAAATTAAACAGCTTACTTTTGTGATCTTTAAAATCCTGATCCTGAATTTGGACATTGGAATGAAAAGCATTTATTACATCTGATATAAAACTTCTTTGAAAAGAAAAAGACATCATTTTCTGAAAGATTATTTTTGGTCTCAGAGTGGCTCATCGAATGACATAAATGCCCAGAGATCTCTTACTGAGAAAAATACAAGAGCTCAGTAAATGCACCTTTTCTCTAGATTTTAATATTTGTTATTTTGATTATAGCCTAACTGCAGCACTGGAAGTAAGGCCAGGGACTCAACAACAAAACAGGAACCATCCAAAAAGAAAATTTTGAAATTAGGCGGTGTTAATCTTGAAGTGGTACTAGACAAAATGTTACTGAGCCACTAAAATCAGGAATGAACATCCAGAGTCATCCACTTTGGACCATAACTGCCCAAACCAAACTTTCCAAAAATGGACTAGTCCACTTTTGAGTGGCATCCACTCAACATAGTAACCAGAACTGATGCCGACCAAAGAGACGAACAAACAAAAAGACATGCTACAACTGAAAAACATCAAATGACAGCATGAGATGTTCCTTAGAGGAAGACACATAATTATGTTTTTGATTGCACAACAGTTGTTCAATTGAGGGGTGCTGTTGTAAACTTATATTTCCATTACTTTCCTGTCTAAAATAACAGGTTGCTATATTATTATTATTATTATTATACTGTCATTTTCACATGTACATTTTCAAACATATCACATATGAATGATTTGAACAAGGTATAAACCTCACCTGGAAACATCTTTTCTTTTTTTTTTTTCAGTGTTACATTCATTTAATCAACAGTTCATAACGTCTGCTGCTCATCTCGTTTTCCAGATGTAGCTACAGGTTCTGAACATTAATTAGGCTGCCACACGAACACGTTTCAGAAAACACAATCATCAGTCAGGCTGCACCTTGAAGTCATTTTTCAACTTACAATATACTGAACTTCAATAGATTAGAAAAGGCATAAGAAAGGATTTTATAACTGGATTAACATTTGTAATGCTACCAAACCTAAATCCTAACAGGACATTTGTTTTATTACATGGATGGTTTTCTGCATTCCTTTGGTTGCTGTGAGGCAATGATCTGCCACCACAATTTCTACATTTGTCACTTTATTTTAGCAACTTTTGTACTTTGAACTTCTAGAAACTCACATTTTTACACTGATTCATAGTACATGATATAACTCTATAAAGATTCGTTCACAGTTTAAACTCCCACTCTCTACACTCTCCTTCTTACAGACTTTACACACAGATGTGGACAGACAGAGCTTGGCCACTGGCCCTCTACCCTGACCCCTCCCTTTCTACATCCCTCTCGATGCTCTGGGCTGATCAATCTTCTTTATAGATTTCTCATTTTCATTTATCTTCCAGAATGTGCTTCCTTCCCATTCAGGTCTTACAAATACCTTTGGATGTCTCCTCTCTCCTGCTGCTAAATCCTCACTCTCTATGCCTCCCTTGTGACTGACTCCTGCAGTAAACCTCTCATCAGCGACAGCTAATAGAGAATACGTGGCTGAACACATAATCTGCATTTTTGCAAATGTATGTACAAAAGCAAAACACTAACCTAAGTGTGCTGTCAGAGTAAATTATAGCACAGTGGGAATGCGTGCGTGAAATTTGTCGCAGCTGCCCAGGGCTGCTGGACGGAGGAGGCGGAGGAGCGAGAGACGTAAAGACAGAGCATGTGAGAGAGATAAAAGAGAGAGAGTGGACATCAACAGACCCAGTCACAGGTTGACCTCTAGCCTTGTGTACCTGATGATGAGGACAACAGTCTCTCCTACTCGCTCCATCTTGTCATCTCTTGCTGACATCAACATGCTGTATTATGCTGTTTCACTTGCTCTGTCTCTGTGAGTTACCTCCCCCTGCTTCTTTTACGCGCTCTCCCTTCGCTGGCATATTCATACCTGAGGCAGATATCTCTGTATTTGCTGCTGTTTGAAGAGATTTGGTCTCCTTTCAGCCTCAATACGTGACATATCAGCCTCTATCAAAGAATCCATAACCTATATGGGTCAGCTTTATGTGATTATGTTGACAAAAGCGAATTGGCCAGTATGGTATTACTGATTTTTTTTTAAACTTTGGAAATAGTCTATATGTTAAACAAGTCTATGTAGCAAACACACAGGCACAGATCCAAAAGACTCATAAAGTCAGCCAGTCACCTATCATCTATCTAAAGGTCGCTAATATTAGTCATATTAGTCATGATAGTGTAGCCACTGGTGATATCAGACCACGTCAGTGTTTCCACTGACCAACCTAATTGTACTTAAAACTTTTTTTTTCACCTCTGTAAAGTCATCTTGTTCCCTGCTGTCTGCTGAAGTTCTCTGATACAGCCTTTTGGATGAAATGTCTTCAAGAACTTAAAGCAAGTCCAGCTGCCACTGAACAGCACCTTTGGGGTTTAAACAGTTCGCCATCAACATTACATAATATTGTGAAAATACTCAGGGTCTCTGGGGAAATCTCAGTGCCTAAAGGCCAAGAGTGGAATGTGTGTGACCTTTCAGGCCTCAGGTGGCATTGCACAAGAAACCTTCAGGCTACTGTGATGAATACAGCCACATGGGTTTGGGACTACTTTAGAAAATTAGAAAAATACACAACATGGTGCACTGCTGCAGTCAGAAATGCAACCTGAAACTCTATCACCCAAAAAGGAGTCATACGTCAAGTTTGTGCAGAAACACTTCTGAGTACTGTAGACACCAAAGTGTGCTGAGGATATCAAATCAAATTTGCTTATATTTACAAAGTACAATTAAGCTGCTAAGTAGGTTAATGGTTAAGGTTAAGGTTAATGCAAATGACTAAATCACAGATTTTAGTTTTGATTGTATTTTAGGTTTATGGAAATGAGGTTTATTCACTAACAGTCAAAAATGTGGAAACATTTTTTTTTTTCGTTTTCAACTTGTATGTAAGAGTCGTCCCTCGTGTTGACAGACCCACAAACATCGCTTGTTGTGTTTTCTCACTGGCAACTCATAAAGTCACTGCACATTACCTGCTCAGCACAACACAGCAGACGGATAAAGTTAACTGCAGTGCGGTGGACATAGTGCAGCATGTGCAGATGAAGACGCAAAGCTAAAATATTGGACTATTAGAGTAAATATTGGACTTACATACGTCAGACAACCAGAAACATGACTTGAATGCTAATGTTGCTCAGAATCTTGTGTAAATAACCAATGATTTAGTAACAAGTCATGTCACGTGATAATGATATTATAGTTTGCCAGTACTGTGTTTGCATCTTGTTCTGCTGCCCACCTAGTTGTTATTGCTGGTTTAGTCAGTTGTTATTGTAGATTCAGAAGTAACAATTTAGTAAATGGAAGTTTCATAGAACTTTGTAACTATTTTTCAGAGATCAGGCAACTAATGGCTGTGAAAACAATTCAAAATAAAAAAAAAACTATCAACGCAGCATCACTCAACTCGCCTACCATACCAGGTGGTCATCTGTTACAGAAAGAACAGAGAACTTCTCAACTTCCACTGAGCACAGAGTTGTATAGTGTAAAATAGCCAAGTGGCATAATGTGAACCAGACAGCAACAGTGAGACCTGTATCCATGGAGACTCAGCCATTGACTGGGCAAACCACAGCGCCTGGAGAGCGACTATTGTTGGCAAATCTTCAAAAGGTTTTTTGTCATTGTGAACAGATTTGTAATAATTCTACTGTTATAATGATACAAAAAAGCCTAGAAGGTCGAGGTAATCCTCATTTAGACTGAAGGTATGACGGCTTTGTGCTTCTCGTGTCTCGTTACACTGCTGAATCAAATATTAGTTAATCAGTGCTCAGTCAGCACTGCAGCATTGGCAGCTCTGAGGCATTGGATGCATGTTGCACTGCTAGAGGAGCCTACAGAGGACCAGATGCCACCATATTGAAGGCTTAAAAAATTCAGCATGTTTTGTATTCACTTACATCTCTCTCAAAGTCAGGGAGAGGTCACAAAGTGTTGTCAGCTATTATCATTTCGCTCAGTACTACACTCGTATCTAACATGTCTGATCTTTTGTTTGTGCAAAATTAATCAGCTGCTCATATTTGAGCCCACAGTTTGTCAGTATTAGTCAGATATTTTACAGTTCATGTACAAGGTAAAACCTCGAGTATCAACCTTGAGGTCTGTTTGCTTATTGGGGAAATCATTAAATCATCAGAAAATTGCTGTTGAACTGTCCCATATTGGTAACAGTTTTAAAGCATGTTGCAGTTATGGCTGCACCTAAATAAGTGATTTTTCAGCAGATGTCTTCTTTCAGCCTGTTGTTTACAGGATCCCTATAGACATAGACATAGATAATACACAGATGCTTCCCAGGCTACATGAATACAGACACAGACTTGAAAAGTATTACAGACTCTTCTGTGTGATTACAAGATGATGGAAGACGGAACTGATACACACAAATTCCTCTAGAGAATAATTTCAATGGAAATTAAGGCTTCTTAGTATTTCTACTAAGATGTTGATGTTTCTATCTTACACATTTAAGCTGCTACAAAATGTTTTTCCCTGATAGGATGCAGAACATTAGGATGAAGTTTGGTTTCCACTGATAGCTTAGTATGCATGTACTTTGTCAGTTTAATATGACTTTGGCAATTAGAGCTAATTGCAGCTTTTAGAAATCCTTCTTATTCGCTGCTTCCCCAAATAACAAAGTGATATTAGCTGTGGGTCAGAATCAGTGATGATAAGATAATATTCATAACATCTTCAGAACATTTTCTACTAATGTGTATGCCTCTCCCAAAATTTCTTCACATTATCATCAGTGTGCTGAGACCAGAAGAGATTGGTATCTTAGTTTGGTTTCTTTCATTTGTTTCACTAATACATCAGAGCAATGCAATGTTTAACTGTGGACTGTAATTAAACCTTGGTGATTCTCTGTTGACGCAGACATTGAAATCCGCACCCAAATGTACCGTTTGGATGAAATGCTCTGCTTCTAGCTCCAGACTGAGGCTTACCTACAATAAAATTTTAGACGTGATGCTATTAGGTGCACTTGGCATATATTATTTATCTTGTAAATTACCGTGACGGTCTTGATGCGACCACTGCCCCTGGTGCAGGTCCAGCCGGATCGGTTGAACAGGAGGCTGCAGACCTCCCCCTCAAGGCAAGGAGACATCTCACACCACTGACGGCTCCGCACAATTCGCGCTGAGAGGGCAAAAGAGAAGAGGGTAAAGAGGCAAATTAGACAGACCTCATAGACCCTGAGAAACAAAAAACAAAACTGTCCTATTTACACTCATCAGACAGGAAAATGTCTTCATATGTTGATGCGTCTACAGGCCTGTAGTATCTTAATTAGGTTCTTGTTCAACTACCATGTCTGAATTGCCTGTGGTAGTAACCTTTACAAACCAGCTGGCAGTCCATAAATTACTCTCCTGCTAATGTTAGCTTTCACTGTAGCTGCAGAAAGATTGTTTTTTCCTTCTGACTAAACAATTTTGTTGGATTTGTTTTCATGAAGCTACTCTGTATATTTATATATAGTTGCAAGGGTGCATGTTCATTGCGGAGTTGCAATTGTTGAGAATCTAGGACAGAGATAGGTGAAATATTTAGCAACATGATGCTGATTAATATTTTTTTTAACATGACAGCTATAAAACTGAAATTAAATTTCAACAACATTTCAATATATGTATTAGAGTGAGTGGATTACTGAACATAAAGTCCATGAGAAGTCAACAAACTTCAGTCTTCTTAAAGTTATTTGTCTGTTGGAGACGTCAGACTGTCAGAATGAAAGCCAGAGAGGCTCTCGCTCTCCCTCTGCAGTCTGTCTGCATGACACTGAATTAGCATTCGCCTGTAGTCGACGGTGATAAGCACTGATTGTTCTTTACACAGGGTGCTAAAGCAACACTGAAAGGTTATCAGCTCTCTGCGGACCTGGCCGGGGCCGCTGCTCCTGCCTACCCACGATCCCCTAGGGCAGCATATTGTGGAACGAGGTAACATGGTCGGCAAATTGAAAGAGAGGAACTACAATTCGTTGAATGTCCATGGGAGAGCTGAGGGTGGAACGGAGAGGGAGCGGGACAGAGGGAGAGTAAAGAGGTGCGGAAAGAGAGGCCTTGTGACATTTTGCTGTGAGATATTCCTGGTCCAGGCCTTGTTAACAGTCTGAAATTGGTCTTTCGAGTGTCAGACCCCGACCGCTGCTCTGCAACAAAGATCTGTCATCTTGTGGCATTTATCAAGCCTGCTGAACATCACCCTCATGTATGTAACCACACACACACACACACACACACACACACACACACACACACACACACACACACACACACACACACACACAC
>JAUYWH010000025.1:5683544-5694720 GCA_034779795.1 Ctenopoma multispine | reverse complement strand
CACACACACACACACACACACACACACACACACACACACACACACACACACACACACACACACACACACCACTCTGTAGATATAAAGCCATTCTCCCTCAGCAAATAATAGGCACTGTTGACACATTGGAAGACGAGCTGTGTTTTTTGAGGGAGATCCAGAAACCTGTCCTCTCATTGAGAAAGCTGAAAAAAATATTAATATTTGCAACTAGATTCGGAACAAAAACATGTTTTTTCTCGGAGCAGGGATTCCTCAGTGAACACAGGAAAATGTGAAGTGACCTTCCTCCTGACACTGCAACATGCCGTGGTGAATTTCCATTTTCACCACCATCCGTCAGGCTCAACAAAGCGTAGATTTATCAGTCAGTTGCAGATGTAGTTTTGAGTACATTACAGGGCCAGCAAAACTCAATTTCCAGGGCAAGGAATAAAAGCTGAGCTGGCAAAGCGACGGGAGTGCTGACTAACCGTGGAGTGCATCAGCTCAGCCAGCCCAGAGTCGTGGAGGTTGGCTAAAATAAATGGATTTTTCAGCTGCTGCCACAGAATCCTTGCACTTGATACCTTGCCCTTGTTACTTTCTCAATGCCATCAGTGACAGTGTGACTTGATCAATGATGACTTGATGAACGTCCTCTGTCAGAAGCTGCAGAGCTCAGTTGGGATGTCCATGTTGGGATGAGAGCGACGTAGTGGTAAAACCAATTATATCACGAATAACACAAACAGCAATAAAATAGCTTCAGTTTGGTCTCAGCCTGTTTTTATCCATCAAACCTATCTGCTCCATATGCTGGCACATGCAATAGCTGACACATTAAAAAGCTTACGTGGAAAAACCACCCACAATATCAACAGTGTCAGAGTAGACTTTCAGCTTCTAAGCTGAAGTGTTGGAAAATATTTGCCTATAGTATAATTTACATGCTGCTTTTATAATAAAACTCTCTTGTAGATCACTTAGCTGATGCTTATGGCTGAGAATTATTGTGGACATGTGGGCATGTATAGCTTGAACGTGATTTCAGGCGTGTTGTATAACGTTCTCTTCTTTGTGATGTAGCACTCTGCAGCAGCAGCACAGGTGAAACAGCTGGCCATGGTGTTTAGAAGAGAGAGACTCTGTGTCTGTCTGGCTGACACCTGGGTGGCCCATCCTGTCTAGTCACTGTCGGAGTCCCACCCAGGGACCGTGGACGTTGGGCCAGGCTTGTCAGCTGCCAGGTTCCCTGCTGGGGTACGGCTCTGGACCTCCAGCTAGATCACACGTAAGACCATCTGTCCCCCCTGTGCACTGTGCCAAGCCCTGCCCTGCCCAGCACAACACGTCACTGCCAGACAGGACTCAGAGGCCCAACAGTGACTCTTAAACAGACACACTGTTAGTCTGATGAAATTCTGCCTCTGCACAAGTAAAAAATTACATCAAATTTTCAGTAAAGCCACAGGCAGCTCATTTAAAATGTATTTAGATGAGAGACAACAAACAAAAAGAGACAGTTTTAAAGAGAGATCCTCTAAAACAGGATAAAGTAAAGCATGAAGCTCCACTGTATGTCTCTACTGGTAAATTAAATTATGGTACGAATACCAATGCTACTTTTGTAGCCAAAAAGATTAGCTAACTCGCTTAGCTGGTCAGCAAAAGCACAGGAACAGATTTTAAAAGGTTTTCTAGCCGATCTTAATTAAGCTTCAATCATGGATCAATTTGTAGTGGCCAGATTTTCAGCCCTCCGTCCAACCTGTTACCAGAGACTTGATGGCCGTTCAGTTCTAATTATGACAACTGAAATATCCAACACTGAACACATTTTAAATGCAGCCAAGCAACAAATGGCTTCATTCTTTGTCATAAACTGTGTTTTGTTGAGCAAGCTGTTGCTGGGATTTTTTTCTGATGCACTTTTGGGCTTGCTCTCAAAATGACTTTTTTTGTGTAACTGGCTGGAAATGTTTGGCTGGGAAGTTGGATCATAAATTGAATTGACTGTAGGGAATTTATCAATTTATTTTATCAGAATGTTATCAACATAGGCATTTAGATAAGAATGAAAGCACTGTGATTGTAACAGTCTGGATCTAAATGATTCATACATTAGTAAGGTTTGCTAGTAATTATGAAATTCTTAATGAATTATGAAAGAAGATATTTCTGGCTCATTTTCCTGCTGATTTACAAATGCTGCTTTGAGGGAAACACCACACTGTTATCACAAACACATTCACTGCCAGAGATCTTTCTGATATTTCAAATTAATTTATCTCTTTGTGCTAGAAAACAATTAAGCTTCTATCAGAAATATATAAGTCCTTGTTTTTTTCTGCTTTTAATATGAATGAAAACAAGTTACTGTGAAACTTGTATTTGAGCGTTGGGCCAGTGGTCCATTTAATATGTACCAGGAGTAAGCTATAAGTTCTCAGATAAAAGCTAATATTTAAATCACAGCTGAGGACTAATTATTTCCTATAGCTGTTTACTTCTCACTGTAAAGATACTGAATACTGAACAAATGCAGCTCTGTACTGTCTTATCAAAAGCTGACGAGGAAAGACTGGAAGGTTTTCACTGTAAACCACCTCAGCAGGTGGTGATGAGCTGCATAAGTGATGAGCTTAAAGACTGTGAAATGGAAAAATACAAACAACTAACAAAAAACTAAACACAAAATTGGAGGAAATTACTGAATGAAAAGAAAAGTATTTCTGTTGCACAAAGGGAAACTCAGACTCAGTACATGATCCTGCTGTACATCTGGAATTAGTGGTGTAAATATGTACATTATAAGGTATTTGTAAAGGCAAATTGTTTTAAATGTAGACCTCAATCAGCAGTAAATTTAGCAAATAATCTTAGTAAATAAAAAAATCTTCTTAATTGTGTATCAGCTTTGTAAATCTGAACAAACCTTTCATTTCGTTTACTTTTCCCTTTCAGCATCACTTTTTTCCTCATTTTGTGCCAATTATCACTTCATCGGGTGTGAAAGCGGAAGCTTGCTGCCAGCACATAAACAGTCCGCCTGCAGCCTCCAGACTCTTATCATGGTGGCCATCAAGCTTCATACGATTACAGTGTGATGTGGTGGCATGGCAACAATGGGCCAAGTAGAGAAAGGGAGGGAGTCAGGGAGCAGATTAGAGTGAGAGCAGGGTACAAGCAAGGAAAAGCATATAATCCTCCTGTGTACAGTGTACAGACTAAACCTGCAAACAGTGACACACAGCAGTACAAAAAAGAGGGCAAAATGCTTGAAATGTAGACTAAAAAGGACAAAAAGAGCTATTTTGTAGAACTTCACTTGCTGCGTAGTGCAAAACTGTTCAGTAAATGAAAAAGCTAATTTGGAATAACGGAGTAAAGATGACATACTGCACAAATGGCACAGCTGCCATCTGGGCCAATCAGTCGATAAGTGCTCACATATAACAGACCTTATTCGCCACGGGGCTAAGGTAAGCTTGTTGGTATATCATTATGGAAGTGTGAATACTAGCAGCATGACAAGGGAAATAAAATAATCTTTCCAGTTGTTTTCTTTAAGACACCAGCTGCAGACTTGTACACTTCAAATGTCCCAGGGGCTACATCAGATGTAAGCCTTGGATTTGTCTTTGTATTTATTACAGGAAAAAGCAAATAAACTCAAATCCATGAGCTTCTGATGGTGATAATAATTGTGCAGTCTTAACTGCACTGCATAAAGTTGCCTGGATATACTGTACTCTGAAAGGTCAAACATCACACAGCGAATAGCACTTGATCAGTGTTCATATTGAAAAGCGGCACGGTTCCCTTAACAGAAGACAAAGCTCATGATCATGTGCACTAGATTCTGTTTCTTGCTACTGGGGGGAGACTCAAAATTGTGGAAAATCTAATATGACATAAACCGATGGTACTTGAAGTAAGCTTGTAATGTAGGCATCACTGTGTGTGTGCACCAAATTCCACATCAGTCAAACCTGCAGGGTAGGAGGGGATGTTTATTAAAGTTTCACTTCTGATTTGTAAGCCCGCCACCACCACCAACATGCCAATCACTGTAACTGGCAGTGGAAATGCTTGAACGGTGTATTAGGATGTGTCATTTCGGTGAGTTTCATTAAAAATCCAGTCAGTTGCACCTAGGATATTGCATATGTTGGAAACAGACGTGTGAGCGGGCAGATCTATTACAGCCCACTCATTTAATTTCAAATTCAGAAGGTTAAGCAGAGGTGTCAGATGAAAGTAAAATAAACGTTTTGCCCAAAATCACATTATTAAAAGTGGAAAATATACATACTACTAGTACCACAGTTAGTACACAATACATTAACTCACATTTGCACTAACGGCAAAAGATATACGATGTGCCAAAAGATGTAACACTACAGATTAAAAATGTGTACATACAGTCCATACTACAGTCCAGTCAACGCTTAGTATGTCTAAATTTGTCAATTTTCCAGTTTGAACACTTCTTACACTTAAACCCTGTCAGAATTACTGTATGTAGGTGTATACAGTAGTATGGAACTGTGACACAGCAAAACTCTTTCCAAGAAAATGAATTCACTCAGTAAATCTGTCTTGACGCACAATTCTGGCACTGCGTTGAGCGATTGTCAACATTTGTGCTGGCAGACTGGAATCCTGCTGGCGAGGACTGAGAGCAAAGAGGTTGCCTTTGCATCAGCCGAAAAGCTATAATCAAGCCAGCATCTGGCTCCTGAGTTCTGGAGACACTTCACCACGTGACATCTGTTAAAGTCCGGTGCGTCTGTTTAAGAGAGTGGTTAAGTAGAGGTAACTAATGTCTATCTCTTCTCACTCCAGCATAATACCATTTGTTTGTTTGTTCCTTCAAAAGCCTTGTTAGGTTTTGCCAGAGAGTGTGTGGCGCGTTTTCTACACCTGGGCGCTTTTTTTAGGATTTAGCGTCATTGCCAGCCTTTGTTATGCTACTGCACGAGAAGATGGACTGTGCAGAACAGATTGTGAAGTTTTTATTGTCTCTGACATTGTTTCATCTGTGATCATTATAACTTCAGAAAAACAAAACACTTTATTATTGCCAAAAATGGCACACGTTTCTTCAGCAACTATCCAAGATATGTTTACTGTCTCTGGGCAATTTTCATGCAATTACAGAGTCTTAAAAATGTATAATACAGAAATACAGCAAGAGCCATGAAATCAGACTGACAATCGATGCCTCACATTTCTGCCAGATCATCTTTTATCTTTTTTTTGTACAAGGCAGTGACAGTGGGATTTAGAATGGACCATGACATGCAAAGCCATCTCCACCTCTGCACCCTGAACCAGGGACACTGCAGTTATTTGCAAGACTCCCAAATAACTGCAACTTAACTACTTGATCTCACAACTTCCTACCAAATAGATGCACATTAAAGTTAGCTAGAATCCTGTGAAATTTAGATAAAAGTAATGACATCTGATCTGAATTCTAATTGTTTCTGACAGTCGTACACCACAGTTCATATCTGTTTGTATGTGTCTTGACAGGTGGGCTTGGCCACATCTGAAATCATCTAAGCAAATATATATTGCTTTGTACTTTTGGGGTGTGGAGCACAGGGCAACATCACCATTTTTTTCTTTGATCTTTGAGGAAGGACAGGATAGAAATAATTGATTTTTTTCTGTAAAAAAGTTAAAGCGGTGCTATAGGAGATGACTCTGAAGACCTGGGACAGAATAAGTTGATGTTATACTGTATGACTTCCTCACTAAAAAAAGAGGAATCAGTTTCAAGGTGCTCTTTAACCTAAGAAGAACTTTATGTATGATCAGTCCTTTCCTGACACGGGATATGTAAAAGTCAATCTGTTAAAGTGACAACCTTCTATTCAGACATACATCACTTTTATGTTAATGTTCCTCACAGCTTCCTGCAGACAAACTCATGACTGTGATGGAGAGAGCCACAGTACGTGCCCAATATTTGCCTTCTGTGTGAGACCGGACAGTCCACTGAGCTTTAAAGTACAGTCTGCGCTGTCAGAATGAGTAAAGAATCATATGGAGCAGTTAATGATATTGACTATTTTCTGGGGATAGTTTGAAAGTAAAAACATAAAATAAGCAGGCCTAATAAAAGAAATTCATGAGTCTAATTAAAGTCTAATGTTCCATCAAGAGATCATCGCTTATCTGAAATATGTATGCACATCTCTGCACCTGAATTTATCTGCTTCATCTCCTGTGACATGACTGATCGGGGCATATGCAGTGAATGTTTTATTTACTTTATCATAGCTAATGAGCTGCTTTCTTGCATTGTTTGGTGCACCTATTTGTAACAACCAACCGTAGCGCAGTTCATCACATTCACTTTAGCAGACTCTCACTTATTGTCGATTTTTCACACACACACACACACACACACACACACACACACACACACACACACACACACACACACACAATGATGAATTAATTATAAAATATTAATTGCAATTTTAGAGCCAGCCATACCTATAAAAAAGACCCTCTCTCTTAGGATTGACACCAGATCTGCCTGTTAAGTTTTTGTGCTGATCTATTTTGCATAAGAGGAAAAATTATTTGCGGCAACATCCTCTACATTTACAGATCTGTGTCAGTGCCACACACTGTAATGCTGAAGGAGATCAAGTGGGGCTCTCTTGCTCTCTCTCCATCTGCCACCCCCGTACTACATCGTAATCTTGTGAGTGTCTATCCATTCATGTGACCACATGCAGTTCAGACTGTGTCATGGTGAAAGTGATACCTAAATGTTTCAAGGTCTTATTACTTTGTACGGAAAATTGACCACAGAGCTCATCGGACATGTGATGCCAACATGTTCAGAATCCATTAGATTAAGAATCAGATCTGGACGGCATGATAGCTCAGTGGACAAGACACTGAAACTCCATAGTAGAGCTGACACAGGTCTAGCAGCTGTCCAAACAACGATTTTCCTAGGGGGATCAAAAAAGTATTTTTTATTTATTATTATTTATAAAAAGGAGTGCATGTCTGACGTTCTTAGCAGCAAAATGTCTTACAAAACCTCAGTGATAGATACAAATAAATAAACATGTTTATAAGGCACTATATTGGCTTATGTGTTCAGAAGGGCAAAGTGGTACGGATGGGATGAACATCAAAAGCGAATATAACTGAATACACGGTGAACTAGAGGTCCGAGACGATACGTGACCAGTGGCAGCAGCGGACCCACTGCATTCTCATGCAATATGCAGAAATTTCACTTTAAAGCCACACGATGATGGATAGCATCTCAGCTGTCAGCAGAAAGCCTTTAAATTGGCCTGTGAGCAACAGGTTTCATCTTTAATGCACTAGCTATTAATGGAGTGTAGGGTGTGGTGCGGCGGGAACCAGTAATAATCAATTTCCCGCTGCTGTAATCATAGTTCTCTGTAAGTTAATTAGCATCTGTTAAGTGTTACGCAGAGGCGTCTGCAGAGAGGGAGAGATGGTTAAAAGCAGTGAGAGGAGCGTGACACGGGCTGTGGGATGGCGGCCTCGTGTTAGGGCTATTAGATTCAGGCCAACATGAGTCAGTGCGTGATGGAACTAATGGTCCATATGATGCATGTGATCGTGATGATTGTGCTACTGTAAGATCCAATCAGCAATGCAGATGCTATGCCCTTCTTTCATCTGTCTTATCAACCTGCTGTAGGCTCTAAAGCATAACACTGTATCTACAAAGTGGATGAACACTGCTCATAAAATGTTCTTTGTTCAGCTGGAGTATTTTCAAACCGCCGGGGAGAAGGAGGAACATTTTACATGAAACACACATGAGACAAGGAGAGAGGCACAAAGTAATTACTAATTTGTTGATGCCACAGACTGACATCAGACAGAACTTATGCAGACAGCCAATCACATAGCTAGGAGTCAAACAGGCATCAAAAAGGGAGACACGCTAATTGATTATTGATTGGCTAGTTAAACAACCAAATTACCATGGCAGTTGCTTTTAATGGAGAGAGGAGAAGCCCAACATTTTGTTCTACTGGACTTTTTTTTTTGTTAACTTGGATGAACTCTGTTGTTGGAACAGTATATTTATATATACTGTATACAGGTTATTTATTTATATTACACATATAAAATCAATTAAAAAGGAAATCATATATTTCAGGTCCTTTTCAGAGCTTCAGAACCGTTACTGAATGAAGCTTGTGAGGAAACGGTTTTCTCAATTTGTCAATGATTAAGCTGTTCTGGACTTCACCACTGTAGCTTGGTTGTGCCTGTTCACTACGTCGCCCACTTTTACTGTTTGCACACTCTGTTAGCATCACGTTACTTTGTGGTTGTTTTATGTTGTTGTCTCTGCACTACAGATACTGAAACTTTTTTTATTTGGTGGAGCAATTTGACTTTGGGCTGTGGCTACTAAATGTTGTTATGATGTAAATGTTTCATTAGTCACAATGAATCATTCATTTTGTGACGCGACATTGTTTTTTGACTTGAGTCCCCACCATACTGTAACACCAGAGAGACAAGAAAAACAGAGGAAAAAGAAAAAGGGCATGTTGCAAAGACCTTTTTCACAGTTGTGAACAGAACAATGTGACATTCTGACATGTCACAGCGAGAAAAGCACAGGTGTAATTAATAACAACTATGTTCTATTCAGGTGTGCCAGATGTATGGCCCGGTATCATGCACGCTGGCTCACTGCAATGGAATACATAATGGCACAGAGACATCATTAATGTAAATAGTTACACCTGTGCTTTTCCTGTTATGATTTTTCATGATGTTCCTGTTATGTCAAAATGTCTGCCAGAAAAAGCTCTCTGGCTTCTGTTGAAGCAGAGTTAATGATTCCACGTGCCACTGTTTACCATTATCACTGTTTATTTCATCTATTTTTAGTCGCTACTTTATTATACTCTTATGTTTGTGCACGAATTTATTAAGCAAATCTTTTATTATAATTTATTATTTTAGTTTCATACTTGGACTGGTTGTTGTGTGTTGCACAAGTGGCATCTGTGGGGTATCAGACCTAAATATAGTTACTGAAGTACTGTTCTTAAGTGCAATTTAGAGGAACTTATACTTCCATTTTATGTTGCTTTCACTCCAGTACGATTTGTCTTTAACATTTCTTTCACCTTTATTTTTATTTATTTTTGCAGTTTACTGGACCAACGGGAGAAAATAAGGAGACAATAAATACTTTATTTTAAAAAGTATAGTTTCACTGGTGTACATCCTAAGTCTAAAGTTTTAGACAATGATTGGAGTATTTCTTTAGGCAAGTACTTTTATTTTTACTTTGGCATTGTATACTTTCCACCATCTCAAGTTCTGGCAGACTTACAGGGTGGAGGGTTCATCTGTAATACGAGCTGCTAAAATATGTCACATATTCAGTGTCTGTTCCTTGTTAAAATAGCTGCATATGCTTCTGTGATAATGTTAGAGTTAAGCAACCCACATTGTTCATGACTCACTGATTTCTGCACTGTTGCTTAAATATTTATTTTTTATTTGGTAAGGATTTTGAAGGTCATTACCACAAAGCAGTCTTTAAGAAGACTTCAGAACAGAACAGAATTCTGTTTTGGAGTAAATATATCTGCTTTATATCACAAACATTACACAATATAGCAAAGAGAAGAACCATTCTTACACTATGAGCAATAGATAAACCTTAAACCAACACCATGATTTTGTTTTTGTAGTGGTTTACGTGCCTCAAAGTTCAGTACTTTGGAGGAAAAAAAAAACGCTCATTTGCTACCGTATCAAGAATTAAGCTCAAGCTTAGTATAAATACTGCAAACAGGAGGAAACAGCCAGCCCAGTTTTGTCCAGAGGTAGCTAAATCCACCTCTAAGTGCCACTAAAGCTCGCTAATGTGCCGGCATTTAATTCTTGGCTTGAACAAGTTACTTCCCAAAGTTGGTTGGCACTTGGTCCCAGCAAGCATCTGCTTGGATGCAGCTTCATATTTATAGCACAGATATGACAGTGACATAAAACCTCTAACAACAACAAACCTATTTTAACTAACATAAATATTTCTAGTATAACTTACATGAATATAATTCTAATATATCTGATTAATTTGATTTATTTCTGCACAGAGATTTGCTACAGCACCACCCTACTTCACATTCAAATGCTCGAGCTTCTTACTTTATGAAATAGTAAGGAGTAGAATTTTTTTTTAACACTAATTTCTTTGAACACTTGATCTGTTGTTTCAACTGCAATTGCATCTGTAAGTCTGTAACATCTGTTCTCCATAGAACGGTTGCTCTCAACTGGGCACGAAAGGCCATTGAACTCACCGTCTACGCAGGCCGGCCTTGCCCTGGTGGTCCCAGCAATCTGGCCTCTCCGGCAGGCGCAGCGGGCCGTCTGCCTGGCAATGGTCCGTCTGGGGACGCTGCTGTCTCTGTTGAGCATCACTATCTCACAGGTTCCCACCACCAACTGGCCTGCCAAACACAGCAGCAAGGAACAAAGTACATCACATTAGCATAATGAGACTGTAATAAAGATATTACAGAGAAGCAACTGGTGTTTGAAGGTACAAACAACAAGCAGTGTGGACGCGCAGCCCTTTTTTTGGTCTGGGGGCCAGTGAACAGTGTAATACTCACATTTATAGTCTCAAACAAAAAAAATGCTAAACTTATTTTAGTGTTTTATAAGCGGCATGCTCGACTGCTGCAACGCTTCTTCAGTTTTAATACAGTATGGCTGATTGCTCCTCTGTCAAAAGTGTTTTACAGTTATTATGTAGTAACAAATATTCCTCTGTTAGTCATAACTACAAGTTAACAAAGGAAGAAAAAAACATACTGCCAGTTTTGCTTTGTCTACAGTTTTTTTTTTCTCACTGGGAACACAACTGTGCTCAGCAAATTAAAGTAATAAACTCATTACAGTATAAAAAACAACAGCATCTGTCAGGTGTTCAGTGACTCAACCAACCTATGTTTTATTTGATTATGAATAAGCACTTTTGTGTTTGTGTGTGTGTGTGTGTGTGTGTGTGTGTGTGTCAAAAGCCGGGGTGGATTGTTAGGTCTAGAAAGCGTGACTATAACAGATAGATAGATAGATAGATAGATAGATAGATAGATAGATAGATAGATAGATAGATAGATAGATAGATAGATAG
>JAUYWH010000025.1:5624406-5683292 GCA_034779795.1 Ctenopoma multispine | reverse complement strand
ATAGATAGATAGATAGATAGATAGATAGATAGATAGATAGATAGATAGATAGATAGATAGATAGATAGATAGATAAGATAGAATTATATTTTATATTTCAAGTCTTGACTAATGAACTAGCTAATGGCTGAAATAATGTGTGACTTGGTCGACATGGCAGTAGCTGGTGGGCACTAGGCTCCTACAACAGACCAATTTTCAAGCCAAGTTAAGCTCTACTGAGACGGCAAATGGACACAATGCCTCAAAGTGATGATTACTTTGCTGCAAAATCTCTGTGGTGCATGTGCATGTGCTATTCTTACACTTCTATCCAAGCACAGAGAATTACTTCAGAGTTCTCCAGGCATTACAAATTGATGGATAACAGCCTGGCCAGGAGAACCTGTGGTAAGCAGGTTTTTGAGTTTAAAGTTTGTCCGACTGTGATATGTAAATTAATTACACAAACTGGAAAAGAGGGGAGCAAAAATTCTTCACTCTTAGAAACATGCAGTGATAGAACAATTCAGCATTTTCTGTGTCGATTCAATATTTTTGAGTTTTCACTCAACCTTTTACACATTGCATGATGAAATTATACCAATTTGAATCATGCTCGTTTGAGATATTGAGTTTCAATGAATTCATTTAAGATTTTGTCACAGAAAGATTTACATTTCTAGCAGTGATATCTTCTGAGCACTCAAACACTGTCAAGGTGAAGAAATGAGTTTCGTTCCCAGAACTGCAGCTGTAGCTCATTCGTGGCTCTGATGATAATTTCTGATGAGTCACACTGAAAACAACAGTCATACAAGTTTTTCAATATTCAGTCTCATTAGATGAACCCTGACTGTAGCAGACCGTTTCATTGAATACTTAATGTTAAGGTAGAACTTTTGCTTGGGTAAATTATTAGTAGCCGAGGGATCATATTTAATTGTTTTTACTGTGTTTAAAGGGATTGCTAACTGTTAATAACCTTGTGTTTTCTAGACAAGCAGTCTTTAATCACAGTAGATTGCTTGAGGGTCTCGGCTGCTTTCAAAAACACATTTGGAAAATCAAATGTTTCGATATATAAAGAGGACACATTTGTCATTTAAAATCAAAGGGGGGTTTGTTGCACCCACAAATTTAACAAATTAAAAAAAACAAATCAATAACCAGCTGAACTAACGGAGCAATATTAATATGTGTGAATACATCAAAACGGATTATAGAATATATTTAAAATTTGTGAAACTTCCTTCACCTCTGCAGTGATCTGGAAAAAGTAACGTACAGTAGTGTCTTCCCTCTTTTCTTTATTGAATGGAAAGCTGCCAGTGAAAGCCATTCAGGCTGACGCCAAAATAAAATCAGCTCAGGAAAGGTAGATTAGACAAAGTCCCTGCTGCAGTTCCTTTTAGGTCAAACCCTGGCATTCACCCACCATCACCCCTTTATATGGCTGCTTCTAGACACTTCCCAACATCCTTAAAGGTCCATTAAGTGAGTTGCTGCTCTGTAGCATGAAATGAGTGAATACAGTATAATAATTATTATAGTACTAATGGCAAAGGTTGAAAGGGTTGTTGATCAACACAAACGACTCGTAAAATTACCTCAGCAGGTGCTGAGTTTTAGAGCAAGTCGTGTTGAAGATATATCAGAGAGTAGAGAGACCGTATGACCTTTTAGCAATGTCAATGTGGAAATGTTTGGTCATCGCTGGATTAACTCACTAAGGGGCCCAGAGGTAGTAATGAAATATGTGTCCCAGTGATCCCCCTCGTACTTCCAACTCTAGAAAGTAACCTCACCTGCATTAACTACAGTGCAAGTCAAACTCAGTGTGTCAGTTAGCATGTGGTCATTTTTTTTAAACACTAAATGATTTATATGAGCAGTAAGGAGGGTGTGCAGACTGGTACTGTCCTGCTGAAATATCCACTTCCTGGGAAAAGACGCTGCCTTGATGGCAGCATAAATCACTCTATAATCCCAATATACAGTACGCCTCTGCAATAATGGCACCTTCACACATATGAAACTGATCCATGCCGTGGGCACTGATGCACCCCCATACCATCGCAGATGCTGATTTTTGCACATTTCACAGGCTGGATAACAGTCTGGATTGTCTTTTTGTTTGTGTCACAGTGAGTTTTCCCCAAAAACAACCTGAAATGGTGAAACCTGGACTCGCTTGACCACAGAATATGTTTCCACCCCATTCCCGTTCTGGACATGGGGTTCATACAGTTTTGGACTTTAACGATAAAAGTAGAAATCTTACACTTCTTTTGATTTAAAATACACTTACATTTCAGAGAGCTCACAGGTCTACCAGCCTTAAGCTACCTAAAGCTTTGCAATTAGTGTGTGTTTTACAGAGAGTTATGTGCCAAACTATTCCTTGGCTCAGAGTAGTTGCCAAGCAACCAGCAGAAACCAAGAAGTTACTAATCTTCTCATCTAACACCCTGTCAGGCTTCGAATAACCATATTTCCCAAACTGCTAAACTGTTCCTTTAAGGCCCTTAATTTCAGCTCATGTTAAACTGTAGATTCAAATAACCCATAAATGTGACATACAGTGAAACTGTAGGTTTCTGGTCTTGTTTCCTTAATGTTTCCATTAGGTAAACTACAAACCACAAACTCTGCTGTCTAAATTCAGGGTCTCCAGAGAAAGGAACCTGCTCATTTTTGTAATCCAGTAGTATCATCAAATTTTTAACCAACGTTTTATTTACAACAAGCTTGAAAACTAGTGGCTGATTCTCCCTAAACTTTGCAGTATATGTTCATCGTCTCCAGGGGAAACGTGTATTGCTTGTGAATCCCTTTTTTTCTCTACCGCCACAACCAAATCAAACGTTCCATCTGCACACAAAACAAACTGAATCTAAAGGAAATGTGTTCAAAAGTTCAACCACCTTCATTTTTAGCACATCACAAACTTTTCCCGTAACTCCACTGCCTCACATTGCATCTTCTTGGGACTGCTACCCAGACTTTAAAATTTATATTTTTCACTGTGAACCATATCCATATTCAAAACCAAACTCTTGCCAGGATAATAGGATAAATCTAAATTTCAATTAAGGACTCACACTTTGAGCAACCAAAGAGCACTTTGTGATTTAGACCGATAAGACTGGCCAAGATTTCTACATAGAATTATCACAAGTCAGAATACACAATCACCTCTACAAAGAACTGCAGTGCATTTTTCATTTCATAACATTACAACAATCGAGGTGGGCTGCCCACACTCTCCCACCCACCATCACCACCACCGCCACTCAGCCCACCCTCCGCTCTTTACGAATCCCTGTATATTTAGTGGGTGCTTGGAGGACATAGGTGCCATCAGATATCAGTGCTTCCTGCCATGTTTCAACACTGAACAGATGAATGGGCTTTATGCAATAAGCCTGAAGGAAGAGAAGAGTACGAGGGGGGGTGAGTTGGAGTACTGTAGGGGGAGTTGTAGTGTGTGGGAGGGTAGTAGTTGCTTTGCAAAGTCCCCTTAGTCACAGGCAGCACTCCATCATATATACAGGCGTTAATTCATGTGACAGGGGCTTTCTGTCACTCAGCAGCGCAAAGACACATAGCCTTGTCTCTATTTCACATGATAAGGAGCGTGCCGAGTGAAGGATGAAGGCAGATCGCTGTCCAGGCTCTGGATCCTGTCAAAAATGACATGTAGAGGGCTACAGGACGACAGTACAGAGCACAGAGACTGGCTCTCAGCACTGACTGGCAGCCTGATGACCTTCGCACTGAAAATGGTAGTGTATATGCACGCAGGGGTTCAAACACACATAGCTAAGAGCAAAGACATAAGTCTGCTCTCTACATAATGTATCAGTGCTTTGATCAGACACACTGCATATCATCAACGTACAGGAGCACAAATATCTTAATATCTGTCTGAAATAGGCTGCCAGGAGTCCACGCTCGCTTTTACAATGTTCCCCAGATTCAATGTGCGTCACTGCAGGACTGAGAACAGGTGGGCATTATGAGGCTATTAAACTCCAGATACATTACTGGCAATGTACAGTGAATATATAAAACCCCTAATTATCATCTTTCCTATTAACAACGAGTTCTATTCAGCTATTTCTTGCCCTCCTCAGAGAGTTGTACTTACCAACAAAAGATTCAGTTCATTCTAGCTTATCTTTTTACTTGTTTGTATCTTTAATTAAGAGTGCAGATACATCAGTAGTTAGTCTTAACTGATAAAATACCTTTATCAGATTAAGCAGTCACACGGGGGAAAAGCTCTGCACTGCTCCCACACAACTAACGCCAGACTGGAAGCTGTGAGAAAGGCCTGTCTCCTCCTCAGGGAATTTGCCATAAAATTCTATGACAGGCTGCAATGAATGAACTATGACAGGATTCCATTTCCATATTAAAACAATCTCCCTTTACAGATTGTAATTACTTGCAGGCTGCTAAAGATGGAAGTGACGTTTTACAATGTTTTATTGCAAAAAGAGCCTTTGCAAACAGTTTCCCACCATGCTTATTAAAGATTTCACTTCTTGTAAAGCTTGTGCAGTTAATTATTCATGACAATATGTATTGTATTTGGTATTATTCTCCATAAAGGCACAGCTATAGTGCAGAGCTGTTCTGTGCCAGCTTGGCTTTAACGTCCTGGCTTTGCATCTAACCACTTTTCCCTGGGAGAGACAATCAGACTCTAATCACTACACTGGCATACAATAATAAGTCTGAGTGATTATCTTCATTCTATTGTATGTTCCTTTCTCGACAGAAGTGCCATTCTCAAGGATGAAAATGGAGCTGCCAACAAAGTGCTAGTATAAAGAGCATGAAAATCATATTAACGTTTAAAAATCAGATATGAATTCATCTGATCCTTTATGGAAATTTTAAAACATTGAGTGAAATGTTATAAATATTAATGGTGCAGGTAATTGATTGTCAAAACTGATTTGAACTGGCTGCAGATATCAAATTTAAAATGATGACTAAACCACTGATACCAGCACAAATCCTCAATTTACCCAGCAATTTCATTGTGCTTTCTGCAGATTTATACTTATCTCGGTATGTCATTTAGTCTTGTATTTGGAGCAGCAACTGATGATTATTTTCATGACCAATTATGGGCTATTTAAATGGACTACATTTACACTATGTTTTTAAGGACAATGGGCTCTCAAAGCTCGTCATTCACCCACACACTAACACACTCACATACCAACCACCATTAAAGACTTTTTGCATTTTTTGCACCACATTTTGGGTTTAGTGTCTTGAATCAAAGATAATTCAAAATTAGCACAACTTAGCACAACTCTGGTACTGTATGAGAGCACCAAGTGTTTTGTCACATCAACAACTATTTAATAAAAAAGTTTAATAGGAAAGCTGCACCTAGAGAATCAGTCAAAAATATTCTCAAGTGATTTAAAGAAAACATAAATTCCCCTGTTTTCATTATACCTAAAATAGTTTCCTCTATGGATGACTTCCAACAGTCCAACTTTGTGAAATACCTCATTAGGTTCCACAGCCAGTGACTTCCCCATCATTCACATTCTCTGTGAAGTCTCTTTTTAATTCTCTCTCTGACACTAAAGGCATCCACGAAGAAGAAGAAAAAAAGACTAACGACACATAAAAACACAGTATGCGTGATGACGGAGAGATTTGTTCATACTTTACCATCTTCAGCTTCTTTGGCTTCTGCAGCTGGAGCACAACCCCCCAGTGAGCCAAATGAGTGAGGACAGGGTTAATAAATGTCACAGAGAAGTGACAAAAAATATGTGTTGAAAGTCCTACAACCCTTCACCACAGCAGAATGGCCATGGTTTAGGCTTAATAGTTAATTACCATAGTGTCAACCTCAGGCTGGTCTGGTAATTGGATATTGAAACTAAAATGACAATTGAGTTATTAAAGTAATTAGAAGTGGCTAAAATGATGTCATTTGTTGGACGATACGTTTACAGATGTCTTTTTTTCTCTACAAAACAAACGACTACTCCTGTGATTCAGTAAGGGATTCAGTGAGAACTGGATGAGGATTCAACAAATGCGACTGGACCTCAAACCTAGCTGCCTTAAAGTCTTTATGCAAGACACTGTCCATGTATTAACCCTGTTAAACCACCCAAGAGTGTAACATCACCTGTAATGGAAGGTGTTCCTTTGTCTATCTTCGACAGTATGACTGTCACACCCCTTGACTACTGCCTACCTAAGTTGTTCTTGGATTTAGCAATGCATTTCCTGATATCTAATTTCATGTCAGACCATTCTAATCTTTATTTCTGTCACTATATACTGTGGCTGAACAATGTAAGAGTCTTGACAGCCTAACTAATATTTTACTCGTTTTGTCTCCTGGATTTTGACAGCAGAACTTCAGCTCTGCTGTGTGAAATTCTTATTTTAACTCCTGCATGATATTTCTGTGAACGAAACTTGAATGAAACCCACAAATCGAGTAGAGCAAACAGCCTCACGGCAGCAATTTAAGAGCGATGAACATGCTAATCTTGCAAACTTGCAACTAATCATGGACAGGCGGTATTCATTAAGATAAAATGAGAAATTTAAGATAGCTTTCCTTAATTTGACTGAAACACTCGTATGAGGAAACCTCACAGAAAAAGGATTTAGGATCCTACATTAGAACTACTAATAATAATTATTATTGAGTACACTGCTGGTTATTTTCTTGATTTATTAACTCCGTGCCTGTGACAGTTACCTAAAGCCCAAGGTCATTATAGCAAATTGATTGTTTTTTCAAGCCCATTGTTTGGATTTTTTGCTTCATAAATGACTCAAACAAGTAACAGATCAAATGGATTCACCATTAATCATCAGTTAATGGAATAATCAGTGAATTGAATAAGTACTCTAGAACAATCAATCAACTCAATCCTGCATATAACAAGATAATATGAGTCCGTTTTTTCTGGATTTACGACTGTAGTCCTGATTTTGACAGCAGTGCTCAGACCAACTGTCCATTCTGATCTCATAGCTCTGTCTGTTTTTAACAACTCGGGACGACATCAAACAGCAATCTTATTTGACTGAGCATATGCTAGTCAACGTGCCCAATGCCAAGTGCATCTCATTACCTTAACACCATTTGACGTGTGCAGCTAAGTAGGTTGAATGTAATAGGACACCAGGTGAGACAGGCAGAGGTTTGACTGACCTCATCCTACATGCTCCCTGACACCACTGTGATCCTCTACTGCTACTGTAAATGTGTAGGGCAGCGGAGCAGTGGTGCAAAACATGTGCTTTATATTAATGCGCTTGGTTTAAAGGGAATTCTACCACTTGATTTCACATGCCATTTGAATACTCTACAGCAGTCCAATCAATATTTATGCAAGTGAACAACTCTCTGCTGAAGTCGGAAGACCTGTAATAGTACCTAAGTATGCAATTTAATCTGAATCTGACAGAAATGAATCAGAAATGATGGTAAAGGGATGTGTGGGTGCAGCTGTGGTGACTTATGGAAATGAAGGCCATGTTATGCTATTACAGCATGAAGCTCATTTATCTGCAAGCATTAAAATAAGCACTGTCTTGGCTCGCACTCAGTCCACCATTTACTGTTCTGAGGAACGGTTCCAGCTCTCATATTCTGATGGCAGCACAAGTTGGAGTTTTAGTGTACTCTAAATAGCTCTCTAAAATTTAGAATTTAGAATTTGCACCATGCATGATTTTTATCACAAGCCTCTAGCAGGTCTGCAGAAAAAAGGAGAAAGGCAGTGCATCCCGACCTTCTGAGATGCCAGGGACTTGCTCTATTTGCCCAAATTTAATTCTCATGTCAGGTGTGTACACTACTCCACCCACAGGGAATGACAAATTGAAACTTCTCGTAGCGGTGCTCCCTCTGGAGAAAGCAGGACTCAACAGCATTACATTGTTTCCATTCTAACTGGAAAACAGGAGTGTGCTGTGTAGTTTCCTAATGTCCCTTTACAGGACGTCTAGGCTTTTGCTGTTCTGTTTTTTTACACAGGTAACACACCCTAACATTCAAAGCTGCCATTGTTTCAAATAGAAAATCTAACCCTTACATGCTGTATATACCCTGCAAGGACTGACACCGTAATTCCCGTCTGGCCTACAACATGTCTTGTACAGTGCACATGATGAAGGTGGCTTCTGATAGATTTCTGTTGCAGTAATGCAGTACAGTTCAGGCTGCAGCGATATTACAATGCAGAGTACACTCAGACAAATGGGTTGTGGATGAATACAGGCTTGAGGCACAAAGAGTGAATGTGCAATATGCCTTTCAAAACCAAACAGTAGCTCTGCTGAATGTAATGCAGAAAGGACTGTAAAGCCACAGTGACTCACTTCAAATTCCACACAGATAGCCTTCAGGATGCCCCCCTTCTTCATCGCAAACAGAGAAAATGTTGAGCATCAGAAGACCATGTCCCCATAAACACAGTAAAGTAATCTGTGATTGTGTGACTGTGGTTTAATATTCAAGCACAGCCCTCTAAAAAATGTGATCATGGCATCAGGCAGAAAATAGAACAGGAGACAAGACTGAAGGAACATAACTCAAAACATTTATGCCACTCTACCAATGATGGAGCAGCTTCAAGCCAAGAGCTTTCTGCAGAGATAATAACAATGCAGAAATACAGTAAGCTCTGCACTACACTCAACCACAAGGGAGGTCAAAGCTGACGAGTAAAAAAGAATTCAAATTCACGGAGCTAAAAAAATAGGAGCATTGTGTGGTGGCAAATTGATTTAACTATAAAAGTTATTTTCTTTTCTTTTCCATGAAGATGCTCACACTTTTACAGATCTGTTGTGTATAGAAGCAGGCCTGGATTTGCCTGTAATTTACAGCCAAGGTCATAATCAAAGTGGGTCTCCCTTTGCATGCTTAGTAACGCTTTCGAGAAGACTGGAATGAAAATCATCTTTTTCACTTCAAAAAGTCTTTAATTCTCTGTTACTCTGATTAGCTTAATGCTTGGATGGATAGGCCATGCTCCCTGAGTTAAAAGAGAATAACCAAAGGTTTTTACATTCATCATCATTCTGCTGCCGCATGAAGACTTGCTGTCTCCCACACAGGAGCTGATATGTTAAAAACAGGAAAATTAGCTGTGATAGCATCCAGAATAATTTACCAGGATGAAAACACTCTGGTTTGTGAAAAACATTTTGACAGGAAGCATCAGAGATATGTTGCAGCCCATGAGTCCACAACACAGAGGGCGAGCTGACTGTGTGAGGCCGTCATCAGTGGAACCCTGCACTGATTGTAAAGCCACAATGAGACACTTTTAAAATTTAGTGACACAGCCTGAAGACGTATCTCACAAACTGTGTGCTGTCATTCCCATCGACAGCTTGTACTGCAGAGCGGGGTGACAGGATAGATTGTTGTCTCTGCCTCTCAGCTTCGGGACACTGTTATTTGTGTTCAGAAGCACTGATTGGAATTTTCAAACAAATCAAATTGATTATGACACATAGCGCTGATCATGACATGTGACATGTGCTGTAAAAACAGCATTAGTCAACAGTCTGTTGCATTAATATGACAGAGTTTAGGAAACAGCTCTATAGCTTAATTCCTCCAAATGCAATATTTGCCAGTTCTTTTAATTTTTCAATTTATTTGTTCTGCTGATCACAAAATAAGTTTGGATATGTGTCATTGGTTTCTGCTGCATAGTGATGTCATCTGCAGACATAGAACAACATCAGCATGAAATTGGTGCAATTTTTCTGGCAACCTAACCAATGTAAGACCCAAACTTTGTTCCCGCATTTATGTAAATGCAGATGATTCAAACTGTGCAAGGTCGGTTTTACACACTGTTGCATTCATGATCAAAAAATTTTTCCCAGTGTAAGCTGACATTCATTTTGGGTATTTGAGTTGAGTTCAAGAGAAAGACCATCTAACTGTTCACCTCCAACTTACGGTTGAGGGTAAAAAAGCCCCACATCTTCACACAAACCCAAAGGTTTGTGGTTGACAAAGCAGAAAGGAGTTGCCACTGCTCTCTGACTGCACCACTGAACTGGAATGTAGTCCAGTGAGAAAATCCAGACATTTCCAAATTTATCGTTGAATAAACTGGCAATGTTGAGAGTGTCTGACAGGCCATTCATCATGGCGGCTGCTGTTCCAACAGTGTGCACGGACAGGGCTGCTGCGCTTTGATTTCCTGTCCTGGCCGCCATGACAGATGCGCTGTAGAGAGGGTGGGGATGATGCTGCCTCTTACCTCCACAAGCCCTATGCGTCTCTACCCACCAGTGCACCCACACCTGTGGTGGGGCTGCTTTTGGGTCCCCACTGGGGTCATGGAGATGGATACCGTAAAGGACTGGTATCTAGTCGTGGAAAGTGAAGGGTGCTTTGACTCTCATAGTGGTGTCCAAAATACAGACAGAAATACTGCAAATGGAGTTTTATACTGGCTGGTGAAATTAAAACCATCAGCAGTGCTACTTACAGAACTGACTGGTCAAAGCAGCTGCTTTCAGAGCAGAATGTTACATGTAAATAATGCTACACTGTTTGTTCTCAAAATTCAGCTCACAGCTGCAGAGAGGAGCGAACGGCAAACCCATAATGTCAGAGTTCAAATCATATCCAGAGGTTTTAACTGTCAGGCCAAACCCAGGAGAATCTATTTACTGGAGAAATATATAGGGTAATAAAGTTCACATGAGATTGATTGAGCGACTGTGTACAATAACACGCTAATGAGATCATTTTCAGATGAAAATGAGTCAATAATAAATGGCTAAGGGAAAGGGGAGGGTTGCTCCACAGATAATATGCAGAGGCTTGACAGACGGTTCAGGGACAGCAATGAGAGGCTGGTGACAGCAGCATTTTGGAAGAAAACACTGCAAATTAGAGGCAAAGAGAGCACATTTCAGCACACAAGCAGTTCATTTTTCACATCAGTGTCTACTTCTGTTCCCGGCAAGCTGCCAAAGACATTGATGTAGGCACTATCCCTCCTCCACAGTGGTAATTATGCTGCTGGCCAATGCTTGATTAAAAGATCTAATCTGCAAACTTAGTGTTCAACATCTCCCAACAAGTTCCAGTGCTTTAAGACTGCTCGCTTTGTCTTTGATGGCACTAGAGTCCAAACGGTTCTGTCATGGACAGCAGCCAATGAAGAGCAGGTAAACATCCTTTTGCTTTCTACTCTGTATCAGGGTGAAAGTGTAATTGCACTACTAGATGTATTATTCAAGAACGAAGCATCGTGTGAAAGGACATAGCCTTAACCTGAGTGAAATTATAAAGCTCTGAAGGCTGAACTGAGGCCTCTCCCTGTCCGCACTTGGAAATGAAACTGTGTTATGGCTTCACTAAATAATCATTCCACAAGGTAGCAAAGGTTTCACAGGTTAGTTTGGCACAGAGGAGTTAAAAATACTTATCAGAAGCACTGTTTAAAGATTAAAAAGTGTGGGGGGTTGAGTAATGTCACTATAAACTGGTCCTTCAGCATCAAACACTCCATAGTAAAATATTATTATAGAGATTCCAAATCACATCACAAAAATACCTTAAAGAACAAGGTCACCATAAAGAGACTAGTGTTTAGCACAGACATATTCCAAGTCTCTGCAGGGCTGGTTTATTGGACAACGTGGGGATTTTTGCTGCATCCCAATAAGAAGCTCACAGAGGCAATGATGTTGCTGACAAAGTAATAAATAGCTTAAAGTGTCCTTACCCTCTCTGAGCAGATGGGAGTAGATGAGCCAGAGGAGCAGCAGGCAGCAGAGTGACGCACCTCCACCTGCGGAGAGCGTCTTCACTCCAGACTGCATCCTACACCTTCAGCCTTTATATATTATCCAAACTTTGAACGCTTTTTGCCGTTTAGATGTCAAGCAGATCAGCGGAAGAGAGGCTAATCCAGTGGTGTCCCCACAGCCTGTCGTCGGCATCCATTTTGATGGTATAATAGGAGAGGGACTGATAGTAATCCCCCCTTGCTTTTCAAATTCCCTCGGTGAGCCGCATATCCATTCTGGCTGCTCGGCACACGCACAAACACACACACAAACACACACACACAAACACAGACACACACAGGCTATAATGTCACCAAATCGCGCAGTGGTTTGAGGAGCTGAAATTCACTGGACAGATTTAGTACAAACTGGAACTATGTAAATGAAGACAAGTGACCGGCAGCAGTCCCGCGCAGTTTTCATCCTCACACGGAGATGCTGATTATGCTGGTAGCCCCCTGAACGCTGCTGGCACCTGTTTTTTCCTCCTCTGCCTCCCGCACGGATATTCTTAATATTCCCAACGAACTTCTGCACCGAGCCCGACTCGTGTGTGACTCTACAGAGAAACGCGCAAGTTACCCCAGGGCGACATGACGAACAAAGCAGTCAGCGCGGAAACTTGTCCGAGAACGCATCACTCCAGCGCTCAAAACCGGCGTTTGAAAAACAGCTAAGGGCGCAAATGCGTCACATGTGTCCACATATGCACAGCATCGCAAGCGAAATGTCACGTCAAGGCAAGAGAGCGGCGGGTCTCACGCAGCGCGCTGCTGCTGGACAAGACGCACTCCGAGCGCGTCAACACAGGCGGTGCAGTGAAGTTGGGTACGCTTGTCACCTGTACGAGCCTTTATTAGAGGCTCTGGAAGATTCTTAGGTGTGATGCCATGCACCTCGGGCTCGAGCCGAAGCTGCCCTCCGCACAAAGTAAAGTACTGATCACAGCTGAACGTGTAAGCCAGTCTTATTCTGTCCCGGTAAGCTCCATTTGCAGGCGACGCCGCAGAAGAGGATTTCCCTCATTCAACCCACGGAAAAAAAGCTACTGCTGCTGCACACTGAGTTGCTTTGAGTTACACTGTTTCCCTCTGTTTTCCCCCTATCTCTCTCTCTCTCTATCTGTCTGTCACACAAACACACACACACACACACAGACTTTGTTCTAATTCCCAGCTCAAAGTGAGAACAAAACTTTGAGCTCCCAGGCTATAAATCCAAAACTGTAGCCGAGATGATGATGCTTATTTATACCCATAAAGATGTCCCATCTGAGCCCCAAAGGGAGACACAGGACAGCACCAGATTCCAGCACATTCTGACATGTTACTTTTCTCCGTGTCTTTATGCCCTCTTTTGTAGGTGGAAAACGCCCTTGAGGGCTGAATGGGCTAGGGACTACAGTTAACATTTAGCACACAGGCATTCTGGGAAAATGTGTAAGGGTTTGGTCCTTTGGTGGACTGGTGCTATAGCATTGTGCAGTGCCTCAGAGCTCTTTAAAGCAGAAGTTACATTATTATATACTGCGTAATATCACATCAAGTCTTAAGTGTGCACACACAAGGGCACGTGCTTCCCCGTGTGTGTGTGTGTGTGAGCCAAAACCTTGCAGATGCCAGTCCATCTTCTGAAAGAGCACCATTTAAGACTCCCTTGCCACTTGAGGACCATTACTATAAGTCACCCCCTCCCACACAGACACATACACCAGATTCCATGATCAGTGAATGTGCACTTTATTAGCAGTTCCCCCTATGTGCTGCTGTGCTATCAGCCTTTCACTGAATGGCTTTTATGATGACGTATTGGTCCAGGCAAAGGCCTGTCACATCACCACTGTAATATTTGAAATATTATTCAGCCTCTCACTGAACAGACTATCCATTGAGACTATGCAGGGATATTCTGCCTGTTTTCCACATTAGTGCCACATAAGGGCACTATGTCTTTAAACCTGATGTTTTGTGCATCACTTTAACCATCTTCTGCATTTTATGTTACCTGGTTGATAGAGGAAGAACAGCAAGACCTCAGCTGCTGTGATGAGGTTTGCTTTCTTCTCTCTCATCTAAAGCTCAGCTCAGCTATCAGCTTTAAGCGCCATGTTTTATTCTCTCTGAGTGATGTCCCAGCAGGGGTTGCAGTGTAATTAATCATAATCCATCACTGTGACTGACAAGGTTGTAAAAGTTCTGCCAGTTTATTTTTACCCATCATATTTTATGTTTACCAATAATATAAAGATTTATTTTAATTGCATTTGCAGTTGTAGGGCATGTGTGGCTTGTGATGGTAGTGATGCCAGAGAGACAAAATACTCTATGCACTTTAAAAGCATTGTGCTCAAAAAAGGAACAAATGTTGGAGGCTTGCACAGATGCTTTGTACTACAGTGTACTACTGTATGTGTGGTTATTATACTATTCAAGTACTATAATTAATACAAACTTCAAGGTACTAAACTTAAATGTCTCAGTCTTACAGTTACTTTATACTACTCTCCACAACAGCTTTATTTCCTAGTTACTTTAATTACATTTTTACACACACAACATACAATCAAATGTGCATAGACTATCTAACAGTATATCCAATATTTAAAACAAGTATATTGTATTTAGAACTACCTTCTTCCACCTGAGGAATGTCTTAGGTGGAAGAAGGAATTAGAAGCATCCTTTCTCAAACTGAATGAGAACTAGTTCATGCATATGTTGCCATGCATTTATATTTGTTACTGAATTCATGACCAGCAGCTGTTTAACTCTTAACTCTCTTGTCCTAAAGACACATACAGTGCAGCTAGTTTGTCTGTGTCCAGAGAGAATACAATCTACCTAACACCACTAAATTTGAGCTTACTGGCTATTTAATCCATTTAAGAAATGTAGTGTAAAACCATTCATTTTCATCCACTTTCCTAGTTGGGACTACAAATTCCTGGAGTTCCTAGAGCCAAGAAATATTACTGCATGTAGGCAAGGCAAATGTATTTGCTGAGCATGTTTCATTACAAAGCAACATAATGAGCTTTCTGTTTAAATAGAGCATAAAAACAATCATATAAATTAATTAATACGCACACACAATAATAAATGTAAATGTCTGCACATATACATGGCTCAAAACGTAAACACAGACTTCTACTATTTTTTTTAATTAGTCATACTTTATTCTATTATATGAATATAATAGTATTTTAAAGTCTATCTATCTAGTCAAAAATTTTAATAATTATTGCAAACCTGAGGCAAAAATGTAACAAAAGATCAGTACACTGCACTGACTTTAACGAGATGCTCATCAGACACTGGCCTGACAAAGCTGAAGAGGCAATATAAAGACACAAACACATTCATCACTCAGGTGGTTGTGATCTGCATGATTGAAAGTCAATTTACTCTCAGACTGAACTAGTCAGAGAAGAGCTGGACAACACTGTCTGGCTCTCCTGCACAGAGCCAAAGTAAGCCTCTGTGGAGAGAGCAAAAATAAAAAACTACATTAAAACATCAAACAAAAGTTATTAAATGTTCTGACATTCAGGCATAATCTGTCTCCATACTGGAGAACCATATTTAATCATTTTATATGGTCCTGTCTGCCCTAATTTGAAAAAGATTTTTAAGTTTTCTTTTGTCTTATTTTTGTCTCTACATTTAATTTGAAACATCTATTAATTTAGAAGCTAAAACACAGGTGACTATGTCTCAGGTGATTCTATGGGCTGAGCATTGATGGCGTTCGCACTGAACAACCCAGTTCCTCCTATTCAAATGTTCATGCATCCAGTAGTGAATTCATCAGCTCTGTGTAAGACAAAGCTTTTGCTATAATATCACGTTGGGAAAAGCACAAGTATAAATAATAATGGTTTAAGAGTCCTGGTATTGTGTGTGCTGAAGTGCCAAACAAGTTTGACATGTCATTTGATAAATATATCCACGTATCATAACAGAACGTTTATAACAATTTAGACAAGGAAACTAAAGAAATCACGGAAGAGGCTTGAATGCAGCACATCCAGGTACAATAATAAGGACTGTTGTGAAGTTTGCTGACTTCAGTGCAGGACTTCCCATGAGGCAACAGGAGACATAAAAACTTAAAAGATGACTCAGGAGAATCAAATGATACCATCAGGAACAAAAGAAACATAAATTAGGCAAGCAAGTTATGTATTTTCAAAAGAGGAAGGTGCTTATATAATGTTATATTAGTTGCTTTGGTTAAGCACCATACAGGTAGCTCAGCTGTACAGGAAATGCCAAGTTAGCTGAGCTAACGCGAGACGATGATGTTGCTTTATGTGACACATCTCAACCACACAAAAAGCCTTTGTGTACTGTATTTGCCCATATTTTGCTGTAGGTAAAGCTGGTGTGTGTGTGTGTGTGTGTGTGGGGGGGGGGTATGTGTTAGTATCTCTGAGGGTGTAAAGCAGCAGCAGCAGTCATACATGAGATGAGATTCTGTGTCTTGCTCAAGGACACAGTGGTTTGAGAAGTTTGGGATGAAACTCAAACTGTAAATGTTGCTTGTGTTTTTACTTTCCAAACTATTTCATATTGCGGCAGATTTTTTGTTTTGTGAATTATGCCTGTTTACAAGTTTTCTCATAAATGTGGTTTTACAGGAACAGGTGGAGAATTAGTTTGAGTTAATTTGCAACATTTGTCAAAGCACTGCAGTGGGGGGGAAGGCAAATTAAAACCACCCAAACTCATGAGCATGAGCATTAGAATATGCAGGCGTCCCAGGAATGTGATTTGTTAGCTTACAACACTAAGACAGGCCACAGCCATGTGGACACACAGAGAGGAGCATATGGTGCCTGAAAATATTGAAGCAGTGTCTGGATATTGCCACCACAGTACATATTGTTGGGTCATCAGGAGAATTCTAAACTTAATAGCAAATACAGCTTCTGACTATAAACACTCACCGCCACTGGGCTTGGAAGGCGGCTCTGAAAATTTGCTGCTCTCCAGCTGTTGGACTTGCACCATGCTCGACTTTCTGAAATTTCTTTTTTTCTAAAAAAAACAAAACAAAAACACATACAAATAACAAGATCTGCAAAGAATGCTGTTACACAACGTTTCAGTTTGACATCACGTGACCCTGACGTTCAGTAAATACATTTTGATTGAACTGTCCCATAATTAGATAGTTGATCCAATCACTTGTCCATAGTATAGGTATAGGTATTTTTTTTTATGTTTAATCCTTTAAGTGACGTTTAAATGACTATAATTACTGCCTAGCCCTCTGGCTCCACTCTAACCCAAGTCTGTGCCAATCATTAGCTTATATTCAGGTCAAAGAGGCAATGTTTAGGCCAATTCAGACGCAGACTATAATCATGTCATCGTGCTTTGTAGCGCATGAGCATGTATGAAACGTGCACACATGCAACTGCGGCATGAACAGAAGAGTGTCCAAGTTTATAATCCATATGCACTTGATTCAGCCAGTACATCTTCATTCTTGTGGACTTCAGCAGGTGTCAAACATGTACACATGTTCATCCCTCATCTCTCACAGCCTTCCAGACACAGAAACCATGACTTGGTTGCCAGTTCTGGTGCTGATGTCTGTAACATTTACTGCTAAACCCAACTTTGCTTTAAGCATCTGGGAGTTAAAAAAAAAAAGTGTTTTGATCATTCATATTTTTTCACAAAATATTTTAGCACGGAGCTGGCAAGAAAAGTCGTTGAGGGATACGGTACAGGAGTAAAAGTCTTTTAAACTTTTACTTAAACGCTGTAACAAGAGCACAGCAGACATCTGCCATCACCTTAATCTATCCCAAAGCTATTTTGTCCTCTTTTCCATAAGCTCTCAGATAGATTTTTAGAGATACAACTGGCTACTTTGATCCAAGGGGAATAAAGTGGAACTATCTCCAGCTATGGTAGTTAGCTGCCTGATAACAACACATTAACTATGTTTAGTGACCATGCTGAATTTTTGTTTTCAGCCTCTAACTGACCTCAGGATTTACCCAAGTCTCCAGGCCTTACATTTACTTTACTGTAAGCTTTGGGAAATATACTACATTCACTGCACTATCCAGATGTATAAACCCATGTCATTGGTATTCTAAGTAAAACAAACCTACAAAGGTCTATTGGCATATACTGACTGACAGGAATTAAAGTCATGGCTATTATCTTTTGGACTTCTCCAGGACACAGATAAAGAGCTTCCCAGCTCTAGATTCCATATCTCAAAATGATCAAAATTTTGTAAAGCAGGTGAGCCCTCAGTACGTGTGCAGTATTAAACTGACTGACTGACTGGATGGTCGCGTAAGTTGCTGCTGCTCTGCCTTCTGCATGTTCCACCAGGATGTCTGCTTGAATTTTACAAGCATTATTCCCTGCTCACTCCCTTCATCTGGACAGTGTGAGCGACATGCCAATCAGAAGGACTGGACCCTTTTTTCTGCTCTGCTGGACAGTGCGTCATGTTGACAAGTCACTGCAGAAGGGCAAAGGAGTCTGTCCTTTTGAGGCGCAGCAGACCTTGAAAGAACAACACAAACAGATTCGAGCGCAACAACAAGGTCCCTCACGCAATTACTGAAGATGCAACGTGCTCTTCATAATGATTCACATTCAAGAGCTTTCCTTCTTGATAGCCTCCTTCAGTAACATCAAAGGAACATCTGATAGATATGCCCTTTGACAAACACCTCAAGCCAAAAATCTTTTGCGTGGCATTAAAAAAAAAAAATTATAATGTGGGAGTAAGAATATTAGATTAGATGTACATGCTCATGTAATCAACCAAATATATTTGATGGTTAACAACATCACTGTGACACATGGTTTGTGGGAGCTGCAATAAACAAATAACACTTAAAGATATCCAATTTATGACTTGAACATGCACAATTAATTTCACAGATTCTATTTTAATTCCATATAAACAATGTGAGTATTCGCATTAGTCTCAAACAGATGGCACACTGGGTTTGCTAACCAGTAATATTGACCTATATCAACTTCATATGAATTGTGGTGAAGCTAAAGTCACATCAATAGTGTCAAGTCAATAGAAGGGCAGTGATTTCCAACACCACACCGTAGTCACTATTAATGATTTACTGCCCCGTTTGTATGTGTAACGGTGCCTCTGAGAGCTCTTCAATTACAAAGTATCCTTCAAGTCTTCCAGCTGCTGGAATCAAAACACTAAGTTGGGAAATTAAATATGAAATTCAGTCTATTTTCTGGTCTGTCAACTTCTGAACTGTCAGCACTGATACCTCCAAAAGAAAAAAAAAAAACTCCAACCCAACAACAGATGAGCAGATACGGCCTTTTCCTCCAACAAACATGTTTCCATTGTTGCTGCATCTTATTGTTCTGCAGAAACTGTGGCTTTGGAGTGTTTGTTTTTGATTAGGAATGTTTCATGGCCTCCACACATTCAATTATCAGCAGCCTGCTACACCAGTCGATAGTCATCCTCTCATTAATGGCCCAGAACTGATTACCAAGGACAGAGAAAGAAATGGGTGAAGTGTTATTCATTCAAAGTGCTAATTAAATCCTCCTAGACAGGACTTTCAATCCCACTAGAAACTTTGCCAGAATTTTGCTAAGTGTCACTTATAGCCAAAGCGAAGCTAAAAATAACAACAATGCTCAAGCTGGGTTTTCAGTATATAATTTTGTCATACACATCTTATCTGCCGTATTTACCTCTCATACTGCAACCAAAACATTCTGTCAAGGAACATGGTTGAAATTGCAGCCTCGCTCGTGTGGAGCAAAATGACAGAATGGTCTCTGATGAATATCAAAATATATTTGTCTGCTTGTGTTTGTACTATTTGTTGAACATAGCAAATAATACATGTCATAAATGTATTTTTAATCTCTCTTTGTTTGCAGTCAAGAACGCGCAGCTCCTTCCTCTTCATGCTAAGTGGAATTATTGAAGCAAATGTCCTCTTGATCGAAGACTTTTCTCTGTAGTCTGGATCATATGATAGCCTTCACAACCTCATTCACATCCTTGACTAAACACTTTAAAAGCTGAGCTACTTGTGTTGCAAATATTCTCATACTTCTGTATTGGGCCTGTTGGTTTAAGCCAGGGGTGTCAAATCCTGGTCCGCAAGGGTCACTGTCCCTGCCGGGTTTCCAAAGATCTCTGCCCTATACCTGCTGCTGATTAGGTGTGGATCAGGTGTGCTCAGGAAGTGCAGAGACGGTTGAAAACAAGCAGGACAGAGGCCCTGGACAGACCCCTGGTTTAAGCTCTTCTACCAGCAACATGAGGATTCAGACAGGCATGTAACTCTACTGGAAATGTCACTAATGAACTATGCTCTCAACCTCTTTTTGCTTTGCTCCTGTGACACACCATCTGCATCAAGTAATAAATATTAAATAATAGATAAAAGGAATATTTTCCTGGTTCAGTTCAGTTTCCCTCCCCCTTGGAACACCTCCTCATGTTTTGTACTTGTTCATTTTGTCTCCAGTTCCCAAAGTCAAATCTTGCTTGTCCAGAAAAACACGGTAGATTAATTGGATTAATTGGACATAGAGGACATATTACAGGGCAGTGAAATATTTATAAGGCCAATTTATCTATAGAGCATTTTTATAAAATTATTAAAAGATACAAGAGAGCGTCGCATTAGGTAACAATTCTCAAGGAAATCAAAGACATTAAGTTAAACCAGTTCACTAAAACTGAAGGAATGATTCAGATTTTTAAATATCTGTTAAAGTTTGTTCACTCACATTACAGAGAATCGGAAACTCAGAATAAACTGTTAATACAAACAAACAGTGTTATAAGAGTGACATCTCAGGATTTCACATTGTAAGGAGAAGCATATGTACAAACCAGAATACAGAGCTGAACAAGGTAGAAAAAGGGCAAATTAATAAAAGCAAAAACACATAACCATTATCATAATCTCTCTCAGTATATACTACATGTAACTACAAAACTGAGGTTACTATTACACTGCAGCCTAAGTGAGCCGCTGATGGTAATGCAATTATAACGGCCTTCCAACAGTATCTAACAGACACATCTCCACTATTAGTTTGTTTGATTTATTTAAAAAAAACATCTGCACTTACCCCTCGTTGGCTGTTAGTTTAGGGGTTTTCAACAAACAACCAACATACGTAGATGCAACTGGTACAAGGTGTTCCTACGGCGTACCACACGAGAAACAACTTTCAGGGGAACACAAAAAGTGAAACTTAAATACAGTGTAAGTTGGAAAGATATCAACACGATTTAGCTTAGTGGGCATCTTGAGGTTTTCTGACTCTCAGCTGTACATCTTGGCCCAGATTTCTTACAGTCTACTTGTGTTCCTGGTAAAATGTGAAACAACGTGTTTGATGAAAAGCTACTGTGGCAGGCGAATGAGGATGTCAATACTGTAACTACTACATCTAGTAAGTATATATACAGTATAATCATATCATGCACAGTAGTACTCTGAGAACGGCTGAAAGAAATGAGGAATGCACAGACTGAATGTACATTGGAGAAACAAACACATTGCACGACACAGAAGAAATAGCTCCTTATGACATGAGTCAGCAGTCCGTCTGCATATGAAAGACAAGAGATTTACTTGCTGGAAGGCTGCAATCTGACCAGAGAGGACCAGTGGTTTGAGCAAAGGAAAACAAAGTAAGCCATCTACGCCAAACTGAAACAACCGTTTCTCAACAGAGGAGGTAGTCTACAACAACAGTTATCAGCCTCGTACAACACAGTGCTGACATCCCCTCAGGTGGTTTCACAGTCATTCACATTTTGATTTATGTGACCCTAACGACACACATGACGGCCAAGTGAAACAACAACCCACAGGTGGCCTCACTGGCCCTCAAGGTGTTACAGCTTAATGACTCTGCTGAGTTCGGGTTCGTCAAGAACCTCAAGTATGTCCTGTTGCCTCTGGGATAACCATGACTTGAAATCATGTGAGGCACATCAGTATTACTCCTGGAGATGCCGGATTGTGCATATTTCTTTTGCATCCTGTATAACAAAAAGAAGTGAACAACTTCGACAGAGAACCATCATTTATACACTTCACCACTTCATCCTACCAAATAATAGCCTGGTATCCTGCACACTGCAGGGAGCTGTTGAGACAGTCAGCCATAGTTGCTGCTGCATATGTCCCTCTATCACTACGGATCAACACTAAAACATTTGCTGCCTTATGTCTACAAGGTGGCTTTGAATGCATCCTCTGCCTGTCTCTTCCCCATAGAGACATGCTGCTTTGGATTTCCATCAAGGCTACTTTTAATGGGAGCTGTTGTAATCACTGCCTGGCCTACGGGCATCTCTGGTTTAATCTTGGTTCCAAACTGCTTAGGCCCCGGGCTCTCTTATGTGTCAACCCAGCTTTCATCATATCGGGAAAACTCAACATGGAGGAATACCTTCAAAGTACTGAAATATGTATAGGTGTACCCTGGAACTGACAAATGCGTGCAGTTTGTGCTGGTTGAGTGGGTGACTAGAGTGCCTTGAATTTCAACAACACAGCACAACAGCACATACTTGCCGTGTTCTACTTTGGTCTTCACCTCCAACAGAATGGGAAAGAGATATGTGACAGGGCTTACTGTCACCGCCGAGAAAAGCAACAGGGACAATCAGGAGTGCAACAGTTCAGTAACAAAATCAAGCTTGTTTTTTCCCCCTTCTCTCTCAGTTTCTGTCTATCATTCAGCTCCTTTGATGAGTTTCCATGAGAACAGTGAGCCTGAGCAGGTAGGTGTTGTTGCCCCTGGTGTAGGAACAACCAAAGTGAACAGAGAGGAAGCAGTGCTGAAAGATTTTTGTTATCAGTTTCTCCCCAGTGCAGGTGCTGCACAGAGAATTGTGCACACATGTGGTCTTGTACCCGCACAAATACGTACAACACACAGTTGTAGCACACGTGCGCATGTTTTGAAAAAACATGATACGTATCAAGCCTATCACATGAAAGAACATGACTTTCAAAGTCAGATTAAATAAAGCGACTCGAGAATGGCATTTTACACATGAATGTCACAAGCTGTCTGCATTCTAACACAGAGACAGTACCCACAAGAGATTTTCAATCTCTTGGGAATGTTTGTATCAGACAACTTTAAAGACACGTGTTGTTCCATACACACAAGGTCATGCAGGGCTGCAGAGATCCCATTTGAGAGAGCCTGAGAGTCTCTCAATGCCATTTAGAGCCTTCTTGGACACCATGACAAAGTGGAGCGGTGCAGCACTATTCATCTTCCAGCTGTGGCCAGGAGCCTCTGACACCCCAGTAGACAGAGGGAAATGAAAAGAGGGTGCAGCAGCCAATGGCATCGTACTTTATCTGCTGCGAGACTTGGCTTATCCTCCAGTTGTGTGGGCACTGCCTTTGAATGCAAACAATATGGCTTCAGAATGTAGGGCAGGCAAGAAAAGAGGCTTGCATGGTTAAGTTGCAGCTGCACAGTCTATCAATGAACTTTCCCTTTAGAGGATTTAGAAGTTATATCTTTAAACAGGAGGTATTTGCATGACTCATAAACTTACTGCAAAGTGTTATATCTTTAGCTTGGACCACCATTCCTATCAGTTATTGCAGATATACTGTACTCAACAAAGTAATTGCTGCGATCTGGGGACATGACATGACATACAGCTCAATACAAACCACATTATTTCATCAATTTATTAAAATCTAAAAGCTAGTGCTCTCAAATGTAACCAGGAAAACCCACTGGGTGACCTGAACTATGTACAGTGCAGTTCTTTTAAAAACAACTCGACAAACTAATGATGATCACTTTTACAGTCTCTCCATCAGTTTTTCTTCGTCTGTGTACCATTTTTCAAGGTCAAGATTGAACGTTCATGCTAAAGAGCCAAGGTGCAATAAACCAGAATTATCTATTAAGATGGCTGTATTGAGCAAAATGTCATCGTCACAATGCTTGTGTCATCATTGTTCCACATCACTCAGTATGCTGTGCTCGCCCGTGTCACGCAGAAATTCAATTTTAAATATCCTTCATCCAAAGACAAGACCATATTTCCTCCACAGTGGGAGTAGCCAGCAGGTATTCTCTCACTCCTTCAGACTTGTTGTAACAAGTCAAATTTATTGGCTGCACTGAATCATTTCTTCAGTAATAGTGTGAATTACAAGGAACACTATTGATGATCTTTCTGATTTTCTACAGTAATTTAAAAGCTATCTGTCTCTCTAAGAGCTACTGAAATGATAGGCAGTAATTTAATCTGTGCTCCTGAAATTGCACTTTGTGAGAGAAACAGAAAGAGAGAGAGAGAGAGAGAGAGAGAGAGCAGTATGGAGCAGCACGTCTCATGGGTCATATTTTTGGGTTGATATCAGTTGAATCAAAGCTGCCAAACCCACTACTCTAGTTTGTTGTAGTAAAATATTAATTTCATAAAGGGAATTAGAACTGTGCTGTTTAACACCCTGCTGCTCCCAGTTCAGTACATCTGATCTGCAAAGCTTAACCTTCCTAAAAACAGTGGAGGCAAAAACATGTTAAAACAGGTTAACAGGTTACACATGCAGTTTAAAGTGTAATACAAAAAACACAAGATAACAAAACATAGTCCCTCTAAATCTTATAAACTGCATCTTTAAGGGCTCCTTGGATATGACTGCCTCTCCAAATTATCTATTTGTTTCCTACAGAAATTCAGACATACAACGCTCACTCTGCAGATTGTCGTGACCCCAGCTCCACTTTGTTAATGTAATTAAACACCACAAGTTTCTAATTTGTTTGCACAAATACTAATAATAAAAATTACTGTTGTAATGTGAGCATGATTGTTACACTAGATACATATGCAAAGATTATGTTGCTAAAACAAACATTCTTCTCCAAATGTGCACTTGTAGTCCACTGTAATTATTTTGCTTATATTCAGTCATGGAGTTGAACTGTAATGTGGCAGCCAGCCAGGCGCACAGTCACAGCAGGAAGTTTGTGTTTGCTTGTCAAGCAGTCGGAGGCAAAGTGACTCCACGGCCCTGGAACAGCAGTCTTGTCTCTGCAGCTTCCTCTCGTGTTGTCTTGCTCTCAGCAGAGCACATTAACATTTTATGGAGGAGCAGTGACTGTGCAATGGAAAAAAATATATATAATTAGAATTTGCAGTGAAGAATTTCGCCACCCTGACATTTGCCATTCATGTTCATTTCACATCCCTCAGGAGCTCCTCCATTGTTGTTGGAATCAGCGCTGTCCACTTAAATGTTGAATGGCTGCTTCCTTTACTTTGCATAGTGATTATAATGACTCATCCTCTAACAGAGGAGCTAATCTTAGCATCCATTTAGCAAAGAAGTGTTCCACCATTATGACAAGTGACCCCTATTTCTTTTCATGGAAACGACTGCTTCCTGTTTGAATCAGAGAATGGCCAGCAGGCACATAATTCAAATGCTGTCCAGAAAAGTGCTGTGCCTGCAGATTACAAAGAAGGCCCTGAACTGCATGAAATATTAAAGCATTAAGACCAGATGAGGAAGTAAGCCACAGGAGCTCACCAATGTCTAGACTCTAGACTGAGATGAGAGGATGAGAATTTTGTATTGCTGGAGAAATATCTGGAGTCCCACCCCCCCACCCCCCATCAGAGGCAGTGAATAAACTCCACTAAGTGGTCAATTCATGGAGAGTTTTGTAGGCTGATGAAAGCAAGATGCTACACAGCAGAAATGCTTTGTGAAGCACATTATATTGCACCATCTGTGCAAAATATGCTATATAAATAAAGTGAGTTATAAATATAAGTAAACAGAAAATGAGAACAGTTGAAAACAAAGACATAAATGTATAGAGAAAGAAATAAGCAGAAACAGCCAGAAGAAAAAGAGACAAACAAAGTGGAACAGACAAAATGAAGGAAGGCACAAAAGGCAGCAATGAAAAAGGGAGAACAAAAACCCAGATCAAGGGTAATCAAGCGTGAAGCAGTTGTGCAAAATTTACAACCGTAATTTGGAATCCCACGGTTCTGGCATCTGGATGAAAAGGGAGGCACAACAGATTCTCATTTGCCAGAAACAGTCCGTGCTTGGTGGGTGTTTCTGTCACTGCCTCCCTCTCCCTCCTCTGTTTTTGCTCTTGTACAAATGAAACCTGCATCACAAGACAGGCAGCGTATCTTGACTATACCTGAGCAGCCAGCCTTGAAGACACAATGCCAGGAGGGATAATTTCATTTGTGGAGGCCAAAAAGTAAAATGTGAATTTATAGACTCAGCAGACAAAGTGAAGGACACTTTTCTTTTAGGACATGTTAAGCCACTTCCCAACTGCTGTGTCATTTTGATTAACAATGTGCATCATCGTCATATCCATCTACGGTAACATGCAAATATTCTCTGGAGAATATTTTTTCCAATTTTCAGGTGGCCCTACATTTGAATGGGGGTTGTCAGGCATTACAGATATGCACTATTTCAGGGCCCCAAGAGAGCCATCTCCATGGGGCCCAGACTTACCAGCATCATCCCTGGAGGGAGAAAAAGGCAGAAACCACTGTGGTAATTTTTTCTTCGTGTTAATTTCCCAGAAGGATTCTGCAGAACCATTTAGAGATGAAGTCCATTTACTGTACATGTCCTTACAAATTTATAGGCTAATGAAGTCTTTTAGCTGATGACAGTTACCTGCACTCAATCAAAATTATCCATTCATTTGCAGGTCTAAGTAGCTCCTTTGGAGACATCCCAAAGGGCTTCCAGGTCAGATCGGACATACTGTATGGATTCCTCCAGTGAGTTATGTTGCACCTGGGCTCTTCTCCCAGGTGGACATATGCAAAATACCTTCAACAGGTAGTGTCCCATGGAGCCTCATTCAGGTGCCTAACAACCAGGTTACGCAAAAAAAGGAACTGCTTTACATGAAGTTTTGTCAAACCCCAAATGGAAGAAAAAAATATTTATCTGAGTCAAACGGGAAAACTGTCGGTGAAAGGTTTTGCCATTTTAGAGAGGGGCGTAATGCATTAATCATCTAAATATGAGGGACTGTGCCCATGATCGTACAGTCCCTTCTGGAACGCATTTTTCATGTTGCAATGTACAAATGAAAAGTTTAAACCTGCATACAGCCTCACATACACACACTACATGAAGCATGAGTTGAGGGTTTTTCAGAAAGTGGCAACGGGCACTTTTGATATACACTGGGGCCTCCGACCAGATAATGTAGCTTTTTTCTACATAGAAGATGTCCTAGTCCAAAAACTGTAGTCTGAGATCCTTCTTGCCAGCTGAGCTGAGCCTCGTCTGACACCAGGGCCCTGATTTACTAAAGGTTTCCATGTACTAAATCAAATGCAAACATTATAACATCTACATAAAACGGCCCAAGCTGAATTTTGCACATTTGCCTCCATAAATATGCCATAAAAATTAGGCCATTACATATGATTAGTACCCTACTAGTTTTAATATCCCTGGATCAAATTTTCTCTTGCGTTTACGCTGGTCAATCCCAGAGCAAAATCTCATGATTGCGCACACAATGTAGTACTTTAGTTACGGCTCTACACTCCATCACTAAAGTTACATGCCTAAGTCAGAGGAAAAACGTTAGAAGGAAACAAAGCATGAAAGCACAATTAAAGCATAAATCATTATAAGACTGTTGTGGACCTTCTATAAAACGTCCAGTCCTTGAAAGATGACTTACATGAACACCTGAAAAGCACAGCTGAAACATGCAGAATCCAAACACCCAACCTGGAAAGTGATTTTAAATTCACTCATTCATTCATTATACATGTCTAAAGTTTTTGTAGTATTCAATTTATAGCCACTACCAAAAGGTCAAGAACACGTGAGAAGTTTTGAATGTCGATTCACTAGTATCATATATCCTGGTCTCTTACACATTTTCCAGACAGTAAATCATGTCCGCAGAGTTTGAGATGCTGGCCAGTTGATGAGGCTGTAAGAACTCCATATTCAGCAAAAGGGGTCAAGAATCTGGAATCTTTCCAGTCATCAGCTGCAAATTGAAATTCTGTCTGTAAATGTAAACGTTTGACGAACTGTGTTGCACGATAATGTTGCATCGCACTCCATCAATGTCGTCTGTGAACAAAAAGGTATAAGTACAATACAGAAAAAAAACATTTCTCTTTATGAAAAAATGTAATGATGTAAACATGACCTTACCGTAATTGATCTGCACAGTTGCAGTTGATCATTTGAAATATGCATACTTCTGTTTTGACCCCAGTTGATTTGATGTTTACACTTCTGCAACAAAAGAGAAAGAAGGGATTCAGTGACTTTTCTTTTGTAGCTGTGAGTCACAAATTAAGTTTAAAGAGGCTGAGATAACAGGGTCAACTTACAACAACAGCACGACAAACAGAACACATTTCTGTACTGGACAATACCATTATCATGAAATGCTTTCAATTCTAATTTGGCTGAGTGTTTGATCACGGTCCATTAATTCAAAGACATTTTTCTCTTGTACTTCATGAATATAACAGCGAGGTAATTTGTAAAGTACAACAACAATTTACACCAGGAGATAGTCTTTTGTCGATAAGATTGAACAAAAGCTAAACTAGGGGCACGTTTCAGCATCACATCACTGATATTTATTTGAATTTATTGCCAAGTGGTGCATGTTCACTTCACAGCCTTCAAACTCTAGTTACCCAGAAGAACAGCCTGTAGTTTAATTAGAAAGCTCTTGGCTGCATAGCCATCACTGATTGAGCACTCTGTCTTCAAACCCATTTAGTACTCAAGGATCCAAGGAGAAAGGATAAGGAAGAGGAAAGGGAAGATAGGTAGAGGGGGGTGAGAAAGAAGGAGATGGTGTGATTGTATCAAGGGAGAAGATGAGAAGACTTGAGCATGGGCTTCCTGGTCTTCATTCAACCACGTTATTCCACTTACAATCATACCTGCTGAATGGGCGGGAGGAACATTTCCGTGATATTGAGCTTCAGTTGAAATGAAAACCTAGAAGCCTGCAACAGCCTCATGTGATTTTTTTTAAGCATAGCCAGTCTTGCCAGCACATTGTCACAGCTTAGCCTGCAGCTATCCAAACAAGCTAAATATGTTGGCTGTACAGTACGAGGCTGTGTCGCCTTGTGGATAACAAGACCACCAATGGCACACATGCTGCCACTGTCCTTACTGGACCTGCAGCAGTATCGAGTAAATGCCATAATGCTCCCATGATGTCTTCCTATGGAGGGAGTGGGCCACCACTGCCTGCTTGCCTGTGGTTTCGCTGTGTAATGAAATACGTCTCCCTTGATATATGGCTGCAGGAGAAGCCCAAATCGAAAATTGAATCACACTAACTTAATTTGTGGTTGGGGCAATCAAATTACTTGTTTTGGCTGCAGTGCTGACGATAAATTCATCTTTGTGACGAAGCTGTCACGGCAGCGTAAAGGGGGCGGAGGAGACGGAGTGTATATGTGTGTATGTACTGTACTGGGTAATGGTGAAAAGACGTTAGCAGAAGAATTTGCCGTCAGTGCAGCTGTAAGCAGTATTGTGCTGGTGTGGTGACCACCTTTAGATGTGGATTTGCTGTCAGTAAAAGCATGAAGTTCTCATGAGTTTCATAATACCAACAATAAAAGGTTTCTTTCTAGTGCAGCCAATGAGCAGCTACAAATGTAAGCAGCTTACACAGGCTTGCATTGCCCTGCGGAGTACTTTGGAGAAAAAGTGTCAGAAACTGTAGACATCTACAGTATGTGTTCATTTCTACTGCAGCTGAACAGCTTGACATCACTGCCTCAAGACCCAAAGCTTCATGTGGTAAAAGTAAAGCTGAGCTGAATTGCTAATTGAAGGTTCAGTTCATCCAGCTGGAAACAAAACCTCACACACCCCTTGTGGTGTCTAGCCATATAGATTGTTTTAGTTCTGTAGATTTTGAGATAACTGTATTTGAAATAGCTTTTTGAAAACATCTACATCCCAGGACTTAGGTAGATTTTTGTTAGTTTTCATTTTTGGCAATCTCAGTTTTCACATGTGCAACTACGGCATATGTGATGAGAAAATAGGAAGGAAAACAAAAACTCTGCAGTCCTCAATATTCCCAGAAATAGGTCAAAGTAAAAGTTATGTCCTGCACATTTAGCAGGTCATGCCATGGACTTCTTCTGGGGAGGAAGTGTGGCAGGGACGAAATCAGCTTTGGACTCACCCAGGAAGCGAGGCGGATAGTAGGAGACGGAGTGGGCGGGGGCAGCTTTTGTGTCACTGCTCCTTTATTTCTCTCACTTCACATGTTGTAAAGACCAGTGCCGCAGGCGTTGGATAGTTACGCACCAAATAAATCCCATAAAAGCAGAAACAACATAGTTTTTATTCAGTGAGGTGAACATGTCAAGCAGAATTAACAAGTTGCAAGATTTGTTTCTTGTTCAACCAATTTCCCCAATTGGGAATAAGTGTGTGACGGGCCATCACAAATAAAGCCTGTCCATGCATACACGCATACTTCAAATCCTTGGACGATTCCAAGTGATTGATGTAACACACATAAAGCACATTTTTTTAACTTTTGGGAGAAAACGACAGCCAGGCAGAAAAGATTTGAAAAACAATTCTGTGGCCAAACGCAACACAAAAGCAGTGACCGACGCTCTAAAAAATAACAACCACTTACATTCAGATGGAGAACCCAGAGAGAACCCACGCAGACATGAGGAGAACACGCAAACTCCACACAGAAAGGTGCCTGGCCGCTGATTCAAACCCAGCTGCTTCTTGCTGTGAGGCAACAGCGGTAACCACTACACCGCAGTGCCACGCTGATTAAAATCATGCATCTGCAAAATGAATATAATGTGATATGATGTTACACCACCATGTGTTATTTGTTCATTCAGCCATATTTCTGTAATGTAAATCAATTAGCAGACTCTTGGTTGAGCTGTGAAATACATCACACTGACTACCAAGTCTGCCTTGTCTTGTCAGTATTACACTATGGCTTTGTGGTAATAAAGTTTAAGCACATATTGATTGGAAAAGTCTGCAGTACATAACTTTACAACAAAAGTAAATTGGATAAAAAATAATGCAGACTTGATGCTTACTGTGATAGATTAAGGGTGCACTAACAACACATTTCACAGTATGGGAATAGAAATCGATGAAACAACAGACAAAATAGAGATAGTTCTAAAATAAAATCATTCTTTATAGATTAGTCATTATGTCTGACCCTTTCATATTGTCACACTGTCGTTTAATACATTATTATTATAAAATGTTAATTTTTGTTGCTTTATGTATGAGCTATTTTAACTGGGCTAACACATGCTTTGGTCCTTCATTGTAATGAACGCTTTCCTTCTTACGTGGAACTACATAGTAGCTGGTTGTAATAGCTGGCATGTCATTATAGATTATGAAAGCTGGCTCACAGTAGCACATGTTTGCATCCAATCCATCATATGTCTCGTTAACAACCCCAGCATAACAAATCACGTGCTGTGATACCTTGATTTTACTGTTGTAGACAGAAACCACACCGCTTTCGCCTTCTTAAGGACGGACAACAGTATCCTAAAAATAGTCCCTGTTTACCCTCCTGTGTTTTGTTGGGCCGTGTCCTACTGTGACTCTCTGTGCCAGCTCACTGTTTTTGCATTGCCAGTGTCACCTTCAATCACTTTAAGAAAAGAGTGAACAGATGAATTGGTACTGAAGAGGGAAAGGTGGACACAAAACAAAGACTTGAGAGGGGTGATATTCAAAGATAGAAGGATGTAAAAAAAAAAAAGAAAAAAGGGAAGACTAGAGGGACAGAGAGGAGGCTGCAGCAGAGTCACAGATGAAAGGAGGAAATTCGGAAGGGTGAGGGGAGGACTTTGGGGCTTTAGAGAGCTTTTAAGAAAGTGAGGGAGGAGGAGGGAGAGATTGAGAGTGAAAAAAAAGCTCTAGGGAGAAGACAGAGATAGCGTTTTTTAAAAAGACAGAAAGAGAGAGAGCAGGCAGACTGAATGAAAACATCTGGGGGAGAGTAGGTGTAGAAGGGGGGGGGGAGTGTGTCAAAGAAAGCGATTGCTCTTTTGAGTTCTGTCTTCATGTCCTGGCGGGGCACCACTCCCCTGTCAGGTCCACCTTCCCCGGACAAGGACTGCTTGTCACGCTAATGGCCTGGAAGGAAGACCATGTCACTTTATCACCTCACCACGACGCCAACACGGCCGTGGCTTTTGTCTCCTCAGCTCCCTCTCCGCTCCACAACTCCCTGGAAGTGACTAATTGATCCTGGGAGACAGGCTGTTTTGTGTGTCGCGGGCTGATGAACAATGTGAGAAAAAGCCGCTGATAAAGGAGAAAGAAAGAAAGAGAGAAAGAAAGAGAGCGGGATGTGCACCCAGCTCGGGATAATGTAGCCTACTGTCTGCTGCAGTGCTATCTCATTTCCACACACAAAAGTAACATCACCACTTTGTAAATGAAAGTCAGTCAGGCGAAAGATGCCCCTCACGCTCTAGCAGCCCCTTCTTGAGATAATGGGCACATGCACATTATGTCTGTAGACACAAGATCGACTCAAAAAAAGTGTGTGGGTAGTAAATGAAATTCATTCAAGTGTGTGTGTTTGTGTGTCTCCTGTATCCAAGCCTCCGAGCATTGCTAAGTTTTCTCACAGGACAGTAGAGAATGATTGGTGGGCTTATATCCTGTAACATGCATCTAATTGCTTCACAGCAAGACTCCATATCTTGACTCATCCCTGCTGGATCCAATTCCTCCTTGTCTGAAGCTACTGGAGTTATTGTTTACTCATCTGCCTGTTGATGCTAAACGCCTCGGGATGCAAACGAGAAGGGTGAAAAGAAACGGTTGAGCAAACAATACAGAAAAATAAATCAGCTACATTTCAAGGAGGAGGAGAAGAAGGAGGAGGTTTAGACCACAGAGCGCCACTGGAAGTAAGCCAGGAAAACAGAGGGCTGGAAAGCTATCTAAAGGAGGCGAGAATCCTCCCTCCTTCAATAGCTCTGGCCTTGTCAGATATGGTTATGCTTATTGGAGACACAGGCGAGGGGGGTCACTGCACCAGCATGCCTCAGAACATCACCGCGCCTGGGCTATGATAAGAATAGTCCACTGAATCATAGCTTACAGTGCAGTTATGTGTACGGATGATGCATGGTGAATGAATTGAAGATAAGGCCAGTGAGCTGGATGGGCTGGACATAACTACACTTCTCCACGATGCAGGGTGCGTGCAGATTATTTTAGTTTCAAGGCTGAAGAATCCTTGAAAGTCTGAATTACACATAAGAGCGGTTTAAGTTTCCTTTATTTGCTCCATCTCCTCGTTTCTCCTGTAAGCCGTAGTAAGGTCTTTTGGAGTAAAATAGGGCTGAGGGAGGCAAACAGATGCTCTACTAAATGCACTGTTTGGCTTATTAAGTGTCAGAAAATAGTAAAATATGTCCATTAGCAGTTCCCAGAGTCTAGGATGACAAATTGCTTATTTGGTACAGTCCTAATATAAAATAATATAAAACAAGAAAGCAGAAATCTGGGAAGCTAAAACCAGTAAATGTTTGCCAAATTTTACCTCAAATGTCATTTTGAGGATAATGTTGGTCTATACAACACTTTTCTAACAACCCATTTGCTTGATTAAAAATAAACTATAGTGCCAATAGAGGTCTATGGCACAAATGAATAAGGTCTTTTAGTATATGACTTTGGCTGCACCAGTAATGCTTGTTGAATGAGTCGGTTAAGAACTTTTCATGTGATTTGTTGACTATCAACCAATAAAACTATCAATAAATGGGCACTAAATAAATATCAGATGCTGATCTGTCAGTAGATTTTCTAACTTGACAAAACAAAAAAAAACAAGATGTACCCAGGTCCTGGAACTGGACCCCCTAATTGTTAGGCATGTCTTTAATAGGGTTATTCATTTTACCTGTGCCCTGTTAGAGCTGGAAGAGCACAGGTAGAATCAATAACCTGCTGTGAAAAAAAGGTCTAGTCATTGACTTTGGTCTTGGGTATTGAATGTTTTATTCATCTCAAGCTGAGGTGACAGTCATGCTTTTGAGTGGCTTTCACTGGCACAGGCAGCAGAAATCCTTGAATGGACTTCAGGTTGATTTAAGAAAAAAAATGCAAAGTTTAGATCAACAGTTGTGAACCCACTTAAAAACGTTATCCTTGCCTCACAGTACCCCCATCCCATCTCATCCTATTCCTTCCAGCTCCTCTTCTCCCCATCGCTCCCTCTTTCACACCCTAATCGTTGTGACTTACAGAAAAATCAATTTCCACTACCCAGTGGAGAGGGCCAATGTTTCACCACTGTGTCTGATTGATGACACACAGACGCCATCTCACACCCTGCTGCTTTTTATAGCACCACAGAGTTGGTCGCCATTCAGCGCATTTTTATGGCAAATAATAACAGGAGATGTAATAGCTATTCCCTCCGGTGAGTAAATCTGAGCAGGGAGACGTGAGGATGGCCCGCCCAGACAGCTGGAGGACAGTCCCACGTCAACAAGTTACTTAGGATGAATGATTGGGTACATGGCTGTGAAGAGTTCAAAAGTCAAACGTGAAGGCCGTGTGGAAATCACTACCATCTAATCTGAGCTTTCCAGCAAGTCCTGCAACTTTAACGCCCACATTGGTGACATTTTACTCACTAAACTTGTTTAGATTTCTCTAAATCCACCAGAGATGACCGTGCAGAAGCACAGATTCCTTTGTGAGTATAACTCAAGATATACAGCACAATGTTCCGATGCCTTCAAGAAGCTTAGTTGCTCTTTTGCTACACATGAACAAGACACGTGACCGTGTGTAACGAGTGCGTGTATGTGGCCTTTTAATGATGGTGCTTCTCAGACAGTCACCCTCCTGAGAATTTCACACATTCTCAGAACATTGTGTGAACACAAAAGCAAGCGTCCACTGGCAGCTCTATGGGAGAAAACACCTTGTCTGGTCAGTGGATGATCAGAGAATTACTGAAGCCAACTGAAGAACATACATAAATCATGGTGCATGCAGGAAGATATCTGTAAATAATAAAGCCTTCACATTTTTCCTGAGAGGTGAAAGATGAAAAGAACAAGAAGATATGGCTACAGTGGCATTTGAAATGTGATCATTAAAATGTACAGTGCAACTGGTGTTAAGACAGTGATGACCTTATCTCTCTCTTGTATTACCTGTGTCTTCACAGATAATACACAGGTTTATTGCACCGTCAGCCTGTGTATTCCTGTGAATACCATGTTAAATGACAATAAACCTTGAATCTTGAGTTTATATGCACTCTTATACAAACCTCTTTCAAAATAAAGTTTTCCAGTCAATTGTTCAAAGCTTATTTCCAATCTTACACAAAAAACTCTAGTATAAATACCAGAAATTTGAAAAATGGACACAGCCTCAGTAAATAAATCGTAGCATACATGAAGCAGGTAAGTTGGAGCGATAGCTTCAGAGGAGAGATGAAATGTACTTGCACATAAAAACATAGGATGTGTGTGGAAAGATGAGGAGGCTGAAACCTTACTCAAATTAGTACATGAAACAACCATTAATGCTATTATGTTTCCTACAGTGTGAAAATGGCTTAATGGCATCCAAATAGAGAAATTAACCACCGACTGTTTATGTCAATTTGTCACACTTATAACTTTCGCACAACAGATGGAGAAAGAATTTAATGTGTTTTCTGAAATTTTTCAGAAACTAAGTCGCCCTTACTTAGAGGTTGGATATGAGGACTTACGGGGGGTTTAAAAGTCTAACAACTCAAGGAATGAAGGTCTTGCAGACCCGAGTTGCGTTTTCCTGAGCCTTCTGCTTAATGGTAGAAGGACCCAGAGGTTGTGGGAGGGGTGACACAGGATGCTGGATGGCATGCTGGTGCACTTGCCCGTTTGTTGACAGTCTGCCGTGTGGTCCTGCAGTCGTCATATCAGACAGAAACTCAGCTGATCAGGACGGTGCTCCTTTAGAAGGTGGTGAGGATGGATGGGGGGGTGGAGGGAGGGATGATGGCATCTTCAGTGTACCCATTTGCATGGTACACAAACTGGAGTGGATCCAATGTAGCAGGTAGGATAGATATACTGTGTTGTCTGACTTTCAAAGCACTTCAGGATGGAGGAAGTCAGATGTGACATGGGGGACTTCTTCTACACTGTGACAATGGTGATGGACTGGAACCGTGTCAGCACAGCAGCATGGCTCAGAGAGGTGCTGTGTACAGGCCGCTGCCTCCTTGCACACTGCCACAGCTCACTGTATTAGATATAAATGGAATTTTATATTTTATAAATTAATATTCTGAATTTAAAACAGTTATAATATTGTATATTTATTATCTCTGTTTACACAGCTTTTAATGAATATGGGCAGTTCAGACTTGTTTGTAATAAAAGCAGAACAGAGAGCTAAACAATGCAGACAGCAGACATATGGAAGAAACCAAGATACAGATACTAGTGGAACAGATGCTTGTCTCTCTTCTTGGTATCTATTTTGCCACAAACCAATCTAGCCACAGCTAAAGAACACTGCACCACCCACAAGCGGTCATGTGCTAACAAGCTTCCAGCATCACCTGTTTCACAAGGATGCATGAATTACTGTGCCACTTTCTAGTCTTGCTGCTTCAATGGTCCGAACCTACGGGGTGAATCTGGGTAGGGGAGATGAAAAAGCAGAGCTTGCCCAGTCCCTCTTTAACACTGAGATAACGATGAGTAAGGTACACTTTCAAAAGGAGCCTGAGTCTCAGATAAAACATTCATTGTTAAATAAAGGTATTTAAACTTGAAACAAAAGAACTTGGAAGGTTTTTCACAACAAAATAAATTTCATTGTGGGTTGCAGAAAGCTGTTGGCTCTGTGCCAGAGGTCCAGGCTGGTGACAGTGCAGGCAGTGCATTCTTGGCACACATGATGGCCATTAAATGCATAATTGCAATGCCACAGTGAACCTGAAACTCAGGTGCAAGAACTTCTGTCTAAAAGTCTTGTTTTTCTCAAATGGATATTTTCAGTAGGATTAAAAAAAAAAAAAAAGTCAGGAAGCTTTTTTTTAATCTCTAAAATAAGACTTCAGTGACGGTAGTCTTTTGACAACCTTTGTAATGAGGTAGGACTGCAAATGTCAGATATACAGCATTTATGCTTCAGGTAATAGTTTCAAAATCTACATTTTAAGGTCTTATTTACAAGGTCTAACAACAGCTACCTTGGTTTGAATTGAAACTCATGCACACTTACTGCATCTCTGGTTGATGATTCTGTTCAATGTACCTGGAAAAATAACATACAGACAGATATGTTATGTATAACATAGAGCCAATAATCATTAAAACTATAACTGTACATGTACTGTGAGGCTAAAATATTGTAACAGTTTTCTGATCTCATCCGAATTTTAGCTGCTGATTTTTACTTTTTAGACTGTGTGTGAAAATGTCTTTGAAAAGTGTTAGATGGAGCGTCCCTGTCGTATTTCTCTCTCCAATCCAATAAAGCCAAAAAACAATAGAAATGTCAAATTGAATAGTGTCAGTCTACGCAACTGCATCTACAGTAAATACAGAGACAAACAACATTTCAACAACTTTATTTTCCCAGGGAAGGAGTTTGCTGAGTAAGCAGTCATACACTCACACCTGGGAGCACAACTGTAGACAGCCGTCCACACTGTACTGCAATCCGCCAAACATCTGAAGCAAACACAATGTTAAGGTAAATTTTAGTCAGACAGTCCAATAACTGCATCAACACTGGAATACTTCCAGCCACACAGCTCTGTCCTTTTACTTGCAGACATCAACAAAGCCTGCTGTTTGTGCCTTTGCCCTATACTGCGTTACCACTGCGCTGAATAAACGGATGAGTCAAATGGTCACGCTCACAGCTAACGGAGACCTTTACCTCACTATGACCTCCCCCGACAAATGTTGGTCCATCACAGAGGAGCCTCCGAACACCACAACCAATTCACAGGTACCTTAAAAGAAAATTATGTTTTATCTTTCCAGAATATTTCTATTTTTTTTTTTGTAGATTTGCCTTTCTGTTGACACCTGGGACAGCACGGTGTCCTGGCTGCTGCTTGGACTGTTTGACTTGGTGTGCTGTTTGACTGCATTCTAGTGATGTAGCCGCATTACCAGGTCTCAGCAATGTAGCTGATGGGTAAAGGTCAACTGCAAGGAATAATAGCCAGGACTTCTCACACATGCTGTAGTTCATTCCTCTCTGTAGCGATGTGCATTGCTGTCTGCCACAGTGTATTTTTTGGCTGTTACTATGAGGACGAGCCAAAACAGCTAAGCTGCAGACTGGGCAGCAAAACAATGGATTATAAAATCCCAGAAACCCAGGGGCAGCCGCAGACTCTGGTAATAATTCTCTGTAGGTTTATTACTATGAGCGGCCCTCTTTCACGGTGCCATGCTGTTTCCACACTGTCCTTTGATTTTGATATACTGTAGTGGCTTCAAAGCTGAACCACTGTGTTTGTGAGACATACAGTAATGTGTAAAAATGTAAAGCAACAGATTGCATACTATTTAATCAAGTTAAAGTTGTGTGTCAGGTATATTGACGTGGAAATGGTGAAATAAAACACTAACTCACCAGTTAGATCAGCTTCTTGTGTTGTTAATTTTTTATCTTTTGGTAGAAAGCAAAATTGGCCAGTACTAACATGAACATACTGCGTGCCATTTGCTGATGTCACTGAGTATTAAACTTGCAATTCTTCAAACAGTTAACTACTTTGCGGTGCCCAAACGCCCGATGCAGCTTTACCTGTTTTTCTATCTCAGTCTTCTTCTGTTTTAATAGCATGACTACAGTAACACTTTTCTTCATATTTTTCGTTCACTCATCTCAGCAAGATGCTACTGTGCTATACTGGTCATTAAAGTCACTATATTACCTAAACCACCTGACTATTTACTATTGGTCTTTGACAAACAGATGATTATATAAACAGAAAATTGTACACATGGATTTCTAACGATCCTGATCCAGGGCAGATTAAAATATATGGTAAACAAGGCTAAGGCTGGTGGGAGAATGAGTTTAAAGCATCCTTGGAGAGCAGCAGATCTCAGGAGGGCTAAACTGCTGTTAACTTCATCGATACTGGCTTTACACCACAGTGCACAAAGACAACACCAGTCCGAGCTACAGGCTCCTACTTTAAACAAGTCCAGGGCATTCTATTGAACTCCTTGGTTGGCCATCAATATCACCTCTGTCTTTCTCTTCACAGCTCTTAGCCATGCCAGAGACAAAAAGTTGGAAGAAGGTTATATAGCATGACAAAGCGTTCTCATAACCATAGGGGCAGAGAACATGTTGTTTTGGAGGATTGGAGGTTTTTCTTGGTGAATAAGTCAGGAAGGTATCCAGCCAGCACTCTGCACATGTACTGCTGCTCGACTTTCTCCAGCAGAATTTAAGTGCAAGTTTCTCCTCCAGCTCTACTACTTTGCATCTGATCTACACTCTTTTACAAGGACTATACATTTTCATGACACCTTAATTAGATCCAGAGTGCAGCCACCGCGCTGAGGCAAAAACCTGTGCTCCATCCCACATCGCCTGTGATCCCTGAAGAGCAAATGAATCGCAACCCTCATTCACTTCACCGTCAGCATTTTAATCTGTTATTCTGAATTTCAAATGTTCAAGTTGAACTCTTAAAGGACTAAATTCACCAGTATTACACATCAGTTTACTGAGTAAATATCTTTGGCTTAAGGTGCAAACAGTGAAGTGAATGACAGAGAGATCTTCTCGTAAGAGATCACGGACATAAGCAGTTAAGGTTGATGTATGAGTAGATGGCACAGAAACTGTATGCTCCTGTAATTTAACTGTGTCTACTCATTGTCCAGTCAGCAACTAAGAGAAAAGGAAATGACTAAATTTCCAGCAACTAAGAGCTATGGGAGAAAAGTCATGCACGTCATCCTGTCTGGGTTGGGCGTGAGTTGTGAGTACAAATACTCTGGAGCACTGTTCTAGAGTCACTGTAAAATTGGGCATCATAGGGAATTAGGTGCAACATCAGCAGAAATTGAAGTGCTGTACCAGACCAATGTGTGGGGGAGATGGTGCTGAGCCTGCAGGTGAATGTCTCAATTTACCAACTGATCTCTGTTCCATCATTCAGCTATGGTCATGAGGGTAGAGAATGAAATCACAGATATAAGTGGTTGAAATACATCTCTTCCTTAGAGAGAGTAAAAGAGGTCGGACATCTGGAAAAACCTTGAGGTAGAGCCGTTGCACCTACGTGCTTAAAGAAAACAGTTGAGGACGTTTGGGCAGTTGGTCAGTTTTTACCTGTCCAGTTAAAGTATAATCTGTACCTTGATGACTGGGAAGAAGTAGGCTAACTTTAGCCTGTAGAAACTGTAGGAGAATAAAAGTTCACTATCAATGTGACTAAAAGTAATGGACTTGAAGTGTTCTTTTTCCATAAGTAATCATTAGTGTATCAAGTAATCAAATACTTTTACAAGAAATTCTTCTCCTCCCTTTGGTTTGTGTAACTATACTTCAGACATGCTGACACATCTCCGGCTCATACGATGTTAAAGAGGATGCAAGGAAACATAATAACATCCAGAGGGAAAGGACAAACTCAAGAGCTGAGGGACAACTACAGGTAAGAGAAACAGGCTTCAGTCCCAGTGGGAGAACATAAACTTATTATACTTGTTTTGCTGTTTACCATCGTTCCTCATGTCTCGTCTCAAGGTGCTTGGCCTGGATGGCTTCATGTGACAACCTTAAAGGCTGATGGAGCGTGGCCTGCTACATCCCCAGCCGCTGCCGCCAAACCCTTCAATTCCCTCATTTAGGGACATTGTCTCCCAATGAGTATCATTTGTCACCATTGACTTTCTTCTAGCAGAAACCCATGCTGGTTTCTATAGTCGTAGCCCATTTCCACAGTTGGTAAACAGCTAAATCCCTCTCCCAATCAATGCAGCCTATTTAACTTGAGCTATTGACTTGCCTGCCCCTCAACAGAGAGTCTAAAGAAATACAAACAAATTAGACGAGTGAGAAAGAACAACAGAAATGTAGGAGCAGACTATGAATAGTCACATTTTCAGTAATGAGGTTTTGGTAGCGGGTATAAAGAAAGTGACAGAATGGAGGTAAAGGAAGGAAAGGAGGGAAAAAAGAAAGGGAAAACAGAGGAGGACTCGATCGATATGAACAGATTATCACCAGGTTTCTGTCCCAGTGTGTAAAGAGTGTGACATTGCAGAGGTGTGCACGGCAGGGAAGAGATCAATGGGCTGCTTTTTGTTGATCTGTAATCCTTAACTATCTATAAGTAATTAACCTTCAGAGGAGAATGCGGGGAAGAAATAAATGGAGAAATAAGAGGAGGAATAACAATGAGCACAAGTAAAACAGAAGCTACCTTGCATTGAACAGATAACAGCACAGGAAACCAAATTAATAGTTGCCTCCACTGCTGCCTCTCCAATTTGCTGCATGTGATTCTGTTTTATTTCTGCCAGGGACAGTGTTTCCTGTAAATGGCTATGTCTCCTTGGGCCCCTAAGATCAGGATAAATATAGAGTAGCTCCTGTTAGAACAAACCATTTCAACTCAATTTCTGTTTGGTTCAGTTTTTTGGGGACAGTGTGGTCTGGTCTTATCATTTCTGGCCTGATGATTGCATCCTCTTCTAAAGTCTTTCCCGGGAAGATGGAAGAGAAGGATCTTGTTAGGAGTCAGAGTGCCCTCTGTGGGTGCAGGAATAATAATAGAGGTGCAGGTACACTCTAGCCTTCTAAAAGACAAGATCTTTAATATTTTTATTTGACATTTTCCCCCTTTCCATCTACCCATGGTAGGTAGCTAAAAGGCAGTATGTGCTGTCAAATGAATATAGTGCAGTCACAGTGGTATCTGTACAGGTTTTATTGGCACACAAATGCCCATACAGTACATTATGATTAGTTTACATCACATTTTGTCACGAGTAACCTTTGAAGAATGTATAAGTTAGTAAAAAGCATACCGTGTTATTGAAATTTGTCACATGAATACACAATGATACAACAGGCTAGTGGGGTGTGTGCAGTAAGAAATGTCATAACCGATTACAATATGGCCACCGTAAAAGCTTTTAGCAAGAGATTATGGTGTTAAAAGCAAGGTAAGTCATTTAAAGCAATGACTACATTTTGACTTAAATTACGATCATCAGGTAAAAACAAAGCTCTCAATGTACATTCTCCTAAACTTCAAACATGCCACTGGAAAATCGTACAAATCTATGACAGCAGAAAAATCCTTCTCAGGGACCCGGAACTGTGGCTCAAGTACATTTTTCATTGGATACCTATTTCAGTTGAGTGCTGCTTCTTGGTTTACCGGTGAGAAACAAATGTCAAGTGTAACCTTGGTTGCCAATGATAGCTCTTCACCAAAATGGACACCTGAAGATAAAAAAAGAAAAGTCTTAATCAAAGTTTAGCAAGTACTAATACTGAATACTTCTTGTGAAGCATACAATAATGTTAGATCAATTAGCGGGTGGATTTCTGCTGCTCTGTTGCTACTGAGTACTGACCATCCAATGTAGCACTGGCACAGGTTTTCGTGTGATGTGGCTTGCTTGATGAGGAGCTCTACTTGTGTTGGCACATCCAGCGTCTCATCATGAGAAAAGTCTCGACCTGTAGGGAACAAACTTTCACCTCAACACAACTTGACCTTTACCTGTAAAGTTGATCTGGTAAGAGTTTAATTCTCAATCATTTCAACAGCTTTAGTGAGCGACCAACAGTATAGTGCAGTATAATAATGTGACTGAAGGTGATAGAAATATGAATAAAACATCTGAACATTTGACATTTTCCTTAAGCACAGCACATGAAGAAAGTTTATATAGTATAAATATAAATACATATTTACTGAGACTGTGCTATGTAACAACTGATTTTTCATGTGTTATGTCATAATTCAAAAATGTACTTTTTTCACAATTAAGAATTTCCCCCTTATTTCTATGGTTTACAAGTGAGGGGAGACTTTCAAAAACACTGACAAAATATCTGTATTTCCTACAGGGAAGAAAAAGTAGTACATAACCTGCTACATGTCTAGAGTTTGACCCTTGCTTACATCGTGGTAGTGTTTGCTGAGTGCTGCAGAACTGACCTGTAAGTTTGTCTCTCACTCTGTTGATGATCTGTATGGCTTTCTTGTTGAGTGCCTCGGGCTGTACCAAGCCGTCTCCAACTAAAAAAAGACAAAACATGCTGGGATCTACAACTCTTAACAACCAATGAAAAAAAGAAAAGTGCTCTCTCTGCTCCAAGGTTCTTAGCAAATAAAGGAACTCAAAGTGGACTCGAGTTCTGCCTTATAATAGTACAACAGCTGCACAAATCATTTATGACAGCTCGGCACTGTTGTGTTAAAACAAGCACACAAAACCTAAAAGGCTGTACATGAACAAGTAATGCCTAGGCTGAAAGAATGGGCTCCCAACTCACTGAAGGAGTGAATGGATTCAGGCACTGTGGTCCCTGGTTTCTTGTGCGTGGTCTCTCCAAGGTCTATTCCCTCAAGGGCCTCTGCAGGTAAAATGCAAGTTTTAACACTTTCTAACATTGTGAAGCAGAGAACAGGAAGCAGTTGGAATACAGATTGTAGACTCACCCACTGACTGTCCAGCGTTGTAAGAGTCGGTCCTGGTGCGGGAACGCTTGTTGCCTTTGGTGTTGGCTGTGGGTGAAACAGGTAGAGGTGTACGCAGGTTTTTTTTATCCTTTAAATGACAACAGCAACTTTTATTTTATAATAATATTAACTATAAAAATAATATTTTTATTACTAAAACTTAACGTTTTAACCCCTACAAATCCTTAGATTACTATTAAATAAAACCTGAAAATAATTACCTCCACTTATAATTAATCTGATCTTCCTCAGATCAACCTTGCTGGTGTTTGTTGAAAGCTTCCCTCAAAGTTTCTGTTTTCTTGAATTTAACCAATGACCCTTAAATGTCTACACCAATATCTCTTCAGAGCACAAGCCAAATAGATTTCTTTTTTACTACTGGGACTTCACTTCAGTTTCTTCAGTCTGATGTGATTAAATTAGCTCCACACTCATCAACAACTCTGTTTCTGCTGTAAGTAGAAATATTCAAGCTGACTTTCACCATAATATATTATTTAATCTTGGATTTATGGTCAACATGTTGTTGTGGTTGTTTAAGTCTACAAATTGTAATTTGTCTGTCGACTGTTTTCCTTACTGTCCATGAGCCTCCAGTTTAGCAGCGGGTCGTAGACAAAGGCCTCCAGCACAGCCATGACACTGTCCCGGTGCTCTCTCAGCACCTCCATCACTGTATGGCAGGTGATGCGGTAGTTACCGTCCAAGCCGGTCACCTGACACACATCACTCAGACTTTACTGGTTGAGCAATTTTACAGCATCGTAAGTAAAAAATACAACTGTAGTTTCTGTCTTGTGAAGAAGTAAACTTGGTAAATAAGAACAGAATCCAAAGCCGTGTTTTAAGGTCTGGTAGAGAAGCTACCGCATAAAACATTGAATTTTAGTCCTTGAGGCTTTCATGTTTAATTCCTTTTCTTCTTTTCTCATTAAATAAATGGCAGTGAAATATAACGTTTAATAAAGAACTACACACTTGGAAAAGATTATTATTTTCAGTAAAAGACAGAAGACACAAGAGAAGCGGCTCAGGAAGGATTCAGTTTAAGTCCAGTAAAATTAGTATTTGCAGTTTTAATATGTGGGATTTTAATGCTTGGATGAAAATTAAGAACATATTAAAATATTTTCTGCTAAATAGCTTTTGACTTGTTAAACTGAAGCCTTCTGGCTGCTTTAAGCTAGTCTACACACTGAAATACAGTACACATGTTCTTATCATAGGATAATGGAAAGCTGCCTACCTCCATAGCATTTGTTAACATCCTCGTTAGTCGGAATGGGATCTTTTCTGGAAATTTCTCTCTGGTCATGGCAACCTGTTGAAGGTTGTTGGAGGGGTAAATTAAAGATAAAAAAAACTAAGACAAAAACTAAAAAACTACAAGAACATTTCTCACCTCAAAACAGTCTCCAAAGTCAATGTGGAGGATTTTGCCACTTAACCGGTCTAACATCAAGTTTGACGGATGCCTGGAGAATACAAAATATCATCTCCTTACTAAAGCCTTATTATGTTAATTGTGATTATTACAACAATCTTTACAAATAGAGATTTCAGCTTTTTTGTGTAGAAGCTCACCTGTCACCCAGTCCAAGGATGTAGCCCACCATTGACATCACAGCCAGGGAGCGTGTGTAATTGGTCCTTCTGTCAAACCACACCTGGCGAAGAAGCAACATTTATTACAACACTGTTATGTTTTCACAATTTTACAGCAGAACAGTGTGGGGAAAATAGCACAGAAATATACAGAATGCTGCTTAAAAACATCTTTTCAGGCATGTAGAACATCATGCACAGAAGGCACTAATGTTCCTAAAAACCGATTCAACTTGAAGGTCTGTTTCAAAGTAGCACACAGACACTGAAAACTAACTAAAAACTTGTATTCTGCCTTTATTTCCTGTACATCTAAAGAAAAAAAAAAGAAAAGACAGTCCCTTGAAAACTGTTATTTTTTATGCATCTTTATTATACATAATTTGCATTCTAAGCATTTTATGCCAGAACCACTAAAAAGTTCAAGTACACTCAATCATCTTCTCCTGCAGAGACAGAGCGTCTCACCTCAGAGCTGGGGCTCTTCAGCCACAAGAGCTTGGCCAGGTCGTCTCCAGCAGTATTGTTGACGGCATGCTCAAACACCTCCACCTTCTCCATCAGTGTCAGGTGGTCATAGTCTGGGGCCATCTGAAATGCAGTTAGATTCAAGGCTCCTTAAACTCTTTTAGCCACACAGTGAAAGAAAAAAACACAGTGCACAACATTTAGAAATTTCACTTCAGTTTCAGTAAACTTTATTGCTTCAGTGAATTAGTTATTCATATTTTCAGCCTGGGCTTTCACCATCATTACAACTGATTCTGTAAATGTGTCATCACTTATGTGTCATCAGTGTCTGGTGTCATTTCAACTATCAGAGTGGAAAAACCATGTCCAAAATGTTCATATATGTCTGTATTTATTTCAGTGGCTGCTGGGTTACTGTTACAGCTTCTTGTTGGAAGGTTAATATGTTATTATTTAAAAAATATTACATCAATTGATGTTGATGGGCTCTGTACAGAATTAACCTACAACAATGAATCACGTGGGAAATATGTTTGGCGCCTTTAATTGTTGTTTGAGTAAATGTTCAAGACTATAAATTAAAAAACTCGACATAAAACACAAATATCCAGAAAGATGTTTGTTGAAGTTTTGCCTTCAGGAAAAACACCTTCAAATACACTCTAAGAGACTATGATTTGTCATTGTCTTGCTTTCCCTACTTCCCCATCCTTTATCTAAAACTGATTAATGGCCTGACTGTTTGACCGGTCAACTTAATATCTTGCCGGATGTTTAAACTAAATGTAACACATCATTAATAACTCATTACCAGATGGAAAGCTAAATGTTTCCTACATAAAATGTTGGCAGAGGAAAACAAGGAGATTTGTGCCAAATATTTTGTTGCATAAATACTTCTTTTAAAGGAACTGACATTTTAAATTAATGACTGTTATTTCATTCTGTGATTAAAGGACAAATAACCGAGCAGCTGGCAGTGACATTTCCTGTTTGTCTTTTCACAGTCTGACTATGTTTTTTAACCTCTTGACCAGTCAGTCAAGGTCACGGCTGGTCATCTCTGTGTGGATCAATCAGACTTGAACTTCAGCTCTACCCTGCTCCTATGGACTTCTTATTTTTTGGTAAGCTGTGATGTTTTTTTCAGTGTGCAATTTTCAATCAAACCACTCTCTGAAAGCTTTTTGTACAGAGGATGTCAAGGTCTTAACCCGCTCTGTGGTCTCAGTTCCCATGATTTATCAGAGGCACTTTACTCTTGCAGTGACATTTCAGTGACGAATATTAGTCATGTTCTGTGTTTCTGAGGCCAGGTAGTTCATTTGTGACAATTAAGGAACTGTGAATGTGTTTACATCGCAGATCTATTAATATTTATCAGTATAATAATTGAAAACAGATACTTCTTTAACTATGATGAATCAATTAAGTAATCAATATGAATATTTTTATTTCTAGGAAAATTTTTAATTTTACAAACATTTTATGATGATGAATGTGACGAATTTTGGGCATGAAGAAGAAAACCAAATGTGAGGTTAAATTAATTTACTTCAATCTGTTTGCGATGAAAGTCACTGTTTCTAACATCTTAATGTCACTGAGTGAATCGACTAAAACTCACAGCTCTAACAGTGTAAACAAACAAAAGTAGACATGTGATTGTTAACATAAAAATAAAGAATAAGTCAATCTGAATGTTGGTGGTTTCTCACCCTGAGCATGATGCGATGTTCAATGTTGAGCAGAATCTTTTTCTTCTCTCTGTAGTCTCTGATGAGGGCATGCAGGGTGTCACAGTGGGGTACCCAGCCAATCAGGCCTGAGTTGGTGGACAATGGGATCACCGCGTAGCGCTGAATACTAATGAATGCAACACGAGATAAACACAAACAGATGTGCAATTCATTGGCAAGGTCTTGATAATTTAGCGTGAAGACTTGTGTCTGTGCATGTGTGAACGTCACTGAGAACCTCTACCTGAGGTTCTTGCGCAAGGACGCAGGGTCATTTGCCAGAAGAGTGTTGACCAGACCAAACAGCTGCATGACTCTCTCATCCTGCCTCAGGTCTTCATGGCCCTTTAACAGGAACATGAACTCGTGGCCATTACTGCCTGCAGATGGTGCAATAAACACAGCATTGATACACTGCTCAAGATTATGTAAGAATCATTATGTAGTTGCACTTGGCAGAACTGGCTGTTTTCACCAGGGTCCTCCACTGCTGTGCTACAGCTGTATCTCCTTTGCCTTCAACTAAGGCAATGTCTACTAGGTTTAAGTGTGCAATAAATTACTTAATATGATCCCCATTTCTCCCATGCTAGGTTTTATTCCAGTAATCCCTCACTGCAGGGCCACCCTGTGGTTTGGAATGGCACTTGAAAATAACAGATATAAGGGTTGTGGTCAATTAAGTCAGCTACAAAAAGAAACACACAAGTGATTTGTATAGCAGAAGGTACACAAAGTTTGACAACTACCATACTGAAAGTTCACATTACTTTCTAATCAATGACTGTGTGCAGGGTATTTCCTTCACCACCTCTTGGATTGGAAAGTATACATCTATGTACTGGATGAAGAGTGACATCAACTGAAGAAGAAACATTTTCAGCATGACAGAGCTGAAAACGTTTCTGGGAAACAGATGTCACTTATCTAATTGTTCCACTATCTTATACTACTGTGCTCAATGTTCCCAACAGACCACATTACATTGATTACATCAACACTGTAATTGTCCTAACTTTAATGGAGTTAAGTGATACCTCCAGTGGAACAAGTGAAACAAAGTTCTCGTTCTATCCCAAGTCTGCTCCTAATGACAATCCCAGTAAGCAATGTGTTGTGTAGCTAAGGGTACAGAGCGCTGCCAGTAAATCTAACCGGCCTGTAGCAGTTGACAGGTCTTAATCTGAAGTCTTGCTCCAGAGGGTAGTTGATTTATTGGCTATCATCTTTTAAAGAGTAGGTTGTGTAACACTGATGGGATACATCAGAACAAGGTATTACATTGTCCAGTGAAAAGTGTGAAGCAGAGTGAACCCTCTGTGATTGATAATCTGAAGATTTGGCTTCAAGACAAGATGACTTCATAGTGCTGAGCCATTTTAGAAGCACTTCAGTGTCATATTTCATATATTACAGCAGAGTAGGGGATAAGGTGCCAGAATTATTTATTTCATTATTAAAAGTAATGCCAGTGAAGGTTTTTGGGAGGATTCCTGAAAAAAAACAATCTGTGCCTGCATGTGTTATTTCTCCCAGGGCAGAAAAAGAAAAAAAGAAAAAGCTGGCACAAAGCTGACCAGTTTACGGAGCCTTGTTTTTCTGTGGTGTTTGGGATTCAGTTTTGGCATTAGGTTCATTACTGGTGTGATCTTCCATCTGTTGGTAAGAAAGATTTTTATTCTAGTATATTATCTACACATACAGTGTGTTGCCATGCTGATTAATTCAAAACAAATTGTCATCTTGGAGCTATGTGCTGTTTGGCTTAATTATCTAAAGCGATAGCCTACACCTGCTTATAGCACATGAATATAAATATTCTGAAATCTATTTTCTTAATATAATGAGTTCTGAGCCACAAGGTCTGTGAAAGTTCCTCCTAATCTTACCCATGATGGTGAGCTTGCGTGGGCGCTGCTTGGAGGTGATGACCTGCAGGGAGGCGGCGATGGACTGGATGCGGATGATAGGCTGGTTGGGGTCATAAGTGCCTGGTACAGCTAGCTCCAGGTCCCGGCACATCAGCAGCTTTGGAGACACATATTGTAGCTCCAGGGAGGTCAGCTGCGCGAAAGGTTGATGATGTGGGGATGTAGCACAGGAAAAGACAATTAGTTTTTAGTCAGCAATGTTAAAAAAAAAAAAGTGCATGGACAAAACAACTCCTGCCAACAGTGCCTAAAGCAATATGCAGAGTGTAACAGACACTGACCTATATCTGAGATAAGGTCCTATCTGAAAATGTTGTTTTTACACAACCTTTAATAAATGAGTTTGGAATATTTCACTTTCTATGTATGCAATAATAAACAAATTCTTTGCTTGTCTGCACTCAACCAACAGTGATTTAAACTGCATCAAATTTGACCATTTAAATGCTTTCACAGCCTGGATCTGCTCTGCATTTGCTGTTTGGACGAATCCTTAAGTGGGTTTATTTCTATGTTTATGCCCTAAGGGATAATGTCTACACTGCCTCCAGCATGACATTACGTTGCAGTGTATTTCATGATGCTTATATTATAATGTTGCTGCAGGAAGTGTCCTTAAGAGCAGGACTGTGCCACAATGTCAAAAAGTATTGCCATCTCCATTTGCCATGTGAAATGAGTGCTGTTGACAAGTCTGTTTTTAATGTCATTCTTCAACAGTGTGATGGGTGTGAGGAATGACATCTATCAGTCCAATTTGATCTTCACCCCAGAAGCAACAACACCAAGTGTTGGTGTAGTTTATACTATGATGATGTACCAAAATGATTTATAGGTACAGCCAAGTGTGTATCTGCATCACTTACTTCTGACAGGTTCATTGTACCTGGCTCAGTATAAATAGATTATCAAGATTCAAGGATGCTGTGTTTACATGTGCAATATTAATGTTCACAAGATGTAAAATGGAGGTCAGTTACCAAAGAATATAGCTACTAACATTATCAGGTACTGAAAAGTAGTTTCATTATAAAAGAAAATGTGTTGTATGTTTTGAGAGATGTTGTGCGAATTACAAAAAAAAACTTCAATTCGTCATCATAGTTATGTAAAAGGCTGGAGAATGGGATGTGTGTGGACTAATTACGAACAAAATTACAATACAAGGGTTCCTGATAAATATGATATTGAAATGGAGCAAAACCACAGCATCATATTCTGTCATCTTTCAACCTAGTTTTTGTCATGTTATTGAATGATTTCAGTAAAAAGGGAAGAATGAAAGAGATCCTTTATAACTCTATCATTATCTTCTGATCAGTGCTGAATCTCTTCACATGAGAGACTGTGATACGTGTCATGAGATCAAAGAAAAAGTTGGGACATGAAAGGTAAAACATATTTCATCCCATCTGATGAGAAACTGGAATGGACATAGGAATGTCGAACTGGTGGGATATTATCTCTAATTTCCTCGGGACCCATAAAGATTCTTTTCAACTACATGTCTGATTTACATTAGCTTGTCTTTGTTCCTTTTATGAACAAATTTATATTTTTCTATACTTTGGAGATTTTATACATGAACAATATTCCTACCTGAGGTAGGAGGTGTTGGTTATGAAAAGGTGATTCATAACGTATACTCACACACTCATTTCAATGCAGTAACTGGTTTCACTCACCTGCGGCAGCTGTTTGGAGATGCGTCTGAACACGTGGTAGTAGAGGTCCCAGGCCTGAGTCAGGTCTTTCACGTTTCCAGAGCGCATGTACTTCCTGCACCAGTCCTGTGCTTCCATCAAGTCCCTGCCATATGCCTGTAGCATGAAGAAAGAGAAACACTCTGTCCCTGTACAATGACTCATTCAGTGAAATTAACATGATTTGCCAAAGTGGCAATATAAAAAGGAAAGTCACAGCATTAAATGTCAGTGTTCTTGATTAAACTAGGATTTAAGTGAAGTACTTTAATTTTAATAGTGCACATCTGCAAAGGCAGGCTGAATGGAAACATCTGACACCACTTAGAAAGCCAAGGTCACTGGTCTGAGTTGTGGATGTAGAGTAAGTAGTCGACTGAACAAACCCATTTAATTTAACCCAGTTAATTGACAAAATATATGTAGTTAATTTTACAATGTGTATAAAACTGTTAATTATTTCTAGAGCTTTTTTATGTGGTACTGTTTTACAACTTTAGATTACTGCGTACCAATGAAGCTCTTTTGACACTGATTAACAGAAAAGGCTACAAAGTTAAATACTGTATATTAGCATATACATGATAATGCTATTGTTTAGCATTGCACTACACAAGACTAAACTCTATATTTTAGCCCAGTCTGAGATGACATGTACCTGGTTAAAAGAGGTCTCTTTAAGGGTCTGAGGTCCCCGCTCCATCATGGCATGCAGAGGCTCCAGCACAGCAAACATACCCTTGACGTTGCGCTCACCAAAGTAAAGACGTGAAGCCTCTTCCAGGCCCTCATGCCACATTTCATGCCACAGGATGGCCACTCGGATAAGCTCCTCACTCACCTGGACAAAGAAAACCACAGATGAAAAGGTTAGATATCAGCTATCTGTTCACAAATACCTGCTGTTCATATGTATGATATGTTTATATGTACAGTCTATGGTAATGACAGAGGATTACATTTAAATGTTCTGATTTAAACTGATGCATTTTTGAGTGCATTCAACCTTCTTGTTTTATGGGACTGATGACTACTCTTGAATGTAAAACAGTGAGGGTGAACTCTAACTCTAGAGTTGATAATTTATGTCAGAACAGGTGAAAAAAACAACAACTCTAGGTTGATTTATTAACAGTTACTGTAAGTGAGGACGAAACAATGGAGAAACTTATTCTGGTGGGGCGTTCCGAAGATTGAATATGCATTGATTGAGATAGTTTTATTGAGTACAGATAAATAAAATTGATTAAGTCTGCTACCATCATAGCCTGCTGAACCAAAGTGTTGCAATGTTCACACATGTTCTTCAGGATCTTGTTAGCAGCATTATGGCGTGCTGTGGTGGTTGACTTGGAAGCCACAGTCAGTGGGTAAATCAAAGCCTGGGGGTGAAAAGAAAAGAATTCAACAATTCAAGTCATTATTAAAACATTCTGTTCTATCTTGTGAAACAACATTAGCAGGAGTATTAGTAGACTTACCTGGGGATGATACCGCCCAATGTCAGTTAGCAGCTGGTGGATGAGGCGCCCCACCAGGGCTCGAGGCGTGTCAATTCGAGCTATGAGCTGAGGGATCACCTGAACAGGCAGAGAGGAAATGGAATAAATCTTGCTTGCTTTATATGTAAAATCACATTCAGACAATAAGTGTGAATGTAGTATTTATTTCAACAGGAACTGAAAGATATATTAATTTAAAAATCACTGCATGTTTTTTCCTTTTTTTTTTTTTTTAAACAACAGTTTTACATATTTTACAGAACCGGAACATCTTTATCTCTAAGCTACTGTAGATGCACATAAAATGTATATTTGTTGGTGTGTGCACATTTTACCTGTAGCCAGGTGTCAATCTGAATAGTCTTGATACCCTCCACTAGGGCTTCATTGACTTCAGGCCAATGACCATAGTCAAACCACAGAGTCAGAACCCTGAAACGTTTGAAGAGAACAAAACAACAAAAAACAGGATATCAGTGCAGTAAGGACGCACAAACCACCAGAGGTCCCCCTGTCCCCACATACCACATCTGCTGAGTATCTATGAATATGATTTCCTGTTTGTTTGCTTGGACCACTTGTCCAGCTTGTGTTACAGTCAATTAAGTCACCTGAGTGTGTCCTGCAGGTTATTGCCTCTTGACAGAGAAATGGAGCGGAAGAAACCTTGAACAGCAGGAACTGTGTACAACAGTAAGGTCTTTGAAAGGTCCTGTGGAGAGACACAACAAATGCTTATTTATGCATGAGAAAAAAAAGAAAAGATATAATGACCAACTGTACCGTAGGTCATGTGGTATCTGGTAATCCATTATAATTCAAAATTTACAGAAGAGAACACAGATTAAGCAGAACTAAACTGTATTATTGGAAGCTTAGTGTACAAACAGTAACACAGTGATAATATTTTGTTAGGTATAAGTCTAGGCTCCACTTGTATTTGTGTTTTGAAGATGCACCAATTTTTAAATCTTTAAAATTTTGCTTTTTTAGAAAGTATTTGCACACTGTGATATGTATACAAGCTCACATCCTACCTTGCAGGACAGATGTATATATGCATCAGTGGTCTTAAACAATGTATGATCAATGCAGACAGTGTTGGTATAATATACAAAGCTTTAGACCTCTTTGGGACTGGGAGTGCTTTAGGATGAATGATCAATGTGGACGTAAATGTAAAGGCCTTATTATCTGTGACTCTTACCTCATTGACCTTTTTCTGGCCTGGTGAGGGCACAGGACTGTGGTCAGTGCTGTCCACCTCGCTGTCGCTGTTGCTAGCTTCGCTATTAGCACTGGCCTCACTGGCATGCCTCAGCTTCTTCTTCTCGTCACGTCCTTGGTTCTGGTGTTTATAGTGCAGCACCGCCTCAAAATTCATTACTGCCCAAGCATGCCAGGCCTGCCGAAGGACGGTACAAACTGGTTGAGTTGGTGATTGGAAATGATTCCATGTGTGCCCGTGATAGAATTTCCAGGACAGACATCTAACTTTTCTCATCCAAACATGAGTTTGATGTAAGCTGTGTTATGCAACTAGCTAATAAAAGCTAAATACTGAAGTAGTTGGTGTGGCTGGATGGCAGGAGGGGTATGTAGGTGCTGTATAGGGCTATCTTTGTGTCCTTCAGCAAAGACATGGGCAAGAAAAAGCAGAGATGCCCTCACCTCTTTCAACAACCCATATCTTTGATGCATCAACAAAAGCACCACATCTATGGTAACGACATAATGAGCAAAATAAATGTACTATGTACAGACAAAAAGACACCACGTTTGGTTAAATGGCAGTAGAGGTTAAGAGCTTAAGGTTTTCTTGGTGTAAGAAAGCTGGGTTTTCTTTTCCCAGCTGTGTTAGAAGGCACATTATTTATCGCAGCCAGAAAGAAGTCAAAAGTGAAGGTTTAGGGCTGAAAGAGAGGTACTGACCTTGTACCAGTTGCGGTCATGCTCGGTGGAATGGCTGTAGTACTGCAAAACCTTGGGGATCGTGCTCTCATTGATGCCTTGCAGACTGAGCTGCCACTCTCCCAGCTTTAAGAAACATCTACATTAAAGGAAGGCAGATTGTTTATTCATTTCTACTCTATTTACAGAAAACATGCCAAACCTAGTGAAGCATAACTAAAACCTAATTCCATAACTACATTTGCAACAACGAAACAAGTGCACCGCTGGGACAAGCCACAAAGAAACATCATCATGATTTTATAACTTATGTTTGCTTATGTTGTCATTGCTTATAAAGAGTTGGCAGTGACACTGAGTACACCCAAGGGCAGTTTATTAAAAAGGAGTGAGATAATGATGCTAAACTTCAAAATCTCTCTAACATTTGTCATTTAAATATCACTACTTAGGGCAGCAGCGCATTTATCTGCTGAAAAGGCTCTGAGATCATGGCTGTAAATTTTCAATTATCTAAACCACTTTTCTTTTTATTTAAGCCGACAATGAATTCTGTGGCATCCCTACGGGGGACTCTATCCATCACGCTCAGATACACATATGTATACAGGCAAACAGTCAAACTAGTCGTGTTTGGCAGAAACCAAGACATATAATTCACATACTATTGCACTAAACAGAGCAACTGGCAAGCATTTTCAAACAATCCATCAGTAGTTTGAATACTGTTTGCAGAACTCCTCCAGCAAAATGTCTTTCAGGATTATGTAATTTCTTTGACTGCTTTTCCATGTGAGTCTTCAGTTTGGGTTCAGTGAGGTTATGTCAAACTGTTTCCGTAAAATGTTAACAGGTTGAACGTTTGGGAAATAGAGGGGCGCATGGGGTGTCTGATGATCATGGAACAATATGTCTATTTTTACAGGACACACAGGGGCAACTGATCATATGTAAAGTAGGAGTGAAATTAAAGTGGATAATTTGTGGAGTGAGTAAAGGCAACCATGTGACTGTGTGGTTGTCTGACTGAGCAGTCCAGGTGTGCTCCATACCACACAACTGACCTGTATTCATAAAAGAGTGTGCGAACCTGCTCTGACTGACATTATACAGGTGTTTTCTCTAAGATACATTCCTTAGACAGTCAGAGTCACTGTCTGGAAGATACAAAAATGTATAAAAGATCCATGTAGTTGTTTGTGCCGTGTCATGTATTATTTATGAAAAGAGAGGGTCTTTGCTACTGATGTGTTTGTGCACAAGATCAGTTGAGACTACTCTATAATTTACTATACATAGGAAAATTTCTGCCTACTTCCATGTCTGTTTTTTTGTTCATCTGAGTAGTTTTACCAACGTGATACACGACACAGGGCAGTCAAATTCTCTAAAACAATATTTTTCTTTCCTGGACTGGCATGAAGCAGACTATCATCCCCAAAGCAGTCTTTAAGATACTTGAGGCCTAAGACATTTTCCATTTTCTGATTTCTTTAATCAGCATCTGAACACATAATTATATTTGAATGTGTACTTTTCAAAAAACTGGCATTGTAGTAATAACTGTTTGAATATACTGCATCTTTTCCCACAGTGAGGCCAAGTAATAATAGTGGAAAGGTGCCAAGGCAGTGCCAGCATAGTCAAATGAAGAGCACAGCACCCACTGGCAGACATGCAGGTACAAACTACTGTACTAGCACAAGGAAGAAGAAACATCTGGTGATACCTGTGGGCATGATGTCATATTTATGAAAAGCAGTGTAGGGCAAACTGCCAGAGGGTATAATTTCATTGAAAAGTCTGATGAGGCTTTCAGATAATTTGGCTAGTTTTATTTAATACCACAGGACTCCAGTGAAATAGTAAAAGGTGCTATGCCAGATTGGGTCACGCAAATGGAAAAGATGAAGAACACACTGTGCGTGACCCCATGTGTTTACAACATTAGGGCAGGAAACGCATGAAGTTACTTTTTCCTTGCTTCAGCATGGTGCTTTGTGTTTTCCCCATTGTGCCAAAGCAGGTGTTAGAAGACTGGCACATTTTCGCTACTCAACCACAAATAAACACATAATGGCACACAGGCATTACTTCTGATTCATTTAAACTGTAGTTGCTTTGATTTTCCCTCATAAACGTCAGCTTGTAATCAAGGTTATGCAGTCAATCTTATCTGTGCATTTAACTGAAAAGATAAAAGGAAGTTTTGTTTAAAGTACTTCAGTATGTTCAAAACCTACAGTTGCATTTAAGTGTACTTGACCATAAAAATGTGCAGGTCTATCCAAGTGTAGTGTATTGGTCACCTGGGTAATGATGTCCGATTTGAAATATAATTAATAGCAATGTAAAATGCATAGCATTAGATTTATTCAATTTACCAACTATGGCATACCAAAATAAATAAACACCTTTCTAGGTGATGAGCTGTTGTTGTTACTACTGTGCTTCAAGCAAAGGGACAAACCTGGCCATCAGTTTGTGGAGCTCCTGCTTGTGCTGTTGGTCCTCAGCTGCGATGGCGTGCTGAGCTTGCTGCTGCATTCCTTGCACAAAGTGCTGCATGTGCTGGAAGGCATCAATCTGGGAAGACACAAAGCAAATACCAGCCACAGGTAAAGACTTTGTGCTGGTCAGACAAATATGTTTATATCCGAGGCTTTGTACCTTTGAAATCTCTCTGAATTAAAATAATTTTTTGCATTCTACAGCCTTTCCCTGACACCAAGTCTTATAGTGAACTGATCAGTCTTAGTAATCATAGTATAAAGTTAACTGTCTAATCTGATGCGGGACGGCCAACCACCAGTTCTGGGTACAATGTTTTTCTTACTTGATGTCGTAGTTAATATCACTGTTACATAACCACATCTGATAAAGTAAAGACACTCTCTACTACATGTCATATAACTTGCGCAGATTTGCACAACTTAAAAAATTATCAATGCAGAAATTACCTTGAAAAGTGGCTGACGCATTTGACTGAAACCAATCCTATTCATCAAAGTACTACAAATTGTCTTTCATTTGTGGGTTACTCACTACTGTGAGGTTTTCTCACAGAGTCACGGCAAGTGTGATGATTGAAAGACAGAGTTTATGTTCTCTACTGTTCCATAGCACCGGAAACAGTGGAGAGGTCCTTCCCAGCTGTGTGTGTGTGTGTGTATTTCTTATTCAGATTTGTCTGGCAAGGAGCGCAACTGGACCTGGCAACAGCAATGCTTACACTCACACTTACCTAAGTCCTCTAATGAAACCTGCACTCTGGAGCTACAAATGTTATTCATCACTTGGTAATAAAGGTTGTTGTGTTTATGTGTGTTAGGGGGTGTATATACTGTATGAGTAAGAGCGCATATGTGTGGGACACACAAGTGGCAAAGAGGCAGAGCAGTTCAATTACAAGCAGAGTCCTCCACCACCAAGGTAGTTAACCAATGGGTGACATGTACGGATACGAGGAAAAATGAATTACATGTGGATAGGCGACAGGTAAAATAACATTATAAAATAAAAAATTAAAAGGAATAAAAATAATAATCAGTAGGAGTGATTGATTGTTTTATCATTGTAAATTTTTATGACACAAATTCTCTCATCCAGAATTGAGAGTGCAATGGACAGAGTACCAAGAATTACTTTGGAAATGTGGACAGCTAACTACCTTGGTGTCAAAAACAACTGGTAGCTGACTTACTGTGTACTCTGCAATCTGAATGAGGTTTAAATAAGTGACTGTGTACCCTATGTATTAAATTAGTGTTATGGATACATGACCGGTCAGTTTTCATGTAGAGATAATTGCAGGTCTCAAGCTGAATCAGATACTAACCTTTGCAGTTGCAAGGCAGGTGCAGGTACAACATTGGACTAGTGCAGGACCTTAAATCCCAAGATGCACTGATGACATATAGAGTCAAAGATACACTATACTTTTAGGGCACCACTGTCTACAAACAGACCACACCATAGGAAGCACAAATCCTTCAGAACAAATACTAACATTTGCTTGTTCACTTGCAAAGGGAGGCTCACTTTATCCAATACCCCTACAAAATATTAATTATAGATCATATCAAATCATACCTGTTAGTTAACACATTTGTTTTCAACCTCAGTCATTTCAATAATCACCATAAAAGCATTGTTATCCTGACAGGACTGATTAATTAAGCTTGAATGTACTGTCAGTCTCATATTACACTCATTCTTTCAAGCAGGTTACACTACAGTTTCTTTTTACAAATGTAGTTTGTTGGTGTAAAGTTTCTCAGACAAGGTTTCGTCGACAATATTAAAGTAATTAGCTCTTCGAGTCAGCAATGTGGTCTTTAATTAAAATGCTCCTGTTGAACATAATGAACATAAAAGTGTTATCTCCTGATTT
>JAUYWH010000025.1:5551258-5624306 GCA_034779795.1 Ctenopoma multispine | reverse complement strand
TTCGAGTCAGCAATGTGGTCTTTAATTAAAATGCTCCTGTTGAACATAATGAACATAAAAGTGTTATCTCCTGATTTTGTTGCAAGTATAATAACAAAAAAATACTAATGTACAGAAGTCTATAAAATGTGAAATTCATTGTAAATTATAAGCCATCAACACAACAAATTTGCTCCTACCTTGCGGGTACTCTTCCACATGTACTTCATATAAGCATAAGTGACATGTGGGTGGGCTGTGGGCAGTGGATGATCAAGTTGCTTGGAGGGGTCAACTCCCAGAAGGAGCACTAGTGTCTTATGAGCCAGAGCCTGAAGAATTGAAAAATGCAAAAACAGGGTAAGAATAACGTGTATTTCAAGAAGAACCCAGAGCTTGGCTTTACATCAATGACTCAGAAAAAAAGTAAAAAAATGAAATGAGAAAGAGGGCAAGTACTTCAGATGGTGAGAATAAAAGAAAGACAAAGGAAAAAAGAAACAAAGAAACAAATTCTAACCATTCCACAAGTTATTAACCATTATAAGGCCAGTTCATGCTTTTTTGCATTCGTATGTGATGCACATTTTCACCATCTGCACAAGTCTCCAAGAGCAAGACAAATTAAATAGATTCTCCTTCTGAGCACTGGATATGCTGTTTATTTTCTATTCTTGTTAAGCAAGTGTTCAATGAGCTCTTCTTTGTGGCAGGTGGTTGGCATCATTTTTGCATGTGTGGCAAGTTTGTGTGTACAGGTATGCAGATTATGGCATGAATAGAAGAGCGTTTTGGTGGTCCTGTCATTTTGTGTGTCTGTGTGTGCTTCAATATAACAAGAGTCTGTAGAAAGACAAATGCCTGATTGTATGCCATCTCTAGCAATTAATTAGAACAACAAATAAAAAAAAAAGATTGAACATTACACCACCTGTTACTGAGCAGATATGCGGCTTCAGGTTTCACAGAATTTTACAGACTATGTTACTTTTAACCAGCATCAACTTAAAAGAGGTTTAAATTAAGTTTAGTTTCATGGCTTGAATCCACAGTTGCATTTAACTCCATCTAACCTTTACTTCTCTCTTCTGTTTAACAAGACTGAAATAATCAACTCTGATTGATTCCTCCTGTACATTAGGGGATTATAATTAATTACAGTATATATGATCAGGGCTCAGACATGAGGACATTAAGAGGCTTTGACCAGGAATACCACTGCATGTTATGTTTTCATGTATAGTAGTCATTACCAGTACATTTAAAGTGGTATAAAGTTGCTTTTTACTGTGCAATACATACATTTATTGAATTATTATAAAAACATTGGTTTGTGTTTGCAGAAACACGAGGCACAGATGAGTTGCATACTGATACCACCACTCAAGATTGCAAATCTGAAAAGTTTCAACTCTTACAACATCTCAGAATGGATGTACTAACCAGGCGTCCACTCTTGCCACAAAGGCTAGCATACTTCAACCAAGTCCTCATGTCCTCGTGGGGGCTGATGACCAACGATCGGACCATCAGGATCCTCTGCCAGTCTTCTACAATACGCTGACAACCCTGAAGGAAAAAACACAAAAATAACAGGGGACAGATGGGTTAAATGCATTTTTCTTTTGTTACTCCCTTCAAAGAGAGGCGCCTACTTGTTAAACTCAAAAGAAAGAACATGTGTGACAGAGAGGTACACTTCAAACCACAGGGGTATTTTTTCCTACCAGTGGTCCCGGTCTTTAAAATGCCCCATACAAGAGTAGAAGTTTACAAGCCAGAAAAAGTCTGTATTAATACATTTGTTAAAAGAACATTAGCTGGCTTACAGTATTATATATTAAAAAACTATGTTCTAATTCAGCTGTAAAGTGGCCAATGTGGAAAGGTGAACATCATTATGGTAGACTGGATGGCATTTGTATCAAATTTCAAGGTCTTGGCGGTTGACAAACATTTCCAAAACATGAGGATTTGTGGTTCTTTAACACATCCTTCGATCTCATTTAACAGCATGCACAATGCTTTAACGCACGATTAATAAGCATAATAAAAATAATCACAGTCAGACTTCAGAAGCAGAGAGTGTTTGTATGGTGTTACACTATGGGTTGCACTAAATGACTCAATGGCTTTTTTCCAACTTCATATCCATGGTATCAACAGCAGGGCACAGTTTGATCAAAAATGATCCTTCAATTTAAGGCAACAGTAAAAAGCAGCGTAATTCATATAATCCATGCCTGCTACTGATATGGTCTAATATTAACTACTCAATCTGCTACTTGACTACATACAAATGTCCAGACAGGCGACAATAAAATCATTACTACATAAGACCACCTCCATTGGTGAAACTACAATGAGAAAGGACTTGTATAAGGTAGAGTGAGCAGTGGGCTAAAACATGACAATAATAAAACAAATATTTTTCATTTTAGACATGTACTGTAGCTCAGGTGAATTTTTTTCCTTTTCTTAATGTGACTATAAAGTAACTGGTGAATTTCAATTACACTTATTTAGAAAGATTGTTGCTAAATTTGGCTGCACATAGACCATAAATTTCCCATTGTTATCACTAAGCTTCATCTGGAATTTGTTCCAGGCAACCTCACCAGAACATAAATCTATTTTTACAAATCCCCTTTGAAATTAATTTTCAAATTTAGAAAGAAACATACTGTAAAAATCTACAACATGGTAAAGTCATCCTGAGGTGTTAATGTGCATCTCTGCGTGTACAGTATGCATGGTGTTTGGCCTGTAATGTTTTACATTAGTAACAGTAGCCTGTGCAACATCTGCTTTAAATTGTATTTGTAGCTACGCTAGTGTGTGTGTGTGAGTGAGTAAGAGTGTGTGTGTGTGTGTGTGTCTACACATGTCCATATATCATGTGCTGTAGTTACCTGAAGCCTTTCCCACCATGTTTCCCTGATGATGTCCCTCCTCTCAGGCACTAGCTTGTATTGGATCACCTCCTCTAGCTCTGACAGCATCTGGCAAGATACCATGGCCTGGGAAACACATACACATTCATTTTTATCTATATATTCATTATTACAGGTTATGTTATACAGTTATATCCGTGTTTTCTGCGTAAAATAAAAGGATCAATAAAGCTTATATAGAATATGTGCCTGAATGCCCAGAGTCTGCTGTCAATCTTTACGGTGAATGGCTTAAGTATGTACTGTACTTTAAATCTAATTTGAAACAAATGTCACCCGATAACATCTGCAAGACATAAAAACTGCTGATTTTAGGATCCATTCTTAGTTTAAATGTTGCTTGGATAATTCCACATGCAAAGCTAATAAATTAAGAGCATGGAGCAGTGGGGCATACTAAATATTTACACTTTTGACATCTCAAGCTAGATCAAAGATTTAAATTCTCATAAATCATCACTTTATTACAATTTGGTTGCTGTGGCATAATCCTCTGCACATGACTGCTATGAAAAATGAGAAGGTCCACTGAAGCCAGGGGTTGAATATTTTGGCTGCCTTAAGGGAACACTTACCCCATAGGCTCGACTGTAGCTCTCTCCAGCCATGGCCGTCAGCTCAGCATCAAGGAGGTCTCTTGCTTTGTCAATACACTGCAATTTACAGCATGATATTACATTTTAAAATAATGTTTAGTTTTACAATTACAAAAAATACTATTCTTTGCATCAGGACTGGACTAAACCCAGGGAACAAAAACAAATGAATGAAGGCACGTCACTGCTTCCCGCTCACACTCCTTTCACTTAAGAGATGCCAAAAGTGACACATCAATGCAATGCAGTAGAACGCCTGCTTTTATAGCAAAACGGTTTGATGCACTGTTTGAGTGCCAAATGGTTTTATGAGCGGAGGCAAATGAACTGTTGAGAACAACAGTGTGAACGTTATGTAACCATTGTTAGGGTGTGAAATGAATATTAAAAAAAAAAAAAAAGCCTTAATAAACACGCACATTCAGAGAAAGTGAAAAGTGAAGGGAAATGTAATACAGAAGGATTCAAAACGGGGACTGTTAGTCACAGTTTCTGCCATAAATACGATGCCAAATCCAAAACATTTTCATAATGTTCCGCTAACTGTCAAAAATGTTTTTCCTATCATCCTGATTTCACTACCTTCCTACTGTCTGTATATTACTGACTCATTTGTAAATTTCCAGATCCCTGATTTTGCTAGCAGGACTACACTTTCAAATTCAACAATACTGCAGTCATTCCATCATCAGTGGGGTGATGGAACCCTGGGGGCTGGAAGAAACCGTAACCAAGAGAAAGATCTGATCCAGAACAGAAAAAAACAAACAATGGCACGGGTACTGTGGCTGAAAGTCTGCTGACTTCTTGGGCTTCTACGGTTCATGTTTTTTGGGAACTGTTATTAGTGGGAAGGCAAAGTGAAAGAGGATGCCTAAGGAAGTTCTCAGAGGCTAGGACACAGCTGTTTCAAGGCCCACTCTCACAGATGATTCCTTCATAGGAAGAAAAAAAGAGGAATGGCATGCCACAACACCTCTTCAGACAAGTAAAATAAGAGGAGGAGTTATGGGAGGGTGGTTAGGATGAGGTGACAATGAGGCTGCTTCTTTACAGCCTCCACTTAGTTATGGTCCTGTTTACGCCTGAATTACTGTGCTGGGGCCTTACTGGAAATGTGCAGTCCAGACGACTCCTGATAAATGCAGTGTCTAGCTACTGGCAGAGCAAACAAACTATGATCCAATCTCCTATTCTCTTTCATAAAGGTTGCACTTATGTACTTATGTAACTCCAAGTCTAGTAAAATGACTTTATCATTACAGTGTAGCCAAACAAACCACCAGAGGAAACTCAAATCAAAGCCTCAAAATGATGAAGAAGTCAAAAGGAGGGCTCTGGTTTGTAAAGACCATGAGACAGTTAACAAATCAAATACATTCTGGACCTCTCAATATATAATCAATCCAGGCACAACAGACAGCTTTACCACAAAAAGCATCACTGCTGTGTTCACACATCATCGATAAAACAGGCCAAACACTGAAATTTATAAAGTGCAGTAACCTCAAACTATCCATACAGGTGTATGCCAAGACTCCGGCAGCATGTGTCTGGTTATTGTGGCAGAAATAAAAGGTGCTATGGAAACGATGTGCAAGAACTGCCAACCACAAGATCAAGTTCATGTTTACATTTACGTTTTCACCTTGCTCCATCTGCATTTTATTCCTCTTCGTCGTGAACAGCCTCATTGCCAGCAAGAGTCAAAACTAGTCAAAACTCTGACTCCCCTACTCAGCTGGTGTACTATAGACCACACCTGGACCCAATCAACAAATTGGGGGTTAGACTGTGGGAGGTGAAGGAGTACAGAGAACAAATCTCCAGGGCTTTGCAAAAAAGATCTTTGAGGATGAGTCCAGGGAAATTGGAGAAGCAGGTGTTTACTGGGGTCAGTGTGTGTGTTTGCTAGACATGTTGGCATCTAGCTTGAACAAATCCATCTACAGGGACCATGAGCTTATCCACAATGCTCTCATCAACTGAACAAACTGCACCATGACCTCTACCAGAGCATGTTGACACGCAGAGAGGAGAGAAATCTTCTCTTTATTTGTTGGAAGCTAAATTGTGTAATGATTTACAACTTCAAGAGTTACATAACATTTCTACACTAAGCAGCTACCACATTGTAAAAGAGAATAATCAAGCCTTTTATTTGTTTTAATGAAATGTCTGAGCTGATGGGGGAATTTGATTCTGTTTGCAACAACCATGAAGTGTTTTATGTGCTTTTACAGTGATGGTTTCCAATTTTATGCCATGGAATAAAAACTAATACAATTTCCAGAAGCCATGAGGCTAAGAGAATTCCTGTGTGACAGTTTTCTTTGAGATGTTTTCTTAAAATATCAACCCTTATTGTACATAGAACTGAAATAAATATACCATCTACCTCCAATATACCTCCATTAACTGTATTTGTGAGGGATTATATAACCCACCTGCTGGGCCAATGAGAAGAGGTCCTGATGCAGGGCTAGGACTGCTCTATAAAAAGCACCATCATGAGTATCTCTTGGGATCATGCAAGTGTACTCTTCCATGCTGTCCCAGTGACCTGGGGAAGAAAAGCAAGGCACAAACACAGGCATTACACCAAAAGTGTAATGTAATTATGGATACTGAGGACTGGAGCAGATGAAGTTTTGCAGCATGTCACTCGAGTGTGGAGTCACACTTCTCCTCAGCTTACAACAACATAAAAGACTATGACCTCAACATTTTGCTTCTTAATAACAATAAAAAGATGGTTTGAGTTTTCAGACAGACTGGCCTGTCGGTTGGATAGCGCAGTGTGGTCCCCGCTTTTCTCCAACATTGCACATACATGTCACATGTCATATGTCAGTGTTATACTGAATATTAATCCCCTCCAGTTATGTGAAGGGTACTGTTACTGTTTTCATTGCTTCTGAGTTTGATTGCACTGTTTCACAGAGTCAGGCAGAGAATGGGCTAAATGCTCCAAGCCTAGACTGAAAAGTCCACTGCGTGTTACAATATGGTCCACTGTTTTACACATTCTTCACATTATTAATTATTGGAGTAGTTACCTAAACCCCAGGCGGCGGCAGCAGCCATACGAGCCATCTTTGCCTGTGTTTCCTCACTCACCAGCGTCCACTCCTCACAACACTGCTGGTGTAACTGACCCCTGGAAAATATTACACACAGATTTCAGGTGGTAGAAAAAAGCAAAACCAGATTTGTTTTGCAATGTTCAGACTTCTGGAAACAGTTACTTTCCATTGTATGTTCACATTAATGATTTCACATAATCAGAAAATGATTTAAGCCATTGTCAGGGTTCCTTTGATGTTTGAATAATAAGGTGCAAAGAGTTTTATTGTTTACACAGCTCAAGCACAAAATTTTTTTTAATGATTTGGTGGACATGGGTATGAAGAAGTGAAGTGCTCATTCCTGACTGACCATAATAAAAGGGGTAGACACAGTGACAGTGTGTTGATTAGAAGAATTCTCTAATTGCAGCTTTTATAACTTGTTTAAAGTGATGCTGTACTGTGCTCATTGTCACCCACAACAGATTACACGGCTCTTCTAAGGCCCAGTCTGAATATTAATACATGCAGCATAGGCCTGAATTTATGTTCTTGTACCAGACAACAAGAAAACAGAACAGTTAAGCACTTCTGGACAAAGATGAGAAGGAAACTGATTGGAGATAAGACTGGTTTCCATTACATCTGTCACTATTTATTTCTTCATTTGCTCACGTAAAATCAGTGTACCATGACCATGATAATATAAAGTATCCCAATAAACAGATGGATATTTCTGTTGGGGGATGTGTATGTAACCAAAACCGATTCTCCATTAACAACAATCAGAGCTGCAATGACCAGGAGGAGAGCAAATCCACTGCACATGTTTTACAGGCACGATGCTGATGTGAACTTTGATGACAGAAAAAGGGGAGGGATGGACAGAGAAAACAAGAGGGGCAGGGTTGAATTGGGTTCACTGAAATTAGGCCATTGTCCAGCTGCCTGGCTATTGTATAACATCAGAGCAACAAGTATAAAAAGATCAGCTATACCAGCTATATGTGAGTTTCTATACAACACTGGTCCACCCACATATACGTCTACTTCTCAAAATAGTGTTGGCAACTATGCCGTACTGCTATGGTGTATACTACTACTACTTGTACAAATACAAGTCCTTTAACACCAATTGTTTAAATATTTTAAAAAATGTTTCACAATGGACACTTTATACTGCATTACTTCAAATATCTTGTACCTATATCCCCTTACCTTAATTTGTTGTTAACAATTTGCTCTTTTTAATCTAATTTCTTTTTGATGACCCATTCAACTGTTATATCATCTCCAAGCCTTATTCATCAACAACTCCCAAATCTTCCTTCAGCTACACTCTAGATTACCTGTAAAATTATTTTCTTCCGAAATGAATCATGGTATTTGCTAAAATGGCAAAAGGGCAGCAAGTTACATAAGCAAATTATCATGTGCTTAGTGTAATGGGTTCTGTAATGATCCACATGTTTGGACCCTTCATTTATCTTGTGACTTTCTTTTTGCCTAATACTGCTGTTGAAGGTGGGCGTTGTGTCGTGGTGGGGTTTCATTGGAGTAGTGGCGCCTCTTACTGGTGTTGGATGCCTGTTCATGCATTTCCCAATAACATTACTTTGGTCAGAGTCACAGTTTTCTCCCTTTCTGCCCAGTCATCAAGGGCCTATTGTCAGGAATCATTAGGAATAAACTCTCTATGCACCAGAATTAAGTAAAAAAGTATGAGATTAAAAAGCCTACAAAAAGTCTACAACCTTTATCATTGGGCTCTCTATTTTATCATTTCAGTGGATCATATTTATAGCAAAAGGCTCAGGGCATAATGTGTTAGAAAGAGCAAACTAATTGTACATTACAAATACTGACTAGTTTTTTTAAAATATGATAATATGTAACATTGAATCCGAGACCTAAAGCAGTGATTGCTTGCTTGCCACTGCCGTCCTTCTGCCCACATACCATTCTCCCAGGGCCTCTAAGCAGCGCATTCTGCCCAGGATAAGCTCTGGATCCTCTTTGTTCATGTCAATCTTCTTGTCATATGCCACCAGTGCATCCTCCCACTCATGCAGCTTCTCATACCAGGTAGCTTGGATTTCCTAGTTGGGAAAAAACAAAACAAAACAAAAAACAGCAAATAAGAGGAACTTTCAACCAGAACCATGTGAGTACAAGATTCCATAGAAATGAACTATGTTTAATCACACAATCAAAACATGTTTTGTCTCGACCATTTGACAATTAAATAAATAGTTGTTTACGGTGCAAGAAAAGAATTGTGGAACTACACTCCGTGTTCATTTACAGTTTCACTCACCAGCCTTCATTATAATGTTAACTGGCTATTCAGAGGTTTTCACTGTAATCAATCTGGAGCTGTTACATCTAAGCATTGACCTTCTGCAAAAATTATGTCTAGGTATTGAGTGGCAATAAAGTATACATAGAGTTCTTATAACCTCTGCTTAACTGATGATTCCTGACTGGGAAACTAAAAAGAGAAACCTTGTATCCTCCCACAGTAAAGCTTTCCAAACAGTCACCTCATAAACAACGTTCCTGGAAGTGCACAATGAAACTGTTTTTACTGAGTCCTTTCCCTTACCACGTTTTTACACACAAACATACATGCTGTTCACAAAGGCAAAAGGACAGGCCTTTTCCATAGGAGTCCTAATGGCTGGAAAAACACACGTGATTAACTCTGGGCTAAAAATAAACCCCTTCATAACACATTATTTTTTAAATTAGATCTATGTGTGAAAAGGTTATAATTGCATATTAGTAACTTTGTTTGCTAATAGAGCATTGTTTTGTGTTTTATATACTGTTTACTACAAGAGTAATAAATCAGAACAAAAATGGTATTTTACCTTTATGTAATAATGTAGAAAATTTGTGGAATGGAGGCCAATGAATCTCCACTGTTTAATGTTTCACATTTCATATCCAGAGCAAGTCTGTCTATAGAGAACATGAAACACTGAAGAGTTTTCAGTAATATTTGAGCTAAAAATACTAATGCTGACATTTACTGTAGGAGTGACATTCTGTGGCTTTGAACTTCGGCCATTAGAAATCACATAGGGAGTTACAGTTAAAGAATCTATTTACAGAACATAAAGACAACTTGTCATTAAAAAATAATTACAGTTTGTATTTTTTGGGGATGAAGTAGGGAAAAAAGGACTATGCAGACCCAAGTAGTTTTTGAAAAATACACAGCAGAAACACATAAAAGGTGTGCAAGTATGTAAGAAAATCCAAAGATCCTGTCGACTGGACAAAAAACTACATAATTCTGCTCCTTGCCCTTGACTGATGCTCAGCATAGCAGATGGTTTTTCCACATGCTGCACATTAAGAACAGGGTGTTCTGCGGGTATTCGTCTCATATGGCCCTCATCACAGATACCCCAAGAAGAAATGAGTTAAACGCAAATTTCTGACTTGGTGTGGGCTGTTGCTAAAGGTGCACCAGAAAATAAAATACAAACCAGTAAGTATTGTTTGAAGAGTTTAAAGACTGTTGTAGAAAGCTTTCATTGAATGCAAAAAAAAAAAAGGAAAAAAAAAAAGCACTCACCAGTTCACCAAAATGTTTCATGGCATACTCCAGCACCCCAGATGCAGCTTCTGGCTGCTGCAGTTTATTGTTGATGCTGCAAAACAGGACAAAAACAAAGACAAACATTTAGTCTAGTAACCTGCATATGAGTAGAACATAACATTAAAAACCTGTAGCTGTAGGTATGGTTGTTATTAAAAGACAAAACAGACATGGCAGATAGGAAAGAGAAGTCATTTTGGGAGATCAAGCTGTCAGCACGCACACAGTATACCTATTACTTACTGAACTAGCTGAAAATCCCTAATTTTCAAATGAGAAGTAGGACTGAGAGCTGCAGAGACAACAATGAGACAGACTCCCACCTACATCTTCTAACTAAGAATTAATATGCCAACTCAAGCCAACAGGAACACTACTTGACCCCGGGTTTCTCTGGTGCCTAACGAGTAATGTTCCTATTACATCCACGTTTCTATAATTAAAATAAATTACCCAACAATGAGACACTCTTAGCACTGACAGTCCACTAAGAAAAACTGTCTGACAATGTAAAATAAATGTTTCCTCTTTCAGCAAAAAGATTTAGTGAAAAGTAAATGCACCTATTGATATTTGTCAGACTTGTTTGACAAATGATGCGTTCATCTGTTAAGATGCCACAAATCCCATTTCTACACCCTCTACTCACACGTACTGCCACCACATCTGGAAACACTCATATGAATCTCAAATCTATTATATTTCCTCAGCTGCGAAACCCGTGTGCAGCCACAGCCAATACATCTGTAAAATGTAACGTCTGAGAGTCGTGGTATGCTGTGGAGTTCCTGAGGACAGAAGGCGAAAGTTGCTGAAGAAAACGTAAGAATACTGTGGGGTAGAAACTTTGACAAAGGGTAAAGGGCAAATAATTTAATGAAATGGCAGGGCAACTGCTCATACAAAAACGTAGGAAGCTGCTCATACAAGGACCGTGACAAATAAATAAATAAAATAACAAATAATCACAGCAGGTGGAGGAGGAGGAGATCGAGTATATAGTTGAGACCACACATTCTGACTTCTGCAAATAACTGAAAAAAATGGACGGTGAGATTTAGGAATTGTTGCACATTTCTGCAGTGTGGCGTCTTCAACAAAGATTTATTACTCTTCGCTTTTTTCTTTTTCAATTAAAATTCTGTGATGAATATAGTCATCATCATTTTGATCATCAACTATTCAACGTGTGGATGTGGGTCTGGTGTACTGGCTTGTTACTTATGCACCAAGAAACATTTCTGACATTTTTGGTAGGTATATTCTAGAGACAGCTACACATCAACAACCCCTCTTGTAAACCGTTTTATCAGTCTACTCATGTGAACATCAGCTCATGTCATAGCTGCTGTATTAGACTGCATTTATGAGGTACAGGCGTACCTAATAAAGTGGTCAGTGCGTGTATAAGTAAAATGAGAAATCACTGTGCATACCACATGGAATACTATGTTGCTAAATTAAAAGTACTAGCCAATAACAGTTCATTTAAAGTGTTAATGTGCACTTGAAACAAAACTGTATTACACTTACAATATGTTCATTATACAATAAAAATCCACATTCTATGATATATCACTAGCTAAAACAAAATAAAGGTAAAATATCCCTCACAGCATGACTATTCACTCTCTTGCGTGACAGTGAATATTGTCCTTTCATAGACTTTTGCATTTGCAGTGATTTTTCAAAGGACAGCGGTGTAAACAGATGACGCCCAGTGCAAGACTACAGGACCTAAGGGAAATCAAACTACACCAACTGTGATTGCATAACATGAAAAAGTGAGCTCATTTTAGTAAATAAGCAAGTGTGTGACTCTCCTGCGGTTTGATAGAGAGCCATGCACTGTTTCAGAAACCAATGAAATAACCAACCCACAGTTTTCAATGAACAAGTACCATCAAGTATTCTGACCATAACTAACACTGTCGCACGTACTGTATATGTTGTGCATACTTGTCATTTTACTTGCACCTAAAAAACTAGTTGTTGTCAGCAATCAATTTTCAACCACAAAATGAACAAAGAACTGAAGCCCACCACATAGAAGCAGCCGAGGTATGCTAAAGCTGCCCAGATGTGCTTCTATCTGAGGAAACAAATCACAATAAGGATGTTCTCATCTGTGGACCCTGTAGATTCCATTGTCCCCTCAGTTGAAGATATCTGACCACCAGCTAAGAGCGCTCAGGCTAAGCATATCCAGATGACAAGCCATATGTAAAATCCTCCTCAGTTAAAACCTCCATTACACTATTAGCAAAGGGAAACATCTTGAGACCACTACAACCATCTCCTGTGATGCATGAAGGGGTCACTAAAAACAGTACTACCAACTATAAAACTGACAATTTATGATATTATGCCATGATATTCTGACAATATGCAGAAGGTTTAATTTTGCAGTAAACCCTGAATTAGGTTGGCATGCCATTTATTTCCACAGATGTTCAGAAGGAAAAATCCTTTAAACCCTCCTTTTTAATACAGAAGGTCAGTCTCTGGACTTTAAAGAAAATGTTCAAGTGAAAACAAAAAGTTAGTTAAATCATATTTTATGAGACAAATTCGTACCCTACACCTACATTGTCTGTATCTTAAGCCAAATACAGAACAAACACATTTGACTTGAAGCTTACTTATGACCAGGATTTTTTTTTATTGCCCCTTCTATTACAAAAACAGAGTAACAAATACCTCTACTCAGTGGAAAAAGAAAAACAATCACCTTAAACAGACTTACACCTTGTGTTTCACTTTACACTATTAAATCACTGACAGTGATTGCATACATATGTGTTGCCATATTTTAATCAGAAATGTTGACTGAATCTTTCAGCTGGGGCACAGGTTTAGCCAAAGTGTTTTAATATCATACATTTAGACATGAATACACTGGTTGAAAAAGGACCAAGAGGGTGCAGAGATAAAAATACAAGATAGAAAGGAAATCCTCTCTACTCCAATAAGATAACCCACAATCCCCATCTCAACTGCTCTTAAGTGGCTTGGCTTTTCCACTGAGAAAAGAAACATGATGCCTGTAGAAATTGTATTTATTTCTCTAACAGAGGTCAAGATATATGTGAATCTTGCAGAGAGGGAAAATTGGGCTTCACTGTTGGACCTAATCTAAGCAAATTCAGAAGATATTTGATCTTTGTTTCCTATGTGCTGACTCCATTCATTAATGTTGAACATCTTTTAAATATTTATAAGCATAAAACAATTTCTAAGTTTGACTATTTCTTTTGTACATACTACTGGGAGAGGTTATGAGTACATAAAATACCTAGAATAGATTCTATAGAGTACTTTGATTCATCACTCAAACCAGACATACTGACATTTGTCCTGCAGATCTCTTGGTTAAGCACAAAGGTTCTCAGGCACAACCAAACATAGGGACACAGCACAAAGCAAGACATAGCAAAGAGAAGTAAATAAAAGTGTAAATCAGTCAAAGTTGCTGCACGCACTGAATTAGGCTGACTAAGGTGAGGAAAATCTACAACTCTTTATAATAAACATAATGATATATGTTATTGATCCCCTTTGGGAAATCAGTTGGACAGCTGCACAGATATGATGGCACTACTATCGGATTCGGTGTCTTGTCCAAGTACATCTCAACATGTGGCCAGGAGCAACAGGTAAACAAATCCTAGGCCCTGTGGTTCATAGACAACTGCTCGACTAACTGAGCCACTGCTACCACAGAGATCATCCACACAAATCATGGGGCAGCCAAAATGCAATGGACAATAGTCCAAAGCACAAGGAACCCAATTATCAAACACCATGGTGCACAACATATCCCACATCCCACAGGCTTTGAGAGCAAACAGGTGGAGTCAGACAGTCTTTGTTGGCAACAATAATTACAGTGCTTCAACTGACTATTGTCTCTGAAACAAATACTTTACAATATAGCGAGGCATCAGAAGTCTACTTTAAGAAATACACATCCAGATAAAGTTTATCAAAATAAGTAAAAAAGACAAACTTAATAAAAGTTAACACTGTTTCTTAATTATTAAAACTTGTAAAACCTGAATGTTCTCAGAGAATTAATATCTATCTCTCTCTCCATCCATCCATCTTTTCCTATCCTGGAGAAGGTTGTTTTTTTATCCCTGTGACCATCTTAGAAGGGGCTAGCTCTGTTTTCCTTCTCTGTTCAGACAAAGCTGCATTGACATTCAGACATCAGCCATGAGCAATTAGAAAATGAGTGACATTAATGGGCCGAAAACATTCCTATTTTTTCAGCTGGATATTGTTTTAGCAGCATGATTGAGCTTTGAAAGAAAACGATACCTTACTACTCACTGTTTAGCAATCAGAAGTAAAAGTATAATCAGAGCATGAATAAAGACAGGATAAGGCAAGCGGGTTTATTTGTATAAGACCTTTCAGACACAGAGACATATCAATGAGCCTTACATAAGGCATAAAGTAATAAAGTATTTGCCCCATTCCTAATTTCTTTTTTTTTTTTTATATTTGTGACAGTTAAATGATTCATATAATCTAAAAACAATATTAAACAAATAGTAAATACAAAATGCTATTTGTAAATGAGGATTTAATTTATGAAGGGAAAAAGCTGTTGGGGGAAAAAAGCAGGAATGGGACAAATACTTTTTCTGAAAATAAATAATAGGAGATTAAAATAGACAGAAAATGAACAAAGAGTTCAAGTGCTGTTTTACAGAGACACAGTACTTGAACCGAGTTCACATTCTTAAATCTATCAGAAATATATTCTGACCATTAATTAAGTACTACAGGGCCTTTGAGACATAACCTGGAGAAACCATTCCACCAATGTTTACACTACAGAATCACCACATTGGGACACCCCTGCAGAATGCATTTGCTGGGTTCTTCACCTTCAGGTCAAGAGGCCAACAGACCAAAGCATCTCTGGTGGCTCCAAAAAAGATGTCTGAAAAACCTGAACATTACCTCACTGGAATGCTGTTGTTGCTATGTGTACAAAGATATCCATATACAATGGTTGTTGAAAGGAGCTTTCCAAAGACTGAATACTAAACTATATCAACTTCTTTGATATTTGATATATTTATTTATACATTTCTTTGTTTAACTGAAATGAACTGAAATGTTATATAATTGTTTTTTTCCGTCTAAACAGTGGAAACAAGCAGTGGGTCCAGTTGTATCATTTAAACAAACTGATTATACCAGCGTCATTTAGCTGCAAAATGCCAGCTACAGTATTTGTCAAAGAGAATAAGATATTTATATTCTTCACATATACACAATAGTATTTGGATATAGATTGTATTCAAATTCAATGATGAATGCATTCTAAATGCATAGAGGTAGATACTGTATGTATACAGTGAAAGTTTATTCAGCTTTATGTTGAAGATAAAATGTGGTTTTCACTTTAGATAAATTATTGGTAAGGACTACTTAAATACCTAAAAAAAAAAGCTAATAGTTATTAAAAAAGAATAGAATCTCAAAATGTTGGCACAAGTGTTTTTTGTTTTCTGTCCCGGCTGTTTTTACATCCCAGAGTCACGAAATGCCTCTGAAGTAGTGCCACATGGCCCAGCTTTGCTTACACAAAGCAAGGGAACTATTCTAAAGGGATAGTGGCTAATCCATCTTCTTCCCCTCCAGTTCTGTTTGTCCCAGCTACTGGTTTGTTTGGGGGGGTGAGCAGACGGCCAATGCCTGGTCGGCATCCGTTGTCCAACAACAAACGCCACCTGGTAGCCATCACCAGCTTAAGCCACCAGACTGCTTGATGGCCTGCCAGGGCATAAAGTCTGGCACTTTGAGAACTCGAGCATGCCCCGGTGCATACTGTGTTCTTTATTATGGAAAATATGGAACTGCTTATTTTACCCCAATACGTGACCAGATTTAACTGAGCTGAAGTTAATTATCCATTGTATTATTTTGAAATTCAAATCCATGGTAACTTAGCTGCTTGCATTAGGTACCTAAAATGAAAGTAACATCCATCCAATTGTGATCTTATATATGATAGCTTAAACGCACTGTCAGCATGTACTTTATGTTCCTGTCCATTTTTAAACTGTGATGAAAAGATAAGGTCTTCAGAGCTGACACTGGAAGATGTTACTGTAAGTAGAGATTATGTAATTAAAAGTTTTGAGATTGAAGCCCCGCAATTACCTGACCCCATGCTTTGCCAGTAACTGATCCCACGAGTTCTCTGCTTAATAGCTGGGTCTCCATGATCCCCGTTTCATCGAAACATGTTTTCTAGTGTATTCTGTGTGCATACTCTGCTTAAAACACTGTTTGTCAGCTCCCACTCAAAATGGATAGCAGCTGAAATTAATCCGGAAAAAGGTGTGTTTAGTGAAAAGGATGGCTTTACATCACCCAGAGAAGTGTGATTTGGTTAAAGTTTAGTAAACACCTCTAAAATTAAAAGGACCCAAGCATTCTTTACACAGAGACATAGTTAGAGGGTAAATAGTGTTTAAAGAAGTTGTTTCAAAGGGAAAAAAACAGCATGATGCTGAACAAATAAAACAGCATCCAGCTGGACTTTCCTGCATTAGCACAGAATGCCAGAGTCCAGGGGCCAAAGGAAAGTGATGCTGCTGGGATGCATTGATGGAGAGTGAAATGTGACTCACAGAGTAGTTAGAGCAATAAGATCCAGGAAGGCACATTATCTACATTTTTCCAAAAGACACTGACGCAAATCAATGACTTAAGGTAAAGAGTTACTGGTTGGGACGGCACTGTGCACCATCAAACATTTCAACAGTCATTTCAAATAAAAAATGCTGTTTAGACTGGAGCTAAGGTGAAAAATAAAAAAAAATAAACATGCAGGTTTTTTTTACATACATAAAAATAAGTAAAGTTTGTGATGTTTCTACCTTGGAAGTAGAGTTGGAAATCTAAACTAGTTTGTAATGTCATTCCATTACCACTTAACATATCATAGCTAAGATTTTTATCGTAACTGAATTACCATTAAATTGTCTCTCTCTGGCTGATAGCATCTAAAGAATGAAATTTAAGACTGAGTATCCTGAAAACCATTATGTGGAAATTGAGCTTATCGTGGACATTGCAATCATTACATTTCTTTTTTTTCCAGTATGTCAAAACACCATTAGTTTTTGTCATTATATTTTAACTAATGGGGAAAATTGAGAGGATGATGTTGAGAATTTAATGGAGGTTTCAGAATCTGCCAATGGAAATTAAAACCCTGCAGCAAACTGAACATGGAAGTGACCTAATATCTTTCAATTATGTTTACATGAAAAACTATTAGACATATGGCTTATTATTCCCATGTGGGATTTATAAAGAATTTCAAGAAACTATAAGCACATGTCAACATTCAAAAAAATGACAAAATGGCGAGTAAAGAGGAAATTGTGAGGCTATGAACAGTTGTAAAATACTGTCCAACAACATTTAGGGAGCTAAATTCCTGGAAAAAATAAGAGCGACACACATCCAAATATTTAGCTTAATCACTGTGACACATCAAAGCTAAAGCAAACAATTTCATAATTATGTAATATATATTAGAGTGAAGACATACTTTTTTAATGTGTGCTCTGAACTGCAGTTTCCATGACACAAAGATGATGCTGAGCAGAATCTAAAGTGTTTCCTGATTTTTTTTTTTTCATCTGACCAAATGCAGGGGAGCTCCTGCCAAACATTTGGAAGAAGGGACACAAAAAGTCAGAGGTTTTAAGAAAAAACAGCCATCACTGCTGATGGGAGATTATGTAATAAAATTCAAAAGTGTAGTTTTGTTTTTGATTCCTTGTGGCCCCCAAAAAGCTTTCAAGCATTACATCTGGTATTGTATATTTAAAGAAAATAAATTTTGCAACTTGAGCCATGAAAATATCAAAAGTGTTTGGTCATTTTAATTTGTATCCAATTGCACACCCCCAATTATTTGGTATCTCATTCTTTTTCAGTGAAGTCTGAAATATCTCAACTTATAGCCCTATCTGTCCTATAAGTTTGTCTATGTGCACATACACAAGATACACCAAAAAAAGTATTGCTCTAAAGCACTACAAGTAGTCCTAAACTGAGTATCTTTAAGGTTAATACATTGTATAGGTCTTTAAATACTGACAGCAGTTCTATGTTGTGGATAAATAAATATACTCTACTTGTTGACATTTGAACAATATAGTATACATACAAACATCTACCTCCATGTTTTTTTGCCCAAACAGTTTTGTTGATGCTGAAAACCAAAGAGCCATAAAGTTCAAATAAAAACTGACAGCAATGTCCGGGTTCAGCCATGTTCTAGCACTATTACACCAAACCCTATGCATTTACAGCACACACTGCGGGCAGTCCATCGGCTTTGATGAGCAATAATATCTCATAACTGAGTATGAGAGGGGTCATGCATGATCTGTTGTCTTAATACCCATGGCATACTCTGACAACCCTCCAAAACCCCACAACCACCCTTTTGGGCTAATATCCAGTGGCATCTCTTCTTAAGTAGGCAGGGCTGGCAGCTCCTCATGGAAGTTGGTATGAGAAAGAAATTCCACACAACAGAGATTTAAAAAAGCCCATCTGACATTCCGCAGGTTTTATTTTCACCCTCCACAAGTAATCGGCATGCTAGAAATTTTACCAGGGAAGACAACCCAGAAGAAGAAATTCCACAAAAACTGCCATTAAGCCACACAAATGCACCACATACAGATTGTAAATGATGGTTCAAACCACCAGAGGGATGCCATTCACTGGCTGCTTCGTATCTATGACAAATATAGGCGTTAAAGCTTGGCTTCAACTTCCAAATGCAATGATCATATTAAGTAAGTTTCCCCTGCATATCAGTACACCGTAACATGCACAGAACAGTCGATGTATGTACAGTATAAATATATATAATCTGATTACAGAATTTATTGTGTTTCCTGCAGTGGCAACACAATATGACTACCAACTCTGGTATGCTATGACAACTGCCTATTTCATCTGTTATTCATAACAGTGACAGGAATATCACTTCATTGTGTTCCTCTGCGGTTCTCTAGTGAGTAATAATATACCAGGAAAAATATTAAGCCTTTACACATGCTGACAGAACATTTAGTCTTTACCTGCCTTCTTCTGAAAAATGTCTTCCCCCTTATGGAAATAGTATCTTTTTTCCCCACTTACACAGTTTTCATCTCGTTTCATTAACCTTGCTGAAAAACTTCAAGTTTTAGCTTCCAGATGCTTCAACATCTGCCGGACATGGGTAGCATCAATGGAACTTGTAGGCTACAATTAACAGTATTTAGTGACTTCACACATCTTGTGGCATGTAAAGACTAAATTTACTGAGTAAATCGTTACTGGCAAGCAAATGGTAAATCTTAAAGACAGGGAAGGAAATTACATATAACTGCTCTAAAGTTTGAACAAGTTTCCAACGGTTTTAACAATGTTTCTGTGAAGCTGAATTAAGTTAAATTAAATATAATTAAAGCATGTCAGAGCTTGCATTTTCACAGAGTAGCAAGTATGAGTTGTCACAGGATCACGGTGTAGCAGTTGTTTTGTTTCTGCAGTTCCTCATGTTGCTCTTCAAGGCAAAAGAATAATAATAATTTTTTTAAAAATCATTAATGCCCAGAAACCTTCAACACCTGACAAAGGGAGGAAAAACGTGGGCAAACCTTCTATGGAATGAGTGAAAGTAAGATGAGGGGTGAGGCACAGGAAAGCAGGGGGAGGAGGGATGGGAAAGGTCTTCTACCCAGAAGGTTGGAGAGGGTCAACACGGTGAGTCGTGTGCACTGGGAGAGAGGGGGAGGACCCACATGCAAAATATTTAAGATGCTCAGGCAGAGAAGGGCTTCACTGAGGACATAAGACAGCGTCCGGGTGAGCTATTGGTCAAAGGAGAGCTCTGGCTCAACTCTGTTTAATTTGTAGCAAAGACAGGAATTGACTACTTTGAACATCAAAAAATATACCTTAGACTGTGAGAAAGTTAAGAGTATTTGTATACAGAAATGGCAAAAGTTAACTTGAACCTAATGGCTCTGGTGGTCACATTGCTCTTGTTAGCAGAGACATGGGCCCAGAATCCTAGGAAGAGACAGGCAAATCCAAAGCCTGTCAAGGCTCAGTGCTGTGATGAGGTGCGCTCTCTTAAGGTTCAGGTGGCCAATCTGACCAGTCTCCTTGAAGAGTTGAGTCGCAAGCAGGAGACAGACATAATGACTGTTGTGAGGCAAATAATGGATCTGGACAAGCAGAACAGGCAGCAAGAAGAACGGGTCACAGAGGCAGAGAGCAAGTACTCAGAAATCCACAATCGTGTGGAGATCATGCAGTTACAGAGTCTACAGTCTGCTACTCAGACTTCATCAGGTGAGCAGAAACCCTAACTATTATTAATAGAGTAGAAATTAAATGTCTTTCTGCATGAGGTTTTATGTGCAGCTTGTTAGTGTTATCACATCATTTACATGAAAGCAAGTTACATTAACAAAATAACCCTGTAGAAAGTGTGTAATTGTTTGCACATGGTAGAAGTGACATCAATGAGTCTCGTGCATATTTTCTCTGCCTTACTTTCTCTAACCTCTAACCTCCAGCTGCTGTCAAACACATACTCCTGATGTTAAAATGTTTTCACACATGAATGAATATTTTAGATATGACTGAATTTGAAAATGCAGATTATATTTGCAGCTCTTTCACCCTCTCTGAAACCTTTTTAAGAGAATTACCATTTCTGACATTTTGTAGACCAAATTTTTTCTTAATATATAACAATGCCTTCTTTAAACTATCTAACTAGTATTTTCATTCTTGAATTAATAAGATAGACATTGTACATCATAAGTAGAGAGATTCATAGGACACATTTTCCTTGAATTTGCACCACATACTCATTTTGGCTATATAACTATAATTAGGTTTGTCCATTGCTGCTGTGAACTAGTTGTGAGGTAGATTACAGTGCATACAGTTGTTTGAGCTCCCCAAGAGCTGTCAAAAGCATCAATTTGGAGGTGTAGGGGCCCATCTGCAGGACTGTTCAAAGCCATATTGTCTCTACCATTAAACACAGATTTAACACACCACTAATCAGCACTGGCTGGCACACAGAGGTTAACCAAGTATGACGTAGTTTATTTTTTCAATACCTTAACTATGTGGTCTAACAGGGCCACATTTATCTCACTTCAAAAGGGTACACAGTGAACTTTTTTCACACAAAAAGAACAGGAAGGGAAACCCAGATTAGAAGAAGTGGAAGATTTCCATCCAGACTTTTTTAAGCATTGGGCTGATTTCTTTATAGTGATCTCATAGCCCTATTAATGGCATATCCATTCCTTGACAGGAGTAAAATAGGGGACAGTGCAAAAATCTGAGCCAAAACCATCAGTTTTAATCTATTTTGCTTTTGGTGGGAGTCCAATCATTCAGATACTCTTAGATTTTATGTTTTTAACAATGGTCATGAAACTCCACATGGTTTTAGCATAACTTTAACATATTCTTTTTTCCAGATGCCATATATGACTGTGCATCACTCTACACCAAGAACTACAAAATCTCTGGCGAGTACAAACTACCCAAAGACGAGTTTCTGGGCACACCTGAGCTGAACGTAAGTTCTACTTGAATCCGTTTTGTAGATCATGATGACCTCTCCCTCTTCGCTCTGCATTACATTGCATGTTAAATGCTTCTTGCAGGTCTTCTGTGATATGGAGACAAATGGTGGTGGTTGGACTGTGATCCAAAGGCGCAAGATCGGCCTGACATCATTCAACCGTGACTGGAAACATTACAAAAATGGATTTGGATCCATCCGTGGAGACTTCTGGCTAGGCAATGACCACATCTTCCGTCTAACAAGGCAGCCCAGTGTGCTTAGGATTGAGTTGGAGGTATGTATTGGAAAGTATGGCACTCCTGTTGGGTTTGGCAAATATGCTAAAGAGCAAGAACATATTAACCATGCGTAAAACATTTCACAGCCAAAAGTAATTAAGTATAAACACAGAACAAATGCATTCCTGTGGGTACAGTGTAAGACATTTAATAACAAATCATAAGAACTCTTTGGAAGATTTTGATAGTCAATATTCTCAGTTTCTGTAAAAGTCGATTCATGGTATACGTGTTTTCCGATGCAGGACTGGGACGGAGAGACACGCTATGCTGAGTATGGCTTTTTCACTGTGGGTAATGAGCTCAACAGCTACAAACTCTTTATTGCCAACTACAGCGGGAATGCTGGAGACTCCTTGCGCTACCACAACAATACCAACTTCAGCACCAACAACAAGGACAATGACAAATGTGTGGATGATTGTGCTTCCCTGCGCAAAGGTAAAACAATCAATACAGCAATTTAAAACAATATTATTCAAGTAGGATTTCTCAATTAAATATAAGTCTAAGTTTTTTTTCCCTTCACCTCCTTCCAGGTGGGTACTGGTACAACTGCTGTACTGACTCAAACCTGAATGGCGTTTTTTACCGCTATGGTGAGCACACGAAGAACACAGATGGGATCACTTGGTATGGCTGGCACGGATCCACCTACTCCCTCAAAAAAGTGGAGATGAAGATCCGGCCAGCGGGTTTTCAACCATAAGAGCTGCATCTGTGTCCTGGATCATGATCACACGCATGAATGCTGAGAGATCTCACTAATAACGTTTTTCCTTTACTGCAGAAGGGATGAAAATGTTGTTTTTGATGGTCTGGTTAGGTTTTAGTCAGATGAATGTATAATGTTTATGCCATGTTTGATTGTAAATTGTAGTGAATTTTGTGTATTTATGTATCAGTAAAATATTTTATTTTTAAAAACTTTGATAGATGCTCTTTACCACTGTCCCGTATGGGTAACTGGATTTTGACTCTTTTTCTTGTTTTCTTGAAAGCACTAGGATGTAATTTTTCAGTTAACACAAGCTGTTTATGGACACTAAGATCAGTCCTTAATTGGTCTGGTCCAAGTCATCATTAAAAACTGCTAGGAACCAATTAAAAATTATCTTTGCAAGTTGCTGGAATGGGAGCAACCACCAAAGGTATTTACTATGAATTATGCAGCATTTAATTGTAAAACCCTAACGACTGATGGAAATGTGTAATTTGTAAAATGTGTACAGTTCTGTAATTAAGTTGTTTTATGTGGTAGAAAATAAACATATTTTTTAAAAAGAAACATAGTGTATATGCTGGCTTAAACATATTGTATTCTACATTACATTATTCTATTCGCCTGCTCAATAACAAGGTTCAAAAGCAACAACCCAATAAGAGTCTAAATCTAAATCACAGCCTTCTGTTTACTCATGTCCAATAATGGATGCATATTTGCCTTGAGCTACCAACCTCTGACTCTTGGGTCATCTCCTGACATTGAGCCCAAAGGTTCCAGGGCACCCAAGCCAAATGTAGAAACAAAGACCACACACACACACACATACAGACACACTCTACTAGCTATTGTGTCAAATGCCTCTAGCTTTACTACATAGAAAACAATAACGCTATGCTTGGACTAACAAAGAATTCCACTGAGCATTTAAATAGCTACAGACAGGGAAAACTGCCTATACAGGCTCAGTGGTAGGCTTTGTCAGATTCTCTTCTTTTTTCAGGATGACAAATGAGTAAGGGTAAACATCTACTTAAAGCTAGTTTATCTGTTCCCTTAAAAACAAACAGCCATGTTGGGTGAAAGGTCAATTTAAGACATACAGAGAGTAATAAATGACCAACTCTTTGTATTCCAAAGTTTTAAAGCATTGAACTTTGTGTTTCCAACAACAAAAGCAGGCCTTGACCAGTGGAAGACTATACAAGTCCAACTATAAATGGTCTTGCTACTGAAGTAAACCTTAGTATTGCCATTAAAAACTTTAATGTCTCCATAGAGGGAGTTGTACTAGCACGCTTCATTTAAGAAACCCACCTCCTATAAATTAAATTTCAAGTTATTTTGGGAGAGTTAAACTTTAGTGAATAGGGCTGCCAAAAACCACAGTAATTATTTGATGACTTCGAGTGTGGAAATGATGACTTCGAAATTAGAGTGAGGAAATGGATTGCAAAATTTGAGTATCAAAACATTTTATGCATTTTATTCAATCTGAGCAAAAGCATTTAATCTGTGCAAATTGGTATCTTATGTAGGTTTAATTTTCACATGAAATAAAAAAATCAATATGGAATTTTACATAAAACAACAATCTAAGCATCATAAAACTGTGTTAAAGTTGACTGTAATGCAATCCACTCCAATGATCCTTCACTGCTTATTAACCTTTGCAAGTATATATGGATAAAACTGTATTAGATGTCTGGCAAAGACTTGCAGATTCAACGTAAGGATCATTTTCAAAGCAAAATTTTGTGATGTTGATGTATTAAATAGGATTATATTGTTTTCATCTACATAAGCCTCCACACACACACACACACACACACATCACAAAACAACTAAAATATATTGTGCCTTTCCCTACTGCTCTGTCCGCCCAGTTCTACTCTCTCATTAATTTCAATTAAGCAGTTGTGAGGTAATAATTCTCCTTTACCACACTAGATGAATATCTTGCAATCCTCGATACATCTGACCATACTAAATTTTATTTAAAATTATTTCTCCAACCATTATGTAGTTGGTCCAAACGAGAGAATACCAAAGAACCATTCCTGAAATACTCGCACTCCATGACTCATTACTGACTGAAATAGCAGTAATGATGCCTCCTCGTCATCAGCAAGTGTACATCAGATATGAATGCATATTTTTTCTAATGTAGCCATGACTCAGTAGAGCCAGGTATACGTAGTGGTTCTTGCACACTGGTCTCTAGATTTTTTATGGGAAATCCTGGAGAGGCAAGAACCAGATGGGGATATTGAAAACACCAGAGTGTCGACTCCCATCATTCATCACCATCAAGGCTCCTGAGAAATTGAAAACAGACCCCCGAGAAACACAGGTCCAGACACTCATAGATGAAAAGGAGGCAAGCGTCCAATTAGATGTCTGGGAAACAGATTTCTCCGTTGCCATGCCAAAGACAGAAATGAAAGAGATGGAAAGGATGACGGAAGATATCAAAGGGTTGTTGGACAGAAGCACATGTATAATATAATAAGATTTGTGTATTTATTAATTTAAAAATTGACTCTAAAAGAGTAGTTTAATATTTAAATATTAAAAGGTCATATTGTGCTTTTCAAGCTCTGATGCTATGTACTTGTACTTTTGTGAGTGTCCATTTTACAGTTTGCTTCTGACTATTTCAGACCTCCTACCTTATAAGAGACTCCAGGATGAGAGGAGAAGGACCTTTCTGAAATTCCAGCTCTTTGTAATGCAGAGCCTTGGCATAAGCACGGCATTTGGCAGCTCTCTCACCAAGCAGCACAATACCGTTATCATCTCTCAATGGCAGAGGGCCCTAGAAAAGGAAACAAAGTGTATAAAACAGCTAAGTTATTTTCAGAAATTAAATAAAACTTGAATAAACAGCTGTTTCTGACCTCTAGTGTCCTCTATCAACAATTAGTACAGTTTGCACCTTAAGCAGAAATTATTCAGCATTTCTTATTCTGCTGATGTCTCAATCACTTTTTATTGTATTTTGTTGTGTTTAATAATAATAATAAAAATTATAATAATAATAATAATAATTCAATTACGGTTAATGACTGGAATATTGTATTTTAGTGTATTTTTCAAAATATTTGTGCATAACTGACCGCAAGAATGTGTGTGCAATAGCCTATGCAAAATATCTCATGGTCCTCTGCCCACTAGCCTGGAATAGTGCATTTAATGTGTTTCCATTGCACTTTGCTCAACTTGTGTGGTCAAATGGTGAACTACAATACCCTTTTCACCTGTGTAAGAAAAGTATTGTTGTGCAGTACAGTAGATTTGATTTTAGGTTTGAATATAGGTTGATGGTTACAGAAGACATAAAACTAAATAAATTAAACCCTTAAGGTTGGTATTTCAACATCATGCAGTAGATACCCAATAGGTATATATATTTTTTTTGTTGTAGAAAGAGGTTGGACAGTTTGTCTAAAAAGCTAAAAACTGACAAGAAAGCACAATAATAAAACATAATGTGAACATTCCCTCAGACTGCATCACTGTATCAGTTATTCTGTGTTGGTGCCGCAGTTTACTGCTAACCTTGTCACTGTGCTCCATAAACTCTGCCAGGTTGAGCAGAGTCTGCGTGACCTCAGCAATGTCCTGGGAGGTGAGAGCTAACTCGATGCTGCGGATGAGTTCATCCTGCTGATCCTCACTTAGCTCAGACCAACAAGACAGGAAGGCCGCATTGAACAGATCTCTGTGGACAATCGAAATATTTATGCAATAAAAACTTACAATGTGTGACATAACATTAACATCTGGATATTTTGCAGAACCAGGGTTTTCATTAACTTGGAAGTTCATCATGAGCTGTTGTTTTATGGCTGTGACCACAAAACATTTATAACATTTTTAACAAGTAACAATCAGTTTCACGTTTGCAAACCAGAGCTTCAAATCCTCTTTTATCTCTGTATTAATAACAAAATGTTTTAGCTGTTTTTGAGCTATCATGTGGAGCTTTAAAGACGTGAGACAAGAAAAGAAAAATACAGATGCAGCTGAGGCAGGCAGACATGACAGAAATGGTGTACCTAGCAAGAGGGATGTAGGTTTGAGCCAGTGACCAGCATGAACGCAGGGCTGGGGAGGATGACTCCTTGAGCAGGACAACACTCAAACGCCTCAGCCACTCAAGCCAGTCATCTTTGGACACCTTTCTGGCAGCACCCCAGGCCTGTGAAAGAAATCATTAATTTCAGAAATCACTGGGAACTACATGAGAGCCACAAACTTCTCTAGATGTGTCACAGGTGATATGTGTGGGATGATCTACCTGAGATGTACACGTAAAACATTTCCTTATTAAATGTTAAATCAGGGGTCTCCAACACGTTGCTCGCGAGCTACCGGTAGCTCGCCGCCCCTTTTCAAGTAGCTCGCCAAAGCGGGTGGGAGGAAAAACTTGCTACATTGCTGCATTGGAGCCTGTGTGTGTGTTTGGCTTTTATGCTTTAACAGTCAGATTTCCCGACTCGCGCTCTCTGTGTGTTCCATGTGTGCGCGTGTGTTTTTGTGTGTCTCTCTTTTGTGCGCATATAGAGAGACAGAAATGACGCCATCACGTACATACGATAAATAACATGAAAGTGTTTAGTTAGTTTAATAAAAGAACAACGTAAGGACCTGTTCTATAGGAAAGAACCTGAAACAGCTTTTAATGTGATCTGGGGCTGTACAGAAAATTTTGTTAATATATACGTAGATGTAGCGCCCCACTTGTGTAAAGGTAGGGGAAACACTGGTCTACATGTGGCCTGGTAGCTCAATGGGTTAAGCGTCAGACTGGGATGTAGAAGATCGCAGGTTCAAATCCCAGCCTGACTCCTAGCCTGTCCCCTACCAGGTGTGTCTCTGAGCCAGACACTCATCACTAGCTCCATGTAAGTCGCTTTGGATACTTTAGCAAAGTAAAGGTAAGTAAAGTACATACCTCTGTGAGTCTGCCTTTTCTGACATGAATGTAATAAAGTTGAAGTTCAGAACAAGATAAACATTTAAAAGTCTAGACTAACATCCAGTTACACATCACATGTGCAACTGTACAAGAAACAGACCATGTAAAACAGCGACATTTAACAAAATGATAAATGAATAAGTAATCTCTGTGTATTTGTTTTTATTTAAATAATTAATTAAATAGTGTGAGATTAGAAAACACTAGTAGCTCTCGGCCATTTTCATTTTGTAAAAGTGTCTCTCAGAGGAAAAAAGGTTGGAGGCCCCTGTGTAAAAAATGCAGGACAGAATTCTTCTTCTAACCCTAACCCTCGTTTACTGTTTGGATGAGGGTGACTGAGAGAACTATATAGTGCATCAGTCTACACATCAATCTCCCACTTGTATTCATGAAGGTTAACAAATGTTAACATATGACTAGCATATGGCTCACACCATTTTTATCCACATCCAAGCATTCAATAGGCCTGCCTGCTGGATGTGTGTTCATGTGCATTCACTGTATCTCTCCCCGCTTTTAAGTTTTTAGTTCACTTTCACAGTCTAAAGTGTTGGTTCACATGTCAGCACAAGAAGTAAACTGTGGAGTTTTACACAGGACTGTTTACTGTACACAACAACAATATGTTGTGTCAACAGCTATGACAGTGAAACAAACAGTGAACTTCTATTGTGTATTTGTGATTTTGTGTGTTTTGTTTGTCCTCTGTTTTCTCATGATGTATTACTACAAAATTTGCACCAACTCAAAGACATTTTCCTTGTATGCAAACCTACTAACCTTCTGAAGTGCTGTAGTGCTGACATGAAGCTTCTTCATAGGCCCCGGCTCCACAGGCCCGCTGACCAAAGCATCACCTTGGTTACCACGAAGCTGACGATGTTGGAAGATTAGAGGGTCCTCTTCCTCCTCTGCCAGAGTATAGCCCTATTACGACCACAAACATGCACACAAGCACACCGGCCACACACACAGAGCCCACACACAGACTAAACTGTTGAGTCAGGCCTCAAAGCATGCTTTGTGAATGTAGAAGTGTATTTCCTTCCTGAGGGATGTTGATAAACAGGCTGTGGTAACGACTTGCTTGTGGTGCACTGTACATAAAAAGGTGTTGTTGATTTATGATTATGTAAATGTATTACTTGTACAGCTAGGATAATAATGTTTGACCCTGCCTGAGCAAGAGGCAAAGAACAATGTGCTCTTGAATTCAGAGAAAAAATGTTTGAAATGTGTTTTGTACCAATTGGTTTACTGTTTTTGGGAAAAGATGAATATATTGGGGGGAATTACCTTAACAATGCGACATATGAGAATGTCATATCGCTGGTGGTTGATCCTGTGCTTCAGCATAACTTTGTTCACCATGGGAATGAAGATCTGGTACTGTAAATAAGAGCGGAGGTGAGGGAAGGAGAGTAAATAAAAGGGTGCAAGTTTGCTTTATGTTGTTTAGCCTTGCTATGTCTTTTTCCGTCACCACAATCAAATAATTGAGTATCATGCACTTGTATGTAACCACCAGGAATCTCAGATCAAAAGCCTCCCAAGTACATTTGCTGTCAGATGTGGCTGCACGTGAACTTGTGGTTACGTAGTTAGGTCTGAAAACGCTAGAAGGACTTAGGGATAAGAGAGGAGAAGGAGGGTAACTGTGACATAATCCATTCCCATAAACACCACCCCCACCACCAAAGAGTCAATGACATCAGCAGTCTGGCAGGAAGTAATAAAGAGTGTAGGTCTGGGGTTTACTGAAATGCTGTTTTTGTAAAGCCACCAGTAGAGAGGATTGAAGTAGAATACGTAATAATAGCTACATGTAAAGGGAACCCTAGGGAAAGCTATAGTTACCTTCTTGCCCAGCTGGAACACAAGCGAGGACAGAGTGTCCATAGAGGTGGAGCGCAGCTCAGGCGTGCTATCAAGTGTCCTAACAATGGGGTGGATAATGCGTGAAGCATAGTCTGTGAAGTCCAGAGACTCTGTTAACCGGTCCAGGGTCTCCAAGGCAACCCTGAACCATACAGGGGAAAAACACAAACAGAAAGCAATAAGCTTCACTGATGTATTAGAGAGACATGGTCAGCAGGACTATTTAAAAATCAATATATGTACATCGAATGGATATGTGAAAATGCTGTAGTATTTACCAGCTAGATTCTTCTATATTAAAAAGATTGTACATACAAAAGTGAGCTGTAAAGAATTCTACAAGTGAAGCAACTGTTATTCTTTCTAGTGTCACATAAATGGTATAGTTAAAATTTTCCAGGTATGTGGTGCAAGTGTATTAACAGTTGAAATCAGATTTAGGAGATAACACATTGAGATCACACAAGTTACATGTACTGTACATCAACAAAATCTATTGGTGGTTTGATTTCTCAAACTCCAATTACATGAGCATAGAAACAGAAGTGTGTTGTACTGACTTGCGTGCCTGGAGGGGCACATCAGGGGCATCAAACAGTTTGACAATGGGAGGCAGCAGCAAGTGGAGGTAGTCGTCTAGGTTGGCACCAAACAGTTGGATGGCGTTCAGCAGCTGCAATAAAAAACAAAAACTGCTCAGACTCCCTTACAGCAACACTCTAGTTCATTTTAGTTCATTTCCTTCCAGGAAAATCGAGTGCTGCTAAAACTGAATGAATAACTGGTTAACTTATAAGACCACAAAATACAATATAAAGTGCAATGAAGCCACAAATACAGTATATTGCAAATTAAAAATAACACATAATAGACCATTCTACTGGCCTAGCAGTCATATACTATACTACTATCTGTACTGTGCAACCACAAGGCCCCTGGTTCGATGTGGATGTGGATTTTCTGTTTAATATAGTAATGCACATCAGTCCATTATGCTAATATACAATTTTACAGTAAGGTTCCCATATATTATGTTATGCAGGGCAGTCTCAGACCCAATAGAAGCTGAAATGTCATGTCCACACAGAGCAGCTGCAGATGACCATCAATCACGGGGTCGATAGTTGCTACTGATATGCATATTGCTCTGGATAAAAGCAAGTCATGTCATATGACTAAAAGTAAATGATACAACAGTCCTTTAATCTAAAGTAATAAATGGATAACCAAGGGTTTCAGTGCCACTTTCATCTAGCTAGCCAGCTGTTCATAACATCCTAAACAAAAATGTTAAACATTATTAGTTTCTTTTTGCAATAAAAGTTTCTGTAGTTTTATCCAAATGTCAAATCATGCTGTGTAGAGCATGTGCAAGCAGCATGCAGGGATAGATGGTGGCCTTAAAGGATGACGTAAGTTGCAGCTAGCAAACTCACCCCGGGCCCAAATTCACACCACAACAACCTCCGCACTCTTCCCGCACCTCCACCCCCACGTCTAAATTGTGCATGGCGAGACAGCAGGAAGCCGAGGTGAAGGTGTACAAGTGTGCGTGTGTGCTAGGGGGGGTGGCTGAAGGCAACAGCTCTGTGAAATGATGGAAGTATGTTTTTCTTTTCTTCTCCTTTGGATTAGAGGGTAACCTGAATCCCAGTCCCCCAATTTCATGACCCCCATTCTGTGCTAAAGATTAGGCTCCAGACCCAGACCCGAGTTTTAGACTATCCAGACTGTGGGTTGACGAGTTATCTAATACTGCAGAATCTAAAACAAAACAGTACCAGAGAAGGGAGCAGTGGATGACCGTGGTCCTTAAGATTCTGTCTTTGTGGTCTTTGTCCAAACCATGATTTAGGTTTTGAGGGAAAGCCCAGACAACTACTGGCAGCAGCTGCTGAAACACAAGAGCGTGCTACTGTAGCTACAGGTCTATGCTGTCTTTGAACTTCTGCACTACAAGAAAACAGCTTAGCCTTGAACAGTCTTGATGGATATAGACTGAAACCACCAACAGAAAATAGCAGCCTAATAAATCAACTGTAAGCTGAGCTCCTGTGCTTTCTAAAAGAGTGTGGAGTGATTGGAGCACTTTTAAAACACACACTCCCTTTTGGAAGTATAGTGAAATTAAGTTATCTCCTCAAATAATAACTCAAATCTGACAAATGATCTTCTCAATCTAGTTAAGAGTGTTTTCTCCAGCAGATTTATGACACGCAACATGTCATGTTTTCTCTATTAATCAGTACAGCTGTGGTCAATTCTGACTTAAAAAATGTTACATAGCACCTTCTTCAGGGTCAAGCCATACTGCAATATGCATTTATGAGTAAAGTTTAGCTCTTCTATTTTACAAGTACTTTATGTGTGTTTGTATGTGTACCTGTGTAAAAATGTGTAGCACATACTTAGGTGATCCAGCTTTTAGTAAGAACTCAATGTATAGTAGTAAATGTGTCAGTATTATTTTGTATACATGTTTCTTTTGTACATGATTTCTCATGATTGGAAAATTCTTACAGCACAACCAGACAAAAAACTGCCAATTACCATTTAGTCTCATGGTGCGGCAAAAAGGAGAACAAGAATTAATGTGGCTTTGGCTGTATGCAAAACCTTCTGCAGCCAACATTGCTAGATTGCTAACAACAGGACTCCACATATTTGTCACAGTCCAGCATGCTGCCAAACAGCATCCTTTTTCCCTACTGCTTGCATTAGTTTGCTTTAGTAACAAAACAAAACTATTAACAAGCAATATATCATTAAATGAGAGGTCAATTATATTTCTCAAACCGGCTGGATGTTGCATAGTCTCACAATATCATGTCTCATAGTGTTATTTACCTGTTCTACATTAACAGATCTAAAACCATTTCCTCAGGCTCAAAAAGCATGCTGCCATCTGATGCACGATTGCGCACACTGGAAACACTATGAAAACCTCAAAGCCTCTATTTATAGGTATAATGTGAGGTTTATCAATGTTGTACTATGTAAAGCCCTTTATTTCTGCAGTCAATGCTGCCAAGGGTGGCACAACAAGTTATTAGGTTTAGGGGGCAATTACTTCTTCACAAAGGGCCAGGCAAGTCTAAACAGGTTCCCTTGATAAATTAAATCATCATTGAAAACATTTTGTATTTATCTCTGCTTACTATTAAAAACTGTCTTGATCTGAATCATTTAAGTGTGGCAAAAATGTAGAAAATAAAAAATCTGAAATGGAGCATTTGCACTGAGGCTACTAGTTAAATGATGTATAGGTAACATATTTTTGACAGTGGCTGTACGAAATGGAAAATGTTGTATTCCTCGAGGACTTGGGACATAAGCCCATATGCAGGGAGCGCATCATTAAAAAGTGCACACACTGAGGCCTCTCCGGTAATGATACTGCATATGCACTGGGCCACAGGAGGCACTTTGGTCTGTTTTATTACAAATATTTTCAAATGACTCAATTTCTTCTTTATTTCTTCTATTGCGCTATACTCTGCTAACTAAGCATTTGTGAAAGCATCAGCCAGAATATTATTTGCTAAGCTTCTGGTGAGGGCTATAAAAACACTTTGTTTAAGCCGTTCCAGTTCTGTGGAGTTCAATTTCAGCCTAACTGGATTAATTTCTGCAACCTCTCGATCTGTTTTATTGTTTTTATTTTTCTATTCAATTTGTATGTTTATGTCCTTTTTTCTTCCCTGGTTTATTCTGTATGTTTTCCTGTGGCAATCACTGAATTTCAATTAACTTGTTGAGATGTATTGTGGTATGTAATTTTGGATCAACGTGTACTTGTCATGATGATTCCTTGTTCACATACATTTACATATTGTTATACTTGTTTTTGTAAATGCCAAAAAACTTATTTTACTCACTGTAAAATAATAAAAGCTTAAAGTTTTTAGCTTACTTTTTCTCCTCAGTAAAAGCCCTGTGAATGCTGTTTGGAGCAAAAGCAGCTAGTCATCGAGCTAACCTTGTGTGTAAACTTCAATAACAGATTTACGAAATTCCTGGAAAACAACAATACACTACTTTGGCCAGTTGTAGGGCTGTAGTTGCACAGGATGAACTGGGATCACATTTCACTCACCTTGACAGTAACACTGCGCCCAGTGCTGTTGTCGTGCATGAAGACACGCAGCATGTGTGGAATTAGCTGAGGCAGATAGAGTTTGAACTCTCCACCCAGTGCCACCACAATCTGTTCGATCAGAAGGATGATTGTGTTCTGCATGGGGTTGTTTGGTGTCCAGTACTCCTAAAGAACAAAACATAATGAGATGCTGTTATCTAGAACACTAGCGCATATTTTCACCTACATCTATACTGAGAAACACCACCCGAGCTTTGCTTAGTACACAAGTAAATAATTTCAGATTATGACTTTCAACTTTCCCACTGACCTGTTATAAGGTTTTAGTTTTCAAGATCTTATATTGTGTGACAAAAATTAATCTACGACCTAACTGAGCAGCAACAATTAACTAATACTTTCTAAGCTAATACACAGATGTGACTATCACTGTCATTGTAAGCCACGTCTGTCCTAAATAAGAGTGACCTAAATTAAAGTCCAACTGAATGTAAAATCTGATAACATTCAGAGGGTACATCCAAAGCACTTAACAAAAGCAATACCTCATCCACCATGTTCTGGTACAGTGGTATAGTGAGGTTTTGTGTGGGTCTAAGGAACTGAGTCAAAATGTGTTTCCTTCAATGAGGTGAGTGTGTGTGAGGCATTTAGACAGATCTCCCTCTGGAAGTACAAAGTATTCACATGCCAGAGGCAAAGAAAGGGCATAACAATACTTGATGGCGTGAAATGGAAACAATTTCCTGTCAAATGGGACTGACATGCCGTCTGTATGTGGCTTATGCTGTGTAAAATTTAGGCATGGCCACTGTGTACATTAGAGATAATGGGAGTCAGGGTAGAGGATTTCAAGTCATGGAATATGTCAGTCTGTGGGCCTCAGCTGTGAGATCTGGTGTAGGTGTTTTGTCGGTGACCAGAGGTCTCCAGCAGCCCCCAACTTCCTGCTTTCTCTCACTATGGCAGCTGACTAGAGCGCAAGTGAGTGTACGTCCTGAATGTCTATTCCAGCCCCCTCATCTGGATTCAAAGCTGAACTGGAGGAAAAAAATGAATAGATCCTTTGTTTCACTCAGCATTTATTAACTCAGAGGGACTTGAGGCGCAGTGGTTCAGTTCTCTCAATTACTTTTCTTCAGGAGGAGTTACAGTCATTGCACAAGTGTCGGTGACAGTGTAACCAAAATTCCGATACACAAGACAGTCATATGATATTTTGTGCCTTGCTATATATTATGTGCTAGAGAAGTGTGTTTGTGCAAGTGTAAGGGCTATGGGTTTAGAATTTGTTCCAAATCATGTAATAAGTGAACTGAGTCGATATGAGGAGTCATCAACAGCTGGAAACATACATTGGAGCACAGCAGTTAAAAGGTGTAATAAAAAAAACAACACTTACGGAGAAATTTGCCTTCAAATAATCCTAAAATAATGATTTTCTCATTCTTACAGTCTCTTTAATCTTGTAAGTTAAGTAGCACAACACACATATTGTGTACTGCTGTGTGACATGTTGCCAAACCTTAATCCATAGGCCCTGAAAGCATTTGTCCTAATGAGGAAAATGGAGCGCACAACTGAGCGCAACAAAGAGTTTTCAGCTGTTTTCCTGACTCACAAGAAAATAAGGGAACTGAATTATCAGTGTTTGAGATTTAGCATCCATAGGGAAACAATGACCCAATTACTCACTCTGATGAGGGTGAAGATGTCGTCCATGTAAGGGCGGATGTGGATTTTAACAAAGCACACCACCATTCCCATCTGCTGAAATAGGAACTAGAGGGCAACAAGAGTACAGAGAGAGGAGAGAGTAAGATTATTGCTTTGTATATAACTGTTTGTTAACCCGAGTTAAATTCATTAAAAAAAATATGCCAAACAGCCTCTTCCCTCATATTGTGCAACCTACCTCTCGGATACTGGCATCACAGACGCGGATGACGTTAAGGAAAGTGGGCATGACCTGGGGCAGGAACTGGACACACTTGAGGCCCAGAGACTTAAAGATGAAGGTGACAGCCTGGACCACCATAGTATGGTGATTGGAGAGTGAGGGGTCTCTCAGGATTCGCATCAGTGTGACGATTGCAACAGCAGGGTAAAACTCATCAAGGGGAAGGTTGCCCATGTTCACTAGCATCTCACTGGTGCTATAGTCCGCTGGGATGGAGAGAAAATATAGAAGTTCAATTTGATATTTGCTGCTAACTACAAATCATGGAACTGTGAAATAATCTCAGGCTCTTGATGAAGTGCTATGAAGAGATACAGTTTTTAGCCGTTTACAAGTATTACTTATAAACTGAAACATTTAAGAAAACACATAAGACTATAATAAGTTAAATGTAGTTATTGTCTAGAGCAGTGGTAGGCAACCCTTACCCTCTACGTACAGCTTCTGATTGGCTGAACACACCTGATCTAGGTAATCAGTGCTGAGAATAGCAGAGATAGTTGGAAAACCAGCAGGGTTGCCTACCCCGGTCTAGAGTTAGCCCTGTGCCAAAAATAACTATTTGATTTGACTTTTTTGTGGATAGGTTGGAATTCTTATGTTGGACAATAAACTTTGCATTAAACTTAATATCTGAAGCAATCATTAGTGCTAGTCAGCAGCAGTAAAAAAATAAAATGATTCAGCTTAATTCTTAACAGTAAACACAGTTTTAGACTGTGGACTCTGGATTTTCCAAATCTGACCCTATCACTATAAGTACTAGAACTTATTTTATAACTATAAATACAAGTGCAACTATAACCTCATCTGGCCAACCTTCATGACTATGTAGGGCAGAGGGATATGCCATCATGACTCATCCAGGCCATTAGTCAGGCAATAATTCTTCACTGTGTAAGTCTGAGAATACTAAAGGTAAAATATGTCATTGCGAGCACCCTCCTTTACTATCCAAATCAAGACCTCTTAATAAAATAAAATGCATACTAGACCCAAAATTTATTACATTTTGCACAGCACTGACACAATGGAATGGATTAAATATCTATACAAAATTTTAAATGAATCACAGAGCTAAGTCTGAGTTCAGTCAGAGTTCAAATTATTGGAAACATTTATTCCAGCCTGATTTAATTCAACTGGTGAATTGGTACACAGCAGAACCTGACACAGATGGCTCCAGCAAGAAAAACACAGGTCACAAGCCCACTTTTACCCTAACTCAAGGCACTGCCTTGACAAATCACATATGTGCAAGCTCACATTCTTAACAGATTAAAGTTGGAAAACAAAGAGTAAAGCTTCTGTTCACCTCATGATCATCAAGACAAAAGGTAAGACGACAGACTAATAAAAGTCCTGTCCCACGGTTTTATAGCTGCGGAGCGTTCTAATGTTTGATCCTATTTGATCCTGGTTACACAGCTCAATCTGGCCTTCCTGGATATTTCATTCTATATTTTCGTCTGAGCAATGGAGAAATTGCATTTCAAAGATCAAGTTTAAGATATTTATGTGATTACTATACGTGTAAGGAGCTTCTATTATTTCTAGTATTACTTAAAATTAACCAAGCAACAGCCTTCTCGACATTTATAATACTTCTTATATTCTTCTTATATTATATGTACTTTGATAAAAGTGACAGACAATGCAAATGGGGCCAGTCCACTTATCTTTGCAGAGATATTGAATTTTACAAGGCATCCAAGAATACAGTCGTCTGGTATTCAACCTTTCAGTAAAGTGTCAGCTGCTCCAGCTGTCTCTCTTAAGACCCTGGACCATAGACATTACACACTGGCACAGAGTTGTAGGCTTAAGAGTGTAGCTTTGCTGTTAGAGCTTTGATTATTCTAACCTCCAGCAAAGTTTAGATTAATCATGGTGATAAATGACAACATATTTGTATCTTTGCTGCCCAAAATTAAGCATCTGTATAGCTCAATGAAGCAATAGTGTTGTAGTAACTCAGGTTTCAGCGATGCCAGAAAAAACTTGTTAAATGTTAAATATAGCTATAACAGAGTACACCCCATGTCTTCAGTTTTACAACCCTGGCATTCTGTAGTGACGTGACTGTTCCTGTTTGAAGTTGAATGAAGAGAAAGGCCTAGCCAATGACCTCCCACATAAAAAAACATATGTTGTCAAAGATGCTAGAGCTCCAGACACTGACCCTGACAAATCTGCCAACAGATATACAGCCTCCACTTCTGGTCACAGTCCATTTAGTTAGAGAACAAACTGGTAAAACTATTAGTATGTCATCCAGGTCACATAGCAAAACGCATGACTGGATCAGACAAGTGGAGACCTGCATTTTCCATAAAGACAGTCTAGTATTTTAATGTTATTATTATTATGGATCTTAACTCCGCAGGATCATGGTCCATTAAATGAGAGCAACACTGTTCATTCACAATCAGGCCACCAAGGCTTTTACATTACTGTCAACCTCAGTATAGCTAGTCATATTTGATACTGCTATAGAACCGTGAATACATTTATTTACATTACCAAATATACCCAAATTCAGTGTTTTTAGTCATTGGTATATAACAGTTAATCTTGTGAGTGAATATTGGGGCAGCAGGATAACTGGTGGCAAACAATATGATGCGTTACAGGGTGTAACTAAGTAATTAAAAGTATTTTGATATTAGTTTTTCTTTCCATATAGACTTCACCAAGGTAAGGTACCTTGATCCTGTCAAATTACATGCATTCAATGCTTTATCATGATAATCTGTCAGAAAAAACACAATGACAATATAATAATGAGTGATTCAGTTGATGTTGTTAAACATTCGGTGTATATCAACAGTATTGCTATTAATGGGGCAGAGTTACTGATGCAAATGATGTCTATAAACCAGATGATTTAAGTCTATCAAAACTGGGTCGCATCAAATTAGATATCTTCACTTTTTAAAAATATATCACTGGAGATGTAGCAATTATATTTCCTTCTGAAATGGCACAGCCTCTTCTTGTAGCTCAGACAAAAGCCAGAAATAGGAAACCAAAGAATGAAGGTCACAGAAGCCATAGCAGCTGTAGACTTTTGAAATGCATGGGCACTAATTGTGTTTTGTCTCGAGTGTGTAGACATATCACTTCACTGACCTCCATTTTTAATGAGCTAAAGATTTATGAAATGTAACAGCCATCTTGTTATGAATAATCATGACTGGTTTGGAGCAGACAGGATTTCATCGATTTATATGCGCCTGATTCAGCACTTCAAATATGAATTCAAATGAAGAGGAAAAATCTGTTACAGATAAAAAGATTTTTAAATGTGTCTAAGTCACACAGCTTTTAACTAACAGAGGATTTAGACATATAAATGGTCTCATATCTCACTTTAATTTTCCATAATTAAATATAGTTTAATTAAATGTAAAATCCATTGTATCTTTCTTTACACACTATCTGTGTGTCACTAAAACATTAATAAACATGACAATGTTGCAAAAAAGAAAACTAAACTGTTCACAGGCCTACCTGAATCCTGACTGGACTTGGATTCAGAGAGACTGACAGCGGAGGCATCTCGTGACTGGTCAATCATCCCAATATTCACCTTGTGCTTGTATGGATCCAGAGCTCCAAGAAGACCCAAAACGCGGATAGCCTGTTAGAGACACGGAACATAAATCTTCACTTGCAATTGATTTTCACGCTATCTATGAGTCATTTTTACAGTAGTTATAAGGTTGCAATCTTGTTGCATGTAGTATGATGCTTTGTTGAAGTAGCATAATTATGCACTTATGGGAAAGAGAGCATTGTTTAAAAACTTCGAAAATGTGTGTTAACAACAGAAGTAAGTGATTTCTCTTGATGTATGATCTTTTTTTCTGTTTCACTGAGTCTACTCTGGAATCAGTAGTAAGTGCGATAATTGCAAGGTGACTACAGCTGCTGTCAAATACTAGGTGTAAGCAGAGCAGTCTTTTAGGCCTTTAGGCATATTTGGTGGAGTTGTTCCTCAGTAAAAACTCCAAAAAACACTGTGCATGACAGTTCACACATTCCACATAGCTGTGACTAACTATGAAAAGTGCGCATGGCCTCATACTGTATGTATTTCTGGGATTATTCCTCCCTAGCAAAAGTGAGTTCTGCGTTTGGTATACTATATGCTGTCAAGCGTGAGAAAACAAAGGCTTAGTGGTGAAGTTGGAGACATGTGTACCTACCTCTCTCCTGATGCCTTGGTTTTGCTCTGTCTTGAGGAAGTTGAGCAACACCTCCAGAAGGGAAGGGTACTTGCGGTAAGGCTCCACCACATAGCCTGTACTAGCTACCTGCTGGCCTAGTGTCCACAGTGCCACCTGGTGGAAAATGAGAGGCATATTTCCATTACCATTAATATAGCAGAACATGCACATTTGCAATGCAGTACAATATATCATATATGTATGTACATCAATGTAATACAATAAACCTATCAAGCATATGATTTGATTTGATTGGCATGGTTTATTGTATTCTGTGTTCAACATGTAAGTTAAAATCCCTTTCACTCAGGTATTCTGTTAGCCGGTGTAGTGCGGTATTGATAAGCCACTGGTTAACCATTTTGACTGATGTTAAACTCTTTTTAGTTTCCTTGCACCCAATAATGTCTAAGCAGGAAATACCAGAAGCAGACCAGAGATAACCCGCTCAAGTAGATTTGCTGTACACAGGAAACAAATATTTTTCAAAATTGAGTATAGTGCTGAGGAGAAATGAGAAAAAATATTAATACCAGTTAAAGCAGTTATTAATTCTTCACATACCTGTCGCTTAGCCAATGAAGAGGAGTCCTGCAACATGTCCATGATGATTGGAAAAAGCTCGTCCATCCACTTTCTCATCTCCAGGCCACTCACCTGACGGAGAAAGATGGGCCAGTCAAATCTGCAATCTTATAATAATATGTACAACTTTCTGCCAATAAAAGCTCCCAAAACATAAAGGGAGTGAATCTTTGACTTGTACACTGTTTGACTTAGTTATAACTATTTGTCTTGTTTAAAATGTCCATTTGAATCAAGATTAAAGATTTAAAGGGTTTATTGTTATGTGCAAAGTAAAGAAACATGTTTCCCTGTGTGTAATTAAATAATTTCATTGCCGTCCACACCATATGCTACATATTAATAAAAAGATAAAAATAAATAATAAGTAGCATTAAAGGCAAAAAAAGTATAACAACATAATTATAACAACAATAAGGTGCAGGTTAGTGTGTGCTGTTTGTGTATGTCCAAACTGTGCATGAGTCAAAATAGCTTTTGGAAGTGCAAATGCTTGTGTGGAAACTAACTGTATTCAAGTCAGATGAGGTAGTCTGAATGGAGTGGATCCTGAGTATAAACTCCAGTCAGTGGTTTAGGAGTCTAATGGCCTTGGGGAAGAAAGTGTTCTTTACCCTCTAGCCTATCCCCCTTCCGGGAAGAATTTTGTATTTCCTACATTTTCTTGTATCCTCCTCTGTTGGTTCCTGAAAGGCTGGACTGCTTCCTCTTCCTGCATTGAGCCAACTGTCAACATTTGATCTACCTGAGCATCTCCTGCACTCTGACTCAACTGCAGGGTGTGCCTGCCTTTAATTTTGTTTTCCTGATTCCCCTGAGAGGACCATGGAACCACCTAGACAGGGTGTAGCAAGGTAGTCATCCATAGATGGGGTTGTACTGTCTACTTTCAGAAAAGGACAAGCTGAGATCATTTGCAAAAGACTCAAAAACTGACTAATGTGCTCTTGGCAATCCGTGTTGCTCATATCAAAATTTCACGGAAATCCAGCCTTACCTGAGCCAACTCGCCGATGGTTGCAAGGACACTTATGACCACGGCAGGGTTTGGGTCTGGGTCTTTAAGCTTGAGGATGAGAGCCTGAAAAAGTAAAAAGTAAGGTTGTGAGTTTTTACAATCAGAAAAATTATGTTTTTTAGAAACTCTAATTAGGTTGTAAAGGGCAGAAAAAGTATACTCAGTACACATGCTCCTTGGCCTGGTTTACATTCACACACTAACAAACCTTCACAATGAACTACTAGAGTTGTACCTTGAGGATGGGCTCCATATATGGCCGTATGAGACGGGGGGCATTGGAAACTAGATGACCAAGCATACGAGCACTCTGCTCTTTGTTCCTGCCAACACCACTGTGCTCCAACTCTGTTAGGATCTGCAACAAAATGCAAAACAGAGGTAAGTATAAAGCACCCACTCTTATTTGGAAAAAATCATGAAAGAGTTTATATCTAGCGCACATGATTGTGTGATGACAGTTGAAACACAAAGACAGCTCCGAATACATCATCTTAGAAAAAAAAGACACTTCTGTTATAGTTGCTGTTAAGGTGGAATTATTTTAAGCTCCAAAGTACCATGGCCTTTGGTGCCCTCTTACGGTAATATAATATATTGGATATGTACTGATGCATAAAATATGTATTTTTAATTAACATCCTCCCTATTTAAAATAAAATTATAAACAAACTGGACATCAAGTTTTATTTTTCATAGAAACCTGTATTTTAATATTTGTATTGATTAAAGCAAACATCAACACAACAAGGCAAGTATTCTTGGCCAATGAGGCTTTTTTTTCTATGCCCATATCGGGACAACGCCATGCCCACATAAAATGTGACTGGACAACAGTAATCCTGACCTAAAAAATCTGTCACTATCGATGTAGTTGTTAAACTTCTGGTATTTACCTTTGTGGTAGAATTTGGCAGTGCTCCAAATTTTCATACTGTCAGATTGTCATTACCAGATTTCACCCACTCTCTCACTATCATCAAGTGTTACTCACATATCTAGATTACACTAATTTACACTGGCAGCAATAAAGCAGCAGCAGACATGTAAAGAATGGAGACAGATTTGTCCTATTGCTCACCACATTTCAGAACTGACTGATGACACAGCATAGCATAATCACCTGTGTTTATTAATAGCAACCATTTCTTAATATCAGCAAGGAAAAAAGCCACTATTTGTGAGTTACTTCTGTAACTCATATGTAGCTAAACTGATTTGAGTAGTTAAAAACATCTGCAAAAAAATATTCATTAACTGCACGTATGATGCTTTCCGACTGCATAGTTCTGCCTCAACTCACTTCATTTTAGTACCAGGTACCTATGCAAATATAGTAGCCCGCTAAATGTTGCTGGTCTTCATAGCAATTCTACATGAAACTGCTGAGAATTGCTGTGAAACTGCCAAGACACAGGAACAATGGAGGTAGTCTGCAGTGTTTTAACATAAACTTTTAGTATCGCCTCAGCTCGCCTTGACAAAAGTGATACCAAAAAAAGTACCAGGTACTATCCCCAACATTTGCGCAATGGAAAACCAAAACAGGCAAGTTCAACCTTAGCTGATACCATGCAGCGAAAAGTGGTAATAGTGTGCCATCTGTTGTGACTCTCCTACCTGGATAAGCATCTTACGTAGGAATGGCATGACAAAAGCAGGGTTCATGCTGCTGAGACGTCCAATTGTACAAATAGCCAGTTCTCTGATCTCAAACACCTCATCGTTCAGTGCAACAAACAATGCCTGCAAGTTCTCAGCCTGGGCAAGGTGAGCATCAAAACGCTCATCAAGAGATGCCAACACACAGTACCGAATATCAGGATCTGTAAAGCAAGGGACAAGTAGAACAATTCTTACAGTCATCTTTCTCCTCTTATTACCTTTGTGATAAAGGTTCATCACAGCTGTTAACAGTTGTGCATTCCCATGCCAAAATGTAACATGTCTTGAAATTTCATCATCACTATTAATTTAAAAAAATCGGTGGAGCAATTCTGCCCCCCTGCTTCCCCTTTTTGATTCTTTCATGCGTTACCTGGGTCAGTGATTCCAACAACTAGCAGCTTGCTAAGCACATCTGCAACAACCTGCACAGCAGTCTGGCTGACAACATGACCACTGATCAAGTGTATAGATGGGGTGAGGAGGCGTGAGCAGGTGCGAGCTGCCTCCATCCGGATCTCCTTGTGCTCACTGTTTAGGAAGTGATCAGCACAGTGGCGCACAAACTGGGTGAGGGAGTGTCCTAGTTAAAGAAAGAAAAAAAAAAAGAGTTAGAAAAAAGTGCTGTTCGTGTGCTACACTGCCTCAAATAAATGCCTTAGTATATGACAACAAAATAATTTGAGTAACAACTGTTACACTCCTGACAGCTGTCTGCAGAGTACTACTTGAGAAAGAAACTTTTAACAAACTGAACAGGAGTTCAGTTTTCATCGCCCCACTTAACTAAATTTTACCACCCATGATGCCACTCAAAGAATCAAAGGTGAGAACCACAATTTATATTCAGAATAATAGATGTTAAGATGCTATTTACTTCTGAAATACATACAGTGATGAATGAGACATTTACTTTATTCCTTTTGCCCAATTACTTGAACAAAGTTCTGGTTTGGGCAAAACACTTTTCCAATACATTATCAAGGTACTTACCTTCAAATTCAAAGCTTCCCAGTGTGCGCAGGGCCAGTGTAATGCTGCCAACGTCACTCGCCTCTGGGATGTTTGTGAGGCTTGGTGATGCCAACTGGTGAGCCAAGCCTTTGGGCATGCCAGGGTGACGCAGTGGCTTGTGCATCAACACCAGGGAAAGCATCTTCAGAAGACCATCTTGGATGTCTTTCTTCAACTGGGGGATTTGACGACTTAAGTCGTACAGCACTGCTGTCAGTGCAGGACTGGGTGAACAAAAACCAATCCCAATTTAATCAATGTAAAGGAAGTATATTATGTCGTATTTGTCAATAGATAATACTGAATAAGCTTCTACTTCTATAAACCTTTGCAATAAATCCAACTGATAAAACTGTGTTAGTTAAATTATTTGGTTTAACCGCAGAACTATTCTATCCTACCTGAGGCCCACTGCCAGCATAGGCTCCAGCAGCTCTTTGATGTCAGGTTGGATGCTGGGACCCATGGCTCTGGAAAGCATGCTGATACAAGTGAACACTGTGGCATCCACCTGCATGGTCTTTTGCCTCCTGTACACATGAAAGACCAGAAAGAGACAAAATATGCACTTTAAGGGTAGGTCTCGATTCCTTTTGTTTTCCAAAATCCTCTTAAAAGAAAGCTCATTAAAGAAAAGACTTATTTTACATTTGATTAACTGAATCTACATTAAATTAGCCCATAGAGATTAAGAACAAACTCATTCAATGCCACAAAACCTAAAAAAGATAAAAAGTAAAAATAGAGTGATTCTTAAACAACGTGAAGCAACAATATTCGTGTAGTGTGAGAGAAGTAAAGTGAGCAAAAACTGAGTAGTAAGACAAGTATTAAGGTATTATTAATAAATGACAAAATCTGAATGTTTGTATATGAAGACACATAATGTACAGTATATAGTGACAGTTAGGGACAGTTTTTTTGCTGTTACTGACTTGTGTGCAAAGTCCTTGGGTGGCAGGGCAGCCTTTATGATCTCAAGGATCTTTGAGAGGTATGGCTGGATTTCCGTCCTTACTGCCACTACAAGAAGCCCGAGAGCCTGGAAAGCTGCCGTCCTCTCCTTTTCCTTCTTTAAACATCCCAGCAGGTAGCCCATAGTGTCTGACAAGTACTGGTCTGCAAATGATTAAAAAATGAAAAACGAAAAATTAAAAAGCAATGGTCACAATTCATTTAAATGTCTTGTCCAGGAGCAAAAAAAAAAAAAGTGAATACAGTGATGGAAAATAATGTATGGCTGCAAGTTACTGTACAAAAACTGGATTCAGTTAGATCTTGGATGACATTCAAACATGAAGTAGTCCCACCTGTGAAGGTATGTGGCTGGAATGCAGCCAGGCGTGGAAGCAGGTTGAGAATGGTCATCTGAATGAGAGGGTTTTTACTGGTCTTGTATTTCAGCACCCACCGACACACCTGGATAAAGAACATTATAAAAGTTGTGTCAACTATGATTTACGCAGTGCTCAATATAGAAAAAGCCTTGTGAAATAGTTATTAATTATCTTCAAAAGACTTTTATGACTTGCAACTGTACACTCTTTACACTCATAAAAATGAGAAAACTCTCATAAATTATCCTGCTTGTAGCTGGAATATTCATCAATTTATGAGATTTTAGTCAGTTTGACCTCATAAGAGTCTGTTGTCCCATCAGGACAGCTGCTGCTTGTTCTGTGTGCAATGTGTAATACTATATATATATACTGTGTATTTTCCTAAATTCCGTTTTATTTTTTCCTAAATTCAGTTTTTTCCATTTTTATTTATCTGAATTCCGTGTTTTACATTATAATCATATTTATTCACCTAAAAAGTGAATAATTATGGAGTGGATGGAAAAGAACTTCAACACAATGCTGGGATTCAGCAGAACATTTAGTGCTTTGCTAATGCATTTCAATATGTACTTGTAAACAACAAAAAACATTTAGCATTTTTCATGCAAAACAAAGAATCTTATGTATTTCACATTAAAATAAAGAAGCAGTCTTCCTTTTGTGCTTCACATTTGAAATCAACATAAAAAGCGTGTCTAATAAAAAAACTGAGGGAACACCTGGAATACAAATCAGCTGATTTGTTTCTATGACCAAGAGCAGCTCGTTCTACTTTGCTTCTTGTCTCCGTTTCTGACAGTTAATGGTCGTCACGTGTTCTTGCGGGTCCAGGCTATTGCTGGTAAAATTCACAGAAGAGTTGTTCTCCCTATTAAAAAAAGTTATTTGTATTGTTCTGCTCTAAACGTAGCACTTAGTGTTGATTTACTTCGGTGTTTCAGTGAGTCGCTTCGTCATAGCTGACATTTTTTTCCTCTGTCTGTGTGTGTGTGTGTGGAAAACTGTGTCCCGTCTAAACAGGTGACATGTATAGGGGACTGCAGCGGCTGAAACTCTTTAGAAACTATTTTTTTTGCTTTGCCCGCACATCGATATCAGCGAATTCTACGACATTCCGCATTTAATACTGGATTGCATTTTAATGGTTCAATTCCGCGATCCTGTCCGCATTTTCCGCATTGCGGAAATCATAGGGCCCTAATTAGGTATGTAGTAAAGAACTTAGCAGGTCCTGCTAGAAATGAGTGTTGAGATGTCCCAGTGTGACTTGTGGCATAAACTTTTGAAGCGATCACTCAGTCTAAAATGATATCATCAGACCAAGAAATTACCAAAACAACTTCTGCAATTTGGACATGCTAGACCTCTGCTGTGAGATGTACCTGGTCAAATCGCTCCTCCATCAGCTCACGGCAGTATCGGCTCTCCACCAGTGAGCTCTTGGCTGGTACCGGTGTGGCTCCAAAGCTGAGGAAGCCCTGAGGTGTGCTGTAGCCCAGTAAGCCCAAGAGGGCATTGGACTGCTGTGGCTGCACCGACTGGAAGCTAGTGAAGGGTGTGATGTGCCGCGGCTTGGTTCCAAATCCCATCAGTTCTTTGCAGTACTTATCGTGGACCAGTTGCTGCTGTGTGATCTCCTCCATCTCTTCACGCATTCGCTATCATAGAGATGACACAGTGAGGGGAATGTTTTACTTTTGGACGCGAGAATGTGTCCACAGTCAAATCGGAACTAACCTCTCCTTCCATGCTGCTGATTCGAACCAGCTCATTAAGGATCAGAAGAGCACCGTGGACCCTGTCGTCACGATTCATCCCTTTCTCTTTGGCCAAAGTCTCATCAAAGCCTTTCTCTGCCTCTTCAAAGGTTTGCTGTTATAGAAAGACAAATACTCATGTTCCCTAATACTTCCTATGATAAACACAACATTTGCTAAATAATGATACTTCTTTAAAAATAAAAAAATCTAATGTCCTACTTTGTACCACTGTGGTTTTTGCATTTCCTTTGTCTCCCTCTGTGTGGTGAGGATAAGACAGGCTCGCAGGGCAGAGACAGCCCCTTCTCGAATGGCCTGCTTGGGGTCCCATACTGCATAAAAAATGTTATCAAAGAAGGGTTGGACTTGCTGAAAGAAGAAGGTGGGTGCGCTCACAGCCAACTCCCTCAACACCAGTACCTGCAATAGACAGAAACCATTTAATGTCCATTTAAAATCTTTAACTCTGTTCTTACAGTGTAAAAATTTGTTTCTAGCTAGATGTAACATTTTGACTGTTTTTGTGGGAATTCTGCAAGAAAAATGTGAGATAAGTACACATATTGCTTCTACCTTTAGCTAAAAATGGCACAGAAGGTAAAATGTAAATATGTTAAATCACATGCTACTTAAAAGTGTCAGCTTTAGTGCTACCCGATGTATGTATGGAAATGACAAAACACTGGAAGAGTGAAGCATTTCCGCAGAACATCGCTGACATTAACCAGTAAGTGAATCAAAGAAGTCAAAGAAAACACAGTGAAAAGACCATGAGAGACTGATGTGTATAAAATTGTGTCATTGATACGGAAGTAAACCAGAATTATTACAAGGATGATTACTCCTAGAGTGAGCAAAAATGCATTAACATGCTGCTTCCATGGCTCCCCTCTTGATGACATTACTGATTATCTGACATGATGACTGGATCATTGGTTTTACATTATGTAGTCACAGAGTGTCTTATGACGAATGAGTAATAAAAATGTAGTTGGCTTATCAACCTAAGTCACACAATCAAACTGCAGTATAAAACAGTATCTTAACCCATTTTTCTTCTAATTAAAATAATAATAATATTCAAAAGTAGGGCTGGGCAATATGGAGAAAAATTCACGTCAGTATATATTGGTTCTGCCACGATATACTTTTTATATCCTGGTATTTCTTGTAAAAAAGTCAAGAAATAATTGGCATACACATCAAAAGTGTGTGCCAAGTATTTTAATTGTTTAATTGTCAAAAATTTTCAAATAAGCCTAGTACAGCATTATGAAGTCTAAAATAAAAATGCAACAGTGCAGTGGACAGTACTGAAAGAAAATTATTATCTGCCCTCTTTCTCTGACCATCAAAAGTAGTTTTAGTACTATTTTAACAACAAATAAAAGTTGCTTTTCTAATAGTCACTTACTGCAGCATGGCGTCTGCCTTCATTCCGGTCTGCTCCCAGCCATTCCAGGGCCCTCTTCACCTCAAACTCCACATACTCAGCAGTAAAGGTATCCCCAGCCATAGACAGGTGGCCCATGGCTTTAGAGGCCATCTCCATAACCACAGGGTCACTGGAAGGAAGGAGGTTGCGCAGGTAGTTTGCAAAACGGCTGATCCTGGTGGCATTGCCTCCCTCCACTCCAATTAGGCTCACTGGAACAAATTAAGTCAGTTATATACTGTTATTCACTGTGTCTTGTGATATTCACCAAGAGCAATACACTATCTCAAGTTAACTTAATCAACAGCTTAAACTTAAACATATGCCTTACCAATGGCAAGAATTCCTCCTTTCTTCTCATTCACATCAGAGCTGGATACCAGCTCAAATATGTGGTGGTTTAATTCATCATAGAATGTAGTGGCCTCATCCTGACTTAACTGTGAAAGGCACAAAACCGGTATCACAAACAAACAAACAAACAAACCATTAAGTACGGAAAACAAAACTATGAATAAATCGATGTATTATGACAATTATGATACTGAAAGTTTAAAAAAGGTCTGACATTCTTCTGAGAAAGGTAAACATGTGTCAATATGTCTTTACAAATTATGTTTGACCAAACTCGAGTTGCATGTTCACCAGTGAAGCAATGCAAGCTATTAACTGATCCACAACTCAGGTGGGCAACAACACTGATCCAAGAAACAGTTCTATACTGTGGTATACTGCAGTGATATCCTCACGTAGACTTCTATTATGTGCGTGCATTTCTGGTGTTACCTCTCTGAGTTCTGTGGTCACATAGTGCTGCAGTTCTTTGGCAGATTTCGCTCTGGTGTCTTCATTTCGACTCTTCAGCCCACTGACAAACTGTTGCAGCACAGTGGCTGTGCCTGACATGATCACCATTTGGATGGCCTAACGTTACCCTGAAGGAGACATTAAAGTGTAACGTTATCGGTGGTTAAAACAAAGGCAACATATAACAACAATCCCAAATATAAATACCATAAAATAAGGTCGAATATTTGTCCCAAGTGAATAACACACCAGGTCAATGTTGTTGTTGTTAGCTGCCGTTATAGCTAGCTAACGTGTCTGGTGAGCTAACGTTAGTGTAACAAACTGTCAGCTTTACTACAAAAGAAAGATAAGATAAGCATCATTCATGCCATTAGTACAAAACTGACATGCAGAAGATCAGGTACAGCCAAATTCGGAACTTCATGGGTTGCTTCACGCTGGTTATGTTTAGCTAGCGTTAGCTAACATTAACGTCAATGCTAACCGTAAGCTATCTAGCAAATCGTTACCAAGACTGTAAAGTCACTTTGTACCACTTACGTGTATATATATTAATATGTCGGCCACCTAATTGCAATTCGGCTCTTTCAGTAGAATATCTCTCATTGTAAATGCTACCTTATTAGTTCAGAGTTGGGTTAGCTAGCTAAAGGGATCTATCAGTTCAGTTGCACTGACTCCAGCAGTACACACAGCACACTTTACGAGCGCTGAGTTGCGCCGCCTGCGCAGAGATGAACGCAACTCACATGGACAGCGCTCGAGTAGTTTTGTGACTACTTTGTTACTATATAGACCAAGAAAGAGTTAAAACCATATTTTCAGAGTATTGTATGTTTAGCACAACAAATACACTGTAAATAAGGAGTATTGGCAGAATATTTCAGCTGTTTGCAATGAACAAATCATACAAGAACCACCTAAATAGCTCAACACAACAAATCTTGAATGACTACTGCAGTCTCAGAATTATTCACAACCCCTAAATAGATCCCTCGTAGCAGCACATATGTGCAAATCAGGTACTGTCTCACTTGATTACTTTGGATTAACTTCGTGAATTGGCTAGGAGTTTGTTGGGTGTCATGTTTGATTGCATGCTAAAAATTTGGCTAAGTAAAAAAATTGAAACATTTTAACACTCACTGCCTTTCACAAAGACGGCAAAGGCACTGGATGTTCCTAGAGACAAACATTTTATCTTTAAACTAAGAAAATGTACTTCAAGACAAAAATATCCTGTCCCACTCCTGCCTGATACGATTCTAACTGCTCAACAGTCCTGGGTCTCATCTATCATATTTTGCATTTCAAGAAGCACTAAATACTTTCAATTAGTGAAAGGTGTGAGAGACTGAGCAGGTGGGCAAGAAGAAAAAGGAAATTATGGAAATTTTTGGAGTATTTTACAATTTATTTATTATTTTGTCTTGTTAGTATCTCTTACTTTATTGAAAAGAAAGTGTTCTACAAAATATAGAAAAATATACCATGGGTGCATAAATACAAAAACCCTAAACCCAAGCAAAGTTAAGTTAAAATGAACACAAACTGAACAGACCAACCATCAAATCAAAGTGACATGATGGTCTTGACACAACACTTATATATATAGTGTCTGATCACACCATTTCAACACACAGGGGAATTTAAAAACGAATACTACAAAAAAAAGCTACAAACAACAGAACACAACAGTTGATCTCTCAGTTGCAAATAATTAAATTATTAACCGAAACAACCACACCAAAAGACTAATATAATGTATTTAAATTAACAAAATCCCCACTGTACAAATGTAAATTCCCCCCTTGAGTTGCAGGTGCTTGGTGTAGTCCAATTGGCCTCTTCCTGTATTTAACAGCTCTTCTCCTAGAAATGAAATAGTTCTTTAAAGTTGTTGAGTAAGCATGGTACAGGTGATAATGTGGATGTAGTGAGTTATTTTTTTTTTTTAAAAGCATGTCAATTGTATGATAACGAGAGACAGACTCTTGTAAGTGCTCTACACTCAAATAAAATTGCATTTAGTTTACTTAACATTTTAAAGTGGAGTTCTGGGGATCTTAATTATAAGCGAATTATCCAATTGATACATAGTACAGGCCTTAGTTATAGAATTGAAGTCTTTCTGTTCCACACTCCTGTCCAGAAGGTGGCGGTAATACACCTTAAAGTTGTTTACCAAACGTTTATAGAATATCAGAAGAAGAAGAAGAAGAAGAAGAAGAAGAAGAAGAAGAAGAAGAAGAAGAAGGGTGCACCTTAAGCTCAGACCCAAAAAGATGTTCCTCCAGAAGCAGCAATTACTTCAACCACCAGCAGCGGCATCTTCAGCACAGGTAAATTACCAGTGTTACCTGAAAAAAAGATTAACACAGGCAAAAATGGCAAAACAAACTGAATTGTGACTGTACAGAAGTTAACTAAATGTGCACTGCAGATAGAAACTAATGTACAACCATTTAAAGTAACTAAATGAAGCCAAGTATGTTTTTTATTCTAGAATTTGCTAACACATTCATTTAATATGGTACTGTGGCAGCAGACCTCCTAAATATTTGCCAAATGTCCTTCCCGCTCTTCCTTGTTAGTATCTCTTACTTTTCCAACTTTTTGTTGCCTGTCACCTAACTTTTTTGAGCTGTATTGCTGTCAATTGTTTTTCTTTTTTTAATCAATGGTAAATGATTTTAGCTTAAACATTTTTTATGTTCTATATATATATATATTTATGACACATTTAGCCGTTTTTACAGTGTTCCAACATTTTTGGAATCGGGGTGATATTTGTATTGAGCTGTTTAAATAAGTTTGTTTATTTATTGCAATCAGATGAAAGTTTGCAAACTTTGCTAATTAACTTAAATTGAAGTGTGGGTTAAAAGATTGATGAAGTCAACAAAATAAATTCTCACACCACCTGTAAGTTTGTTTAGCATTACAGACCTCTTTAATGTAAAGCTACATTGATTATAGTGTATTTATCACAGTCATTATGTCAGCTCTTTGGCTTGACTTACTAAGACATTAAAATACAATGTTTATTTTATCAAATTGTGGAACAGTCAGGATCAGTCTTATTGGCAAAGTACACCACCAACAACCCGACAGAACACCTTTGGGATAAGTTAGAGTGGCGACTGAGCCAGGCCTGCAATTATTGTCATTTAGTGAGCTTATCAAAGTGTGTTTCTATCATGAGAAGTTATGAAGAAATTAAGATTTGCACACTTCTTTAAATAACCAAAAAAAAAATTAACTGGCATGACACCAGATAATGACTACTGGATATATAAAATATAAACTTGATTTGGAGCTGTATGGGTTTTTTTTTGACAGTGTGAGTTAATTTCCACAAGGGGGGGACATTGTCCAAGTCGACAACTTGCCTTTGTTACTGAGAGCACAGCTTTGCTGTGACTATGGGAGAACAGTGACATTTACCACAGTGCAACACAATAATTAGAACCCTGCCCTCTTATCAGTTGTAGGAAATTGGACCCTAAATGTCAAATGCATTTTCATTATTCAAATAAACCATAATTATCATCTATTACATTTCAGCTGTCATTAGTTTGAGGGTATGATGTGATGCTTCCTCTGGCAAACATCTTGCTTACGTCATCCAGTAAGTACACCAGTGGTACTCAACCTGGGGTCTGAGAATAATGAAGAGCGTTTGTAATACTTAAATAAGTATGTAAGAGTGTCCTTTAGTTTTTTATACATTTTTTAAATTAATATATTTCTGCACCTGCTGCCTGTAATCTGTCAAGCAAAGTGAATAATCTCTTTGAAAAAATAAAAACAAATTACATGAAAACTAAAAAGCCATGTGATAATCATATATAAAAAAAATCACATTCATTAGTCACCTTTGCAGTCTATCTGAAAAGCATATCAAAATGCATTTTAAGTGCTGTATTCAGCTCAGAATTGTTCAGTTAATAACCAGAGCACCAGCCTGTCATTTAGAAAACTTACAAACTGTAGCTCTTTTACAAGCCACTTTAAAAAAAGAGTGGTGATTAATGAAGGTTAATGCGAAGCATCTGTTTTAAAGTGGTCTTACATTTTAAACTGTTCACTTTAGTATTAGAAGCAGTTGGTACTCTTAGTTCACCTTGACAGAAAGTCGCACAAAATGGGAATGCGTTCACAAAATGATATAAACTGTAAAGCTTTTATTCTCAAAGTATTCTATTAAAAAAGATTCTCGCTTTTCTCCTAGGATTTCAGATTGGCACTTTTTACTTTTTGAATTACTATTTTGTATATAAGCTCAATTTTGATCGCAGAAAGGAAGAACATAATGACAAATGTCATGAATGCGTGTTTTTGTTATTGCAGATATAAATGGTGTGCGATCTGGTAATTAACATGCAAAGTTACATGAAGTTAATTAAACCCCAATCAGGTTGATGTGGTAATCAGTGTGCAGCAGCGTCAGTTTACCTCTCACACCGCAAATGTGAAAGTGTGTGAAAGTGTGGTTTTGAAGGAGGAGAAGCAAAAGAGCCCTGCAGCCTTACAGCACTTTACATGGAGAAAATGAGAGGGTTCTGGAGTGAGGAGGTGGGGCTGGCAAGGCGCGCAGATCCCCATTTTTGCACCCAAAGGCAATTCTGCTTTTGTCAAACTTGGCCAAGCCAGACATACTTTGCTGATGAGACACCGACTCATTCAATCACCAACACTCACCTTTCTTTTCGACACGTGTTTTCACAGGAGAGTTGGTGTGTGAGACGGAGTGAATGAAAGGCGGAAGGGTGCTTTAGGGACATGAAACGCACATGCAGTCACTTGATTTCAGCTCACACATAAAACCACTCAAGCAAAACAAATTTATGCATGCTTTGTGCCACCAGGGCTCTTGTCCTAACAGGCAGCCGGCCTCCACTGTTGAGTGACAGATAGGATGTTGGGTGCACTTTCAGCAGTGTGAGGCTTTGATTCCTCTGTCAGTCCTGTTTATTTTCTGCCTTGCCTCTTCACTCAGTTGTGCTTTTGAAATATTTCTCTTATGACGGGGCCTGTCATTCTATCTACTGAAGGACAAGAGAGTGTGGAACTTGAAAAGGTGAGCCTACTCCTGCATTTACTGCTCTACCCAGCTTATTCATTTACCATCAATCTGCTATTCCTTTCCACCTTCATCCTTCCCTCCTGTCACGCATTTCACAATTTACCCTATCTTTATCACCCTTCCATGTTCTTTCCCCAGTTCCAGTTCTTTGCAGTTTCAGGGAGATTTGTTAGATAGTAGGGGCGATTTGGTATGTGTCACAGATTCCTGGGCAAGGATTCATTAGGTAACATCTGGTTCTAAGTGCTGGGGGCGGTTCTCATCCCCTACCTGGCCAAAGACCAGCACTGAATCCTTTACACTTTATTTAGCCACATGCCCTGGCATTACACCTCAGTATGGCACTTCCATTAAGTCCACTTTGGATGCAGAAGTAGGTGGAAGTAGGCAAAGTAGTAATTTTACTTTGGAAATCATTCAGTCTTAGTTTATCTAACTTAGAAAGCTGACGTTGAAGTCTGAAAAACATACACTTGTGTAATGCACTGATACTTTATACCATCTTTGTATTTACTTAGTAGTTTCTGTTTGGTATTTTTTTTGCTTGTATTGTGTTGTATCATATTATATTACATATTAAATTAATATTAACTGCTGTTTAACTGCTGTTATAGTTTCTGCTGTTTTTGTTTTTAATCTGACTGAAGAGGTCACTCTAGATTTCATATGTGCTTGTACCTTGCACCTGGGCAAATGGCAATAATGTTTTTTTGCATTGTATTTTATCTTAATAAAACAATGACTGTATTGTAGTTTGGATAAGTTATTCTACTTAGTGAATAGTTGGGCTATAGGCCTTCTTCTTTGGGGGAAAAGATGGCATTTCTATACCAACAGTCTATGTAATTTTATAGAAGCTAACATTACTAGTTAAGCCCAGATCAAAACCTGCAATATGTTGAAGTGACACACATAGATCAACCACAAGCAAGATAGACAAATAGTATCAGATGCACATATTATAGTATGCCTTACATGATAATTCTGAATTCATGGGATTTCAGACTAAAATGGTGAGAAAAGAATGAAAAAACATCAAATTTAACCTTAAAGCTTTCTAATGGCTATAATTCTCAACATTTATTCTACCAGCAGGTAATGCCACAGTGGTTCGCACTTGCATCTAAATCCATTAAAGTTTAACAATGATACAGTTAATTCAGCAAATCAAAAAATAGCCACCAAATATAAATTTTATTAAATGTATGTAACACAACCAAAATAGGGTTGTGTGCTAACATAGTTCATCTAATATTATACCAGAACAAAATGTATTTTTAGAGATAACTACTGTGTGGAGGATCACAGATCTGTGACTTGATCTTGTTTATCCTTTTGATGGATACAGGTAGGTGCAAACTAAATAATGGCAGTAAAATGAAGTAATTAGACTATGTGGCTGAATTCATGTGCAAAAGTGCAAAGGGGCACAGAGACAATGGAGTGTGTAATTAGCTAATGCAACCGGACAGTCATTTTGGGCCAAATTAAGTTTGCAGACAGGGAAGCCATGATGATGCTGCACTTTCTTGTCACAGTGCTTAGCTTGTCTTCTGGCACACTGCTCTGCTCTCTGAAGGACACATGCACGCACGCACGCGCGCAGACACACACACGTACACACACACACGTATACACACACACACACACACACTCTCTCTCTAAGTCAACTGTATTGATCAAGTTTCTTTCCATTGGTGAGACATATAGATCAAACACTATTGCTAATCCATAAATAACAGTGCAGGGGAAACCTAAGGCCAGTTTATGGAAATAAGGATCCTCTCTGACACAGAGTTCCTGTACAACAAAAACTCCTTAATCAGGGAGTAAAACAGTGAATGCTGGTGCCTCTGGCTTAAAATAACACATAAGCATTACTCATCATTTCTATTACAAGCCCTTGTCTTCCTACGTAATTCTTTTGTTATGGTGAGACTCAATATGGCAAAGAGAAAGTAAATGACATACTGCATAAAAATTGCAGTAGTAGGTTTCCCATCAAAATATTTTCATTACGCATCTAACAACAGAGGGACCAACAGAATACAAATGCAGCTCAACATCAGTGAATAAATCAGTTGGAGTGAAGCAGGTTTTGATCTTGCCATTCATCTGCAGTACTGTGGATGTGGGCGTTTGTAGTGGACTCATTTCCTAATGGACGCTTGCAAGTACCTGTCACAGAGAAAGCTGGGAAGGAATGAATGGTATCCATTAGACAAAATTGCCATCGGTAAATTGTGGCCACTCTGCGTAAACGAGCTGGAGCTGGGTGGGAGCGAGAGCAGATAGATAGAGAGATCCTGCAACCAAGCGATAGTAGCCTATAGCTGGCTTGCTATCTTTCACTGCTTCCCTGCTGTCAATATGTCCAATAAACAGTTCACAGCTGTTTTCAAGCATAATTCTTTTCAGGAAACTCACACTGACATATTTCATTTTGTAACCCCATTCTGGTGGATTTCTGTCATTTCATGTACTTAGACTACATATGACCTTGATGCTGATTTCTAAGCCAGTTTAAGTGTGGGGAGACATTTCACACTTAATCCTCTCTTGGAGGCAATACAGTTGCCATGTGTGACATGAGGAAGTGAGAAGACTTCAGCTGGATCTCTATCTATAATGAGGCAGAGACAGTATACATGGTGTTCCTCACTGACACTCCTTTATCTTGTCTCCACTCAGCCTTGCGGCAATAATTGAGATAAGACGGATACTGATGGTGGAAAACCTACAGAGCCTCAAGGCTTTTTTTTGTACGCATTTGAGCATAAGATGGAGAGTGTCTCCTGATTCCAGCACAGTGCACCCAGATGGTGAGCATACATATCTGCTCGTTCCATAGACACCAGCAAGAAGAATTTCATCTCTGCTCAAAGTTGTAAATACCAGACCTATTGATTATAACAGAAAGCTGAGGGAAAAAAATAGGAGAGGCTCCACAAGGCATTAAACTATCTGACATTCCAGGCAAATGCACGGGGATAAAACCAGGTGTGAAACCATCTCTCCTGTTAAGACTTGACGCAACAAAGGACAGGGCCATCTGGCAAATTAGCAGACTGCTAATTGCAATCTATTTTGCAGCAGCTTTTCTACTTATACTAAAGGAAGTAATGCCAAGTTTAGCTCTAAGTCCATCACTGCCTAACATACCGTTCATCCTAAAAATGAAACCGCTCAATCCAGAAAACATTTGATCCTGTAATGCTTTCATTTACAGGCCTACCAAACATTCCAATGGTGAAATGCAGACAGTAGATTTCGTGGAATATTCTACCAGATGTCTAATTTTAAAATACTGTAAATTTGAAGTTGAGTTTCTCAGGGAACAGCACATGCAGTTCCATATACAAGTCTCTGCCATGTTGTCAGGGCATCTTAACACTTCGGGGACTTTAAGTCACTGATGCAGTCACTCACATCATTCTCACATCTCCATATAGTAGATTCTTCCTGCGTCAGTGCAACTGCTACAAACACAAATGATGATGACTTGCATTTCATTTCATTTAAACGCAGATTGATTTCACAGACAGCCTGCAGCTAGGTAACTTGCAGAGTGAGACAGCAGATGAAAGACAGGGTGTACTGCAGGACACTGGACACCATGTCGGTGGTCTGGGGCAGACATATGCCAGGCAGGCCCAGCTTTCTCCTCTGTTCTCATGCTGATACCTGATAAAGGGGACTGGCCTGTGCTCTGGAAAAACTAAAGAGCTACAACAGCCTCCGCTGATAACACTGAAATGTCTTGTGTGTGTGTGTGTACTTTGTGTATGTGTTCGTTGAATACTGGTCAATGTTAAGTGAGTGATGGCACATTATCTATAAATACAATGTAAAACATGACACACTATGAAATGAACAACAAACAGGAACCAGATAGAAGATGTTTGAAACACAACACAAAATTAAATACCAAGGCGCTGAATAACTTTAGCAGGATTAGTGCATTATTAATGTAGCACACACTGTAAGATATCACTTACATGACTCAGACACAAGCCCAGTGGTTGGATTGGTTTTCAGTACTGCACTGCACAGTGATTCTGACTCTGACTGTCTATGATGCAGTGATACACAGGGGTGCAGCAATGCAGCTGCTTCTCTATGAAATGCAGCCCCAGGGCTTTGCATACGATTTGGCTGTTAATGTTGCATCTCAGGTTTCTTTCCAATGGCACAGGTCTAGAGGAAGCCTTTTCCACCTGCTATGGATTCCTCTGTGTAAGCCATCAACATAATTTATCAAAATAAATTATAGTGATTGCCCCCTTCAGGATCCATTAGTGTCACAACAGTAAAAACACATTGACGACTATTTTTAAGACCGATGTGAATCCGTATTTCATGCAAATACTTGACATTTTCAAATCGGACCCCTTTTTTTCCAGGATATACTTACAAAAATAATTTATTTTTGAAAGGGTGTTATAAGACTGCATAGTCATCTTTATTAACCTGTCAAATGAATAAACACGCTCTTTCAGTACCCCATTTCAATGTCAGTAGGTAAATCCCTTTTGAAGGGTTGGTGTCTTCACATATCGGTTCCTCTTTATTGGCTGCTGTAATTGCATCTGTCTACACCTTGGTTCACAAAAGAGCCTATGAAATGTCTTTATTTTTCTTTAATACTTGGCCTATTAAAGCTTGTTTAATTTATGGAGCTTTTGTGTTTAAAGTATATGTGATATGAGTGCTGTCGGGAGATAACTGGAAAAACGGGGGTCGTGACTGTTGATGTGTGCCAAGTAATGTCACACTATTAAACATGTTCCAGTAATTGTGTTCTGTGTTGACAGGTCGTCAGTCACCTGCTGCATTAACTCGTTGTAGCAAATATCTAACTGACTTATACATGCAGTAGCATAACAATGTTTCTGATCACTTTATAACATTCACTCTTCTTTTAGTTCTCTCATCTGTTAGCTAGATGCTAACTCTGTCTGCTGTAGAACATGGTGGGTCTTACCAGGGCTCTTTTCTTCTTGTAGTTGTTGCTAAAAGAACTACCTGCTGCAGTAGGAAACGGGATTGAGTCCTTCGCCTGACCCAAATGTCTTGGACAGAAAACCAAAACAATGAATTCAAAGCTGAAAGATGCTAAAATGCTAAATCTAAAACTGCTGTGTTGGTTGATCTGTGGTTTTGTGTCACTGCAAGTCACATTTTTCACTAGATATAGTCCCGTTTACTTGACAGGAGTAGCCATATATTGTGTCATGGTACTCTTAAAACACTGCGGTTCTAATTTACACTCATTACTGTTTACTGAAACCATAAACAATGAGAGGGTTGGATTCGTCCACAAATTACAGCACTGATTCCCGTCTGACACCAGCGTACTGCTGCGTTATGATACACACTGGGGTGAAGTAGAAATGTTTTTGAGTTCAGTGTATTTTCTGGTTCAAACTAGTCATTACTGCAATAAAATAAAGCTCATTTGAAAACGTGGAAGCCAATGACAATGTTCTTTAAGACCACAAAGTCAGTGTGCCATTTACTTGTCTGGTAAGTGGAGCGGCTCCAGGCTGTACAGCAAGATGGGATAACATATTATGTCACTTGTTAATTTGGGATCATATTTGTTTACATCTATCTGGCCAGAGTAGAAGTATGTGAGATTTTTTTATATAAAGATCCTGACCTCATCTTTATATAAAAAAGAACATAAAAAAATCACTGACAAACTATCATTTTTTCTTCAAAAGAAAGTTGTCTGTTTGGGGGGAGCTCAGCTGTCAGAGCTGAGGCCTACTTGAACAAATTTCTACAAATAACCTCTCTAGCAACTCTGTATAACCAAGCCTGTCATTTTCCCAGGAATAGAAGGGTAGTTAAAATTACAGCTTTTAAGGAGTGGAAATGTACGCACTCATCTGCCACTCTAACAAAATAGCCATATGGTAACATTTACAGATTTAAAAATGGGAAATTTTAGGATATGAGGGGAATCTTTAATGGCACACGCCATGGCTTGTGTTTAGCATCCGCCTATTCAGCTGTAGAGTTCAGTTTTATGTGGATGTTCAATTACTTAGTGACACTGAAGAAACTAGGTTTTGACTGCAATTTTACCTTCAAGAATACTTTGAAGGACCCACATGAGGCCCTTAGATTTATATTGAGGAGCTTCATGGTAAGACCTTACATTGCTTTAGGACCTTGACAAACTGTAGACAACTGAGATCAAAGTGTGTAATGGTGTTTTAAAGCTGAATCAATAACTTTTTTGTCCATTTCAGAGCAACAAAATGAGCTGTAAACAGAGACTTATCTTTGCCTTATGAGGAAGCCACAGTATGGCTAAAGCATTCTCATAAAAGTTGTGTGGCTTTAATAAAGTCTTCAGCAACCCAAGTTGTGCTTCTTCCTGCCTGCAGGAGTATCTAACAAACTGGAAATATATAATATAATTTAAGCAGAACTATACTGGAGAATAGGTTAGAGAAAGGATCCATATTGGCTTAGTGAGGGAACCCTTGGCTGCAGAGGGGTCAGGGGGTTTGGCGCTGGTGGGAACCGAAGGTAAAGACACCGTCTGTCCAAGTGGGGGCGGCGTTGGACAGTCAACTTCTACTGGCATCTCATCGCGCAGCCCTCCAGCTCCCCCCAACCCACCTACCACAACCACCACCACCCAACTCGTCCTCACTTGTGGGATCAGCAATTCAGATTGCATGCAAATCCAGGCGCGTCACCGTGGATGTGCGTATGAGCGAGGAAAAGAGAGGGGGAGCGACAAGTGCCGTCGCATTCCTGAAGAGAGAGCTCCCAGCCCCTTCCTCCTGCTTCCTCCTCCTTCCTCTCTTTCCTCCTGGTCTCCCAGTCGGTAGCGGCATAGAGGGATTTCTAACCCGGGCTGCAGATGCGGCGAACAGGGCTGCTGCTGACTGAAAGATACTGCGGGGGTCCGTAGGGAAATTGTAGAAAGGAGGCAAACATTTGAACGCACTCGAAAAAGTTTGGAGTTGTTCTTGGATTTAATTGTAGGAAAGTTAACTTTTTGGGTCAGATCCGTTTTGGTGGTCATGGGTTCCCATCAGACAGTGGGGTTCGGCCGTACAGCGCTGCTTCTGGCGGGGCTGCTCGTGGCTTTGTGGCGGAGCTGCGACGCAAGTTGCCCGGAGAAAGACTTGGAGGACCGGGAAGAGGAGGCCAACATAGTTCTGACCGGCACGGTGGAAGAAATAATGAACGTGGACCCGGTGCACAATACATATTACTGCAAGGTAGGTGCTTTAATATGGTCTCAGAGTCAAGTGAAGTATCCACAGGAGTGCACTGCTTTAAGGGAAAAAGACACCTGCCTATGTGGATCGGGTGGCCTGTCCCATAATGACCAGCGAGGTTATGATCCAACTCTTAAAGACATCTACAGCTTTCCCGAAAATAAAAAACATTATATAAACTCATTCAACCAGAAGCATGTGGCAACAGTTACACCGACACTGACAGCGAATCCACTTTGGCTTCAGGAATAGATAGATGGTGCTCGTTTTATTTCCACAATTACATAGTTACAAGTGGAGGCCTAACCGAGCATGTAATCATTCCAAAATGTTGCAGCAGGAGACTGGCCCCTTATTGGCCCCTGGCTTTAACTTCCACTTAATTTCTAGTCATAAATGTAAAAAAGTGTGGCAATGACAGGAAAGATGACTGTTTGAACCATGTTTGGCACTGCTTTTGTTCCACACTAAGGGTTTATGACTTATGGCTTTAACAATGATGATATGCTTGTAGATAAAGATGAAGGAAAAAGAAAAGTCCATAATGTGTAATGGGATCACTCAAAATAACCATAAAAACACTTAAAGCAATCAAAGAAACAATACTTTGTACATTTATGTTTTTCCAAAAGACAATACAATACAATAATCTGTGGGGTGTACACAAAATAATAAAATAAAAACTCATTATTTGCTCATGAGTCACCTGTGTGTCATATAAATATGACTATAAACAATTCTGTCTGTATTTTATTATTCCTACAGCCAACCACATAATAGCACACGGCGTAAAAAACGTCCACTGTTCCACAAATAAGCAAATTTTCAGTCAGGAAGCAGCCTTCCTCTCCTCGTTCCATGGCGATTCATTGAGAAACTCAGTTTTGCACCATCATTGACTTGTGGTAGACCACTTTGTAATCTGTCAAAATAAACAAGTTGTGTTTGGTCAGCTCTCTTGCAGATTCTTTCCTCAGCGCCTACTGGCTTCCCGTCTCTCACTGAATGAATGGAGTAGATTAGAGGCATACGGCTCTTGTCCTGGAGATAGAAACCACCAGCAAGTGCTGAAATAAGACAAGACAGCTAACATGTAGCAGAAGGGGCGAGCGTTCTCATGACTGTGCACAAAGCAGTCTCTGCTGCACTTCCTGTGATGAAGTATCAGTTGGTGCATATCGTTAAAAAAAATCACTATTATTTCACACAATGACAGTAGATATTTTGGTTGCACATATAACATTCCACTTAAAGTCAGAGACACACCAGGCTGCCATCACAAAAACTGGATTGACAACAGCGTCCTGTGTTAAAATATTATATATGTCTTTGACAAAGTACTGAAATGTGCTGTCTTTTTTTTGGTTTGTCTGAAGGTCAGGGTGTGGCGCTACTTGAAAGGAAAGTCCAACGTCAACCAGGATGGTAGCAACAAGGTGATGATCGGCGGCTTTGGTAACCCTGGGATCTGTGACAACCAGGTGACCATGGGCGACACCCGCATATTCTTTCTCAACTCTGCTGCGGAGTCCATGGGACCAGAACACAGGAACGAACTTATGCTCAATTCAAGTCTGATGAGGATTACCCTGCGCAACCTGGAAGACGTGGAGCACTGTGTGGAAGGTAAGCAGCCAGTGTGTTATAAATGTGTGATGTATGGGTTGGAATATGTTAAACATATATGTGGAAGTTAATTCGTTTCTCATTGCTGCCTAATTAGCCAGTTTTATGTGACCACTATGACATTGTGTGTTACCTGTGAGAAATCTAGCGTAGGATTCATCTGTGTTGTGGTTTTGTAGGAGTAACTGTGAATCACTAAAAGCAGCAGAGATTTCATACACTGTTGGCTGCTGAAATTGCATAGCCTCAGGCTCACAGTGTCAAAGTTTCCCAGAACTCCATGAAACAAGGACGCCTGAGTCATTTTAGGAGCTTTGTTGCCATGGCGAAGCTCCAGTCTTTCCCAGCCAGGGGTGGGTGTGTCTGATAAACACCTGAAGGACTGGTTGAGTGGTTAAGGGATGATTCCTGACCTTTGCACCTTGTAGCTGAGTCACTGTATTAAGTCAGAGGGGGAAACTGCTTAACGCTTATATATGCATAGCCCGGGACGTGGAAGCTAGGTTCCCACATTTTACTACAACTGACTCACATGCTCCCATCATTTTAACTTCACTGTCAAAGAAACACAAAATCATTGTTACACAGAGTAAAACAGAATATAAAGTAGCAGTTATTAAGTCGTTTTTAGGTTTTTAAGTTTTATATATTTGTTTGTTCTGTTAATAATTTGCCTACCAGAACCTCAGTATGAAAAGAGTTAATTGAACACTTTTAGACCTCTTAGTACTTTTTTGGTTGAGAGGTAATTTGTCAGGCTCTTATGAGTTGAACCATACAGCCGTGACTAATAAATCTCAGCATCTCACCGTGACTGTGAGGCTATAGCAGCCTTTGCCCCATGCCAGTGAGCAGTGAGCTTGCTGCTGTTTAACTTTTACTGGTGCTTGACAATGTTGGCAGCTGTTCAAAGTTTGAATCTAACACTTAAATTGGCCATAAGCACCAGAGGGAAATGAATCAGAGCATTAATCACCTTGCTGAAGCTTTCTGGGGCTATCGCTGTTTCAGAACTGTAGGCTCTATATTCTGGGTACTTCTGAACAGTTCTGGGTGGCAGGATGTTCCAATGGATGGAGCTTGTTTGCAGTGTTAAGTTGCATTTGGCACACACATAAAACTTCTTCTGTTTGTCTGTCAAGGCACGAAACACTGCACTGCTAACCTTTTTATTCAGCCCCCTTTTCTTCTTTTTGGACTCCCGTTGTGGAAAGAGGAGTTGCTTGGCTCTGAAAAACAGTCTAGAATGTGCCCTTTTTGTTTTGGGCTTTGTATTTGAAGAGGGTTTACTTCACATAACCTGATTTTCTTATATCGCCTTACACTTTGGAGGAATAGCCGTAAGGAAATACTTTAAGAAGTCATCGGGCAAAAGTTGCACACAAATCTTGTTGTAAGACATCTGAAATGGTTGAACAGCGTCTTATTTGCTGTCCAACCAATAAGTAATATCCTGGGACAGTTATCAGGTTTGGCCCACAGAATCTGTATTTGGGTTTTTGGGGAATGAAATTGGCCTTGATAATTTGCTGGCACGCCTCCGTCCGGGGGAGAATGAGCTTTGAAGCTTGTTCCAGTGCAGAATTCTAATTAAAAGACTCAAGTCAGATCCCATCTGTTCTATGCAACCACCACCCTCAGAGTGATTGTGGGATGTCAGTGCAGCGGGACAAGACTCTACCTGCTGCAGTGCTCATTGTACCCTCCTCTGCTCTCTCCTCATTCTTGACATTTTCGATAGCTAGGATAGACTCAGGAATGCCTGGCAAAGAGCTAGGTGGGGAGGTGCATTGTATGAGAAGAAAAAAAGCTTTGTGTGAGCTCCTTGCTGTCAAGAGTTTTGAGAAGGACACAGACATGAAAGAAAATAAGATGAGTGATGTAGAACGAAGGAAAAAACAGGATTTCTTTTGAATATGTGAGAGCGAGGACTGTGAAGGATGTTGTGTTTGCCGTGCACATTTGTTGGAGTTTGGATCAGCTCTGCGTGACGATAGATGCCTTCAGGCATTATGTTTCACACTCTACTTCTGGGCTCATTGCACTGGGCAGTCGCACTTAGCCACTCAGTCCATGTTTATGATCACAAGGCTACAGGCGCATGCCACAGATTGACCCTCTCTTAACTGCATTTTTTTGTTGAAATAACAAGAAACTGTAATTCTCAAAGTCAAAATATAACACACCTGCACTGCTGGATTTCCACCTTGCTGGACCAGATAAGCAGAGAGTATTTCTCACACAGTGTCTTTCTTTATTTGGTCATTCACACAGAGAGTTGACACCTAATGTATCAAACAGAATTAATCAGTCATTTACTGTGACTTTGGACACAAATTTGAAGTCATGCATTTTAAAAAAGTGGATAAAATAGCTAAAAAGCATGTGCTATGTGTATGTTGTGATTTCCATTTAATTGTTTGTGGGTTTGGAAGGGAGGAAGTCCTCTTGACGGAGAACTGATGAGTGTACAGGGAGATCTTATCTGTGTTGCCCTGTTAATCAGCTGATTTTGTTTCAGTTCTTGATGACTTGATGTCAGAGTTCATCCCTCAAGGCCACGATGAAGCACAGCAACAAAGGGTTGTTTCTTCCCACTGTCGTGATCTCCTCATCCCCTTCTATGTTTTAATATCTCTTTTTAGAGGAGTAGAGATGAGCAAGTCAGGAGTTAGTGCATAGTCATGCAACAGCTGCATCAAAGATTATTCATTTGTGCCTCTACACTGCATCTACTGAAATACATAATACCCAGGGCAGGTACTGCACTTTGCTGGTTGGACAATCAAAAGTCCCTGTGGGATGTTAATGAGCAACATTTTACTGCTCAACATACCGCTGACTATTTATGATCTGTGTGTATAGCAGTCCAGAGGCTCACAGGTAATGGGGTTAGCCAGGCTTGTTGAGAACATGATGGGGGTCCTGATTTGCCAGCAGGTGGTCTGGCCTAATGATCGGCGAGCAGACAGTCCTGTGGAATGCACCTTGGGGTGGGTGGGATGTGGGATGATTGTTTGAGACCACCCCCCTTTGCTTCCAGTGGCTCCTCCAGTGAATGAGCCTAGACTGTGTGGAAAACTGTGAGCTTTTTCCCCGCTGTTTGTGCAGGGAGGAGGCCCGGAATCTTCTGAAATTCCTAACCTGCACATGCTCCTACCTGGCTGCCTCCTCCCTCTTCACCTTCCTGATATGTGAGAAGATAATGATGGAATGATAAGAGCAAAAATGAGAGGATTTTGGTTTTTACTCTTGGTATCTACTTGCAGTTTTTCAGAACTTGCGTGCCGGTCATAAACAGGGCTGTTCACTCCCTTGTTTTAAGAACAGTACTTTCTGAAAACGTACTAATGTGACTTCTATAGTTAATCAGTGACTCAAAGTGTACTTATTGTACAGAAGTAAAATAATTTCCTGAGTTTAGTGGAGGCAGTCTATTTTATCGGAGATTCCCCTCTACGATGAAGCACTCAAGGAAATCCTGCAGCCTAAGTTTGTTGCCTTGTAATTTAAATATCAGGCGTTGCTCTCACCTGTTCATGTCTTAATCTTACCTAGAAATTCTGGAGACAGATTAGACACATTAGAACAACTACGGTACAGTGAAACATGACAGTCTACTAAATATTTGACTTCCCACATGTAAAAGCCCATAGATTTTGGGTAATTCCAAAGGGGATATGAAGGTTATTTTATTGTGGCTCTGGGAAGTGTGGGAGAACACTACACAGCAACACCCAGGTGACTGAACTAAAGCACTTTATCCAGTCTGTGTCTGCACAAGCAGCCTTTTGTCTCCGGGGAGTCATGGGAAGTCAAGAAGTCTGACTTCAAGGATTGGATTTTTCTCAGGGTCCTTGAATGGATTAGGATATAGTCTAAGAGCGAGAGTTCATTCACTTGCTCTGCTGCTTTTCTACTCCAAAGGTGAACCCTTACTAATTCTGTCTAACCTGTGTGGCTTATGTCAAAGAATTTATGCAGTGACAGAACAGAACAGAATGAGACAAAAAGAAAAGCTTGATTGAAGGCTTTGATGAAATAAGCAACAAAGGCTTGAAGGGAGAAACAAGACCAAGGGACCTGTTTTCCAGCTAGCCCACAGTATCCAGAGTTATTGTACATTTTAGATTTTAATTAAAAATGCGAGAGGGTACAGCCTGCTTGGCATATTGATAAAAAGAGACTCAGAAATGAAAAAGCCATGAAAGATGGAAGAGAGCAAAGGAGGAATGGACCACTTAACCACAGTCTGCTCACCTTGGCTTGTATCCCAGCCTGAACAAGAGTGTATCACTCTCATGCTGATAGGAATCATAGATGCTATCAATAGTACACCAAGACACCTACATGTAGTGACATGCCTGTCACATCAGTCAGATGTTAACATATCCACAGTGTACACACAGACATACTGTGTAACATCAACTCTGTTCAAATATCCAGTATATTTGGTGAAAAAGACAACTTGGCATTTACTGTGGGGATTTATTATGACAGTCATCTCTTGATACATTGTCTACAATTGCGTAAGAGACAATTTTATTTGTCTCTACTTGTAATTATTATCTACCCTAAGGGTAAAGGATACTTCAAGCTCTTGATGCTTGTTTGATCCAGGATAGTTTTTCCAGGTGTGATTGTGGGGTTACCTAAAAAAATGTGTACTTTGTAATTTGTATTTTGGTTTTCATTTAGGAAATGTGTCATGACCTACTGTTTGAGTGTCTAATTTGATCACCACCGTGGTACAGATAAACTGTGTTGTTTTGAAGCTCTTGAAACTAAAAAGATTTAAAGTCAGCTGGTATCCCAGTTAAGTTAAGTTTTTTTTTATTAGTTTTGGATCAGGAACTGACCAGGGAGGCTATGAGCATGGATTTGGATGTACACTGACCCAGAAACATCACTCTTCTATCCCAGACATAAAGAGCTCAGAGAAGCGGTCTACATGAGCTGTGTGCTCCCACCGGGGAACTGGATCAGTGACAAACTTTCTGGTCCAAGACTGCATTTCTAAAACAGGGCAGCTGCTGTGGCAAGTGCAGTTTCTTATCCAAGCTTTGAGATTCAAGACTGAATCTCGAATCTTATTGTCAATACGCCAAAAACATCAGGTCTAGAGAATTGGGCTTTGCTGGCACATCAAGGTGATTGCAAAAGCTCCAATAGTAGTGTGTTAGATATGTCTTTTATGAACGTATCCTCTGGAAATAGTTTGAATACCTCTAACTTTGACTGCTTAGGGAAGGCAATTAAAACCTACTGCTTTGAACGGAAAACACATAATCAAATATTTCCAGCATATGCTGTACTGCCTTCTTTCAACTGTCTCTCAGTGGATGTGTTAATCTTGAGAAAACTATTTGAGTTACTATGACGTTTCCTTAAAAATAACTTCTTCATTAGTGTTTTTATGCCTAAATACATCGCCATTCAGCTTTGTGTCAGACAAAAAGTATGATTGATGGTATCTAACAGTTGCAACAATTAAACTTTTGCCCACAGCAAATCATGTGCATAAACGCTTCTGTTGGTTGAACTAAACTTTGAATCTAATCCCATGTGTGCTTTAATGCTATATACATCACAGGAAGTAGGGGAGACTTAACAGTTGGGAGTCTCATGTTCACACATACACCTTGGGATGTTCAGGCTTTTCCTGTGCTATTTTGCCCTTTGGACAGCAACCCAGTCTCTGTTACTTCCTCGCCTCCTTCTCATCTTTCTCTCTGTCGATGCATTGCCGCGGTGAACCCGGAATGAACATCACTGTCTCCCTTGTGACTTGTCCTGCGTGTTTTCCTGTTTGCTAGTATGTGTCTATTTAACTTCCTGCTTTCAGACGACATGTTTTGTTCTCAGATGAGGGTGATGACCTATACATGTCTGTCTGTCATCATGTGTATGCTGAGCTATTTTGGTTGACTTCTTGGTATGACATCACATTTTGGGTTTTATGCCTCCGCTCTTACCTTTTTCTGAGTGATAAGTTCTTCCCATGTTTTTGGTTCCCCTCCTGGTCCTCTACTTCTGGTCTTTCTCTCCTCTTTTCTCACAGTTGTCATTTTCCTCCTCCCAGTGTTCCCACTCCTAGTGGTTCCACCTGTAATTAGACTGGAATCCCATGCCCTGTAAAGCTGTCATAGTTACTGCTACCAGGGGCAGTTTTTGCAGACCTGTCAACAGCCTCTGACCTGAAAAAATGTGTTTCTTGCTCGGCTTCCTCAAGAATTAACAGAAGTGAATTGTTAAAAACAATCATTCTGGTTTATTAAAGTTTTTGTTAAATTCTTACAGACTCTTACAGGTCTTGGGGAGTATTATTGTGTTAGACTGTAAACCTCTGGTTTAAAAATAAAATAAATCTCAGGGAGTCTTAGATAAGTAAAAGGAAAGCATGGAGTAAAAAAAACTGTATATCTCTTGTCTAGCTTTGTCAGGTTGAATAGGGTTTTAAAAAACTGCACAACTATATTTTAGGAGTGCACAACTAAATTGGTTGAGCGGGATCTTAAATAGGATCCAAGTTAAATCTGAATTTGTTTGCGTCACGCATCTATAACTGACCAAAGTAAAAATTACTGAGCTGAGAGGTTTTGCATATTGTTGAAGGAAAGTTTTCAGGGGGCACTTGGTTGTTGATACGAATGTCATGACTCATGAGCTGCTTGTACTTTGGAAATGCCATTTAAGATGCTAGAGTTTACTTTGTTGTTCTGAGTTATGAACTTTTTGATACTATGTGCCTTCTGATGAACATTGACATATTTCAGAGATAAAACCTTCTTAGGAATTTTCCTCTCTTTCTCTTCCTCACTGCTTAGACTCCAGGCTGACAGATTTGTCTGGTGGGAGGGAAGCACTTGATCTGCCCCTGTTGTTTTAGCCAACGATGGCAAGGACGTGATGGCTTTCAGAGACAAACAGAGATATTTGGCTGAGGATATCTCACCAGCTTAAGTGTGGATCTGTATACAAACGCATGACCAGACGTAACTATCTTTCCATCAGAATGGGACATAAACATATGCAGAATGTGTCACTGTATGTGACATTGAGCATCAACTGGGAACAGCATTTAAAGTAGTATACCATTGAAAACCCCACTTCACAGGACGGTTTTAATCAGTGCACAGAATATCTGTCTTAATACATGCAGTGTGTTTCTGTACACCAATTACGCAAGGCTGACAATATTTGTTTCTTTTTTCTTGGTCACCAGCCTATTATAAAACTAATCATGATCACATTAACACACAGAATCTCTCAGTCAGTAATTTGAAATGATGTGACTGACCTTATCATGATAGAGAGAACTCTTTGACCATTTAGTCAAATGAGAAATGGGAATTGAATTTGAAAATGCAGTAGTTTGTGGTGCAAATACTATCGGCTCTGAGACACGTTAGGCACATGCAGATACTCTACATGCTTTGTATTGATTATTTGAATCGGAATTAGGCACGTGATACAGTTCTGTAGTGTTTAAAATGTCTGTGGGTTTAGTCTTTGGTACTCTATATTCTGGAATAGCTCAGCCCCAGTGTGATTGTTGATGTAGCTGGGGAAAAGAAGGAAAGAAATAGATGCAGCCCATGAATGAAGAGCATGAGTGACGGTGAGAGTCAAAAACAGATGGAGAAGGGCAGACCAGAGAAGAAAAGAACAAAACACAAAATGCTCCAAACTGTCAAATCAATAAATAATTAAAATGCTTAAAAATATCAGTGTCATCTTCTTCATGGTGACGCCAACAAAAGGGAAGCAGACTTGTGAGCAAGTGCCACGAGGCAGCTTTTAGCATTTTCCAGGAGAAGTATGGCGCCTCGGAGAGACTTAGCCTGAGGGAACAAGTTCTATCACAGACGGCGAGGTGTTGCCAGAGGTGTGCCCAGATCAGCCTCTCTGAATTCTTCCTTATTGTTGTCACTCTGAAGCCTCTTATACTATATTACCCAGACATTGTGGCCTTTTTACCATGCAGCACTATCAGTCATTTTGAACCCCCCCCACCTCCTAAAAAGGTTTACACATCAACTTTCAACTGTGAGTGAGTGGAGGCATGCCCTGGAAGAGCACTTGAAGCAGACATGGAGGAGGGGGCTGTTAGAGAAATGTATTATCACTGAGATGGATGGAGGCATTGAAAGTGAGGAGTTTGTGTTTGCAGTGTTCTGCTTTTTCAGCAGGCTTTATAGCCTGCGTGACATTATTTGTAAATTCAAAGAAATATTTCCCCAATTTCTTTTAGAGGAAATGCAGTTGGCTCCTAAATGATGATTCTTATGTTTTTTTTACAAACAAATCCTTTATTGAGTACTAGAACACTTTTGTTGCAGTTAGGGAAACATGGAACATGGAGACATGAGTTTTTTTTTTTCTTTTTCTCAAAGACTAAAACCTGATTTAACTTGAACCAGGTGCTTTGGTTCATCTAAACTAAACGGAAGGTTGTTATAATAATAATAATAATAATAACCTCAATAGATGAAGTATTTCCTGAGAGCAAGGCGAAGTTTATTTGTATAGCAGCTTGTAACAACAAGGCAAGTGAAGCTGCTTTATGCAAAACACCAAAGGCACCAGAAAAAGAATCACAATCCAATATAAATAGACACTAAATAAATAGATAATAGAAAACACATATGATTCATTAATAGCCAAATAGACAAAATATACTGTAAATTGTCATTTACTATTCTACATTTTTTTGTTCTTCGAGGTCATCTGTGCAGTGTTACTCTTCAAACATGTCTCAGCATGCAAGCTCAGTGCATTCATTAAACGACTGCCATGTCTTTTATTACCTGCGTGCAAATATTTGTTCTTGTTTTGTCTCAGATGAATGGGGTGATTGTCTAACAGTGCTTTAAATATTGAGCAGATGTGTCTTTGGGTTTGGTTTGGACTTGTATTGATTATGCATTTGATGTTTTTCTATTTTAGATCATTTGTATTTAGGACTGTCCCCTGGATTTAATTTCACTGCTTACTGTACAACTGCACTGCGTAAGCATTAGTTTAATGTGTTTGAAGTACAGGTTTAGAGATGTCTGCCAACACAGATAACTCAGATGTTCTTTCCACTCATGTACACACAACTGATCTTGATCAGGCCTTGGATACAAACGTGCACTGGAATTTCCCTGGCTCCTTTTTCAGGCTTCGTGGTGGTTCAGGCTGGTGCAGGACTATCCAACAGGACTCTAAACATCCCATTCCTGTTAAATAAGGAAAGAGTTGGAGGCAACAGGTCAGCCTAGAGGTTAGCCTTTACCTGAGGCCAGAGGGAGTGTGAGTGGGTTAATGGTAGAGAGGTGAAATCAGGGTTAGACATGTGATTCCCAAAATGAGGATCATACAAAAATGTTTTTTTTTTCTAGCAACAACTGCACAGAATTTTGCTGGAATGTCTCTGTATATCTT
>JAUYWH010000025.1:5524783-5551158 GCA_034779795.1 Ctenopoma multispine | reverse complement strand
ATGAGGATCATACAAAAATGTTTTTTTTTTCTAGCAACAACTGCACAGAATTTTGCTGGAATGTCTCTGTATATCTTATTAAATATTGAGTTTGTCACTTTGTTATGCATCAAACAAACACCTTTCTATCTGCATTTCTATCTGACTTTATATGTTTGCTTTAAATGGAAATGGGAGCTGATCACTTGGCCCATAGCTACTGTATCTGAGCTTAACAAGCTGTATTGAAAGTAGCATGAGAATTTATATATGTGTATGCAGTTGCTCTAAAGTACATCCACCCCCTTCCTCTTCTTTTCATGCTTTATTGGTTCTAAACTGGTGCCTTTGTTGCTCTCACTCAAGTCTTTGTTCCTGTGTGTGTTTCTGTATGTCTGTCTGCATGTGAGTCACTCTTAAACACACTGTTGTTTTCTAGCTATGTCGCTCTGTCTCACTGTCTCTCAGTATGGCTCTATCTTTCTCTGTTCAGTCTGTGTACACTGAACTTTCTGGTTACGATGCTCGTGGAATCTTGATCAGCTTCAATTTACATCTAGACAATGGCATGAGTTGAGAGGCGATTTCTCTCCTTTTCGTCTCTTTTCCCCTCCTTGAACCTCCTATTCCTCTTTTCTGGCCTCTCCGCTGCTTCGTGTCTTTGCCAACAGCCCCCACTCCTCCTCCTTTATTGTGTTTTGGAAGATGACTGTCATGAGAGATGGGAAATAAAGGACAGAGCGGGAGTCTCCTCAACAGTAGACTTAACTAAATGCTTCTGGACTTCATCTGTGCACATGAGGACACAGCCCTCCTGATAATGAACTCCACACACTTGTCAGTTACACACCCACTCTTATGTTTAGCCTTACATAGCCAGCCTTGGTGGTAGCCTCATGGTGTCTGCTTGCAGTTTCATAATGGCATTGTGCATATGTGACATGACGCCACACAGTGCCATCAGTTAACGTAAGCTTCATTTGGCATCAGTTCTGGTGTCATTTTCAGACACTGCAATTCAAACACTGATCCTCCTTGACAGAATGTGCCCTCACAGATAACAGGCTGCCCTGTGTTCAAGTGTAAAGCACCTCAGATTTGACTAAGTGCTGGAAAATAACTATAAAAAAATCCCAATGTAGTCCGTTTAACCGAAGTATATAGATTAGATTAAAAGGATGACATCTGAATATGGACTCAGAGTGTGTTAGAAAAGTTACAAGTAGTGTATGGAATTTAAAATTGTAGTTGTTAACGTTACTACCATAATTGCTGGCCTAAGTCTGACCTAAGCTGTGGTGTAATTGGGAAAGTAGTATAATAAAAGTACTAACTTTTTGAATAATTAGTAATACACAATGAGTAATTATATCTGATCTGTAGATACATTGCTCAGGAGCAACTAAACTATAATATAATTAAAGCTGAAGCCCAAAACAACAGTCAGTGAAAGGCAGATCAGTATATCACCATTCAAATCACTAGAATAAGGAATATGATTTGTTTTTTGCTTTATTTGGCTTGAATATGAGATTTTTAGCTGCTGCGTTCAAATTTTATCTGCAGGCCAGAGAGTGAATTGTTTCATTTCAGAAAAAAAACATCAGCCGATGCTCAATGAATTCCAATTGACAAGGAACTAAATCAACAATTCTTGTCCACACTGTGTTCTAGTTTTGGTTTGTGAGAGTGACTACCTTCCTGATTGCACCTAAAACAACAAATGCACATCTGCCAAAGAAGTGAGATTATTCCGCTTGATTCAGTAACGTTGTAGTTGTTAGGAGATGGAGAAATAATTGCACATAGTAGATGTATTTGGCACTCCTATCACTGTGATACTTACAGCACAAAGCTTAAAGAACAATCCCTCAATTGTAAAAGTTATTGCATAAGAAGGGAGGCATCATATGTAGGCTGAAAATGCATTTGACATAAAGGTTTACCATTGGTATATTACCTGCAGTCAGTCAGGGCCATTGTGTTTTGGATTTGCTTGCTTAAGCACCGCCATCACCACTGTGAAGATGCTGAAATGAGATCTGCCATGCAAATCACGCGGTTGGTTTGAGGTGAAGCGCCGGCAGTCTTGATAAAAGATGCCGCTTCGTCACCTCCCCTCTCTGAATAACTGATACATTCTGAAATTTATCAAAAAGGTCCTTTTTTTTCATTTTTAGCTTTAATAATGATGTGCAGAGCGTGATGATGATGACATGCTTGTTCTCACGTGTTGTCCTGGTTCTTGTATGTCTAAATGTGTGGTTCTGTATTATGTGTGCATTGCTGTTGTATTGCTGCGTTTATTGGGGTAAACACACTATTTTTTATTTTTTGCATGCAGCAGGGCAGAGTATGAACTCTCCTGAGTGCAAACAGACAGCTTTTTAATTTCACTCCTCTCTGCCGCTTCTTGGCTGAATTAAAAGGAATTGAAATGTGCTGAGAAGAAAGAAGTTTTTTCATCAACAGCAAACTTTGCACCCAAACTGTTATCAGACTTACTAATTTATTAATCACTGAAATGGAGATTGAACTTGTGGGGAGGAGGGATGTGGTGGTGGGGACTACACGCTCAGTGTTGGACCAGTGTTGACAAAGACTTGAAGGCCAGTGTGTGGAAGACTGAAGGGGGGTAGTCTTTGTTGCTGACTTCTTGTCTTTTTGATTCCTCCCCTCCCAACCACCTGTCTTCCATCGTGGCTGACTATCAAAGCTTTAACGTTAAGCTCAGTGAGCACTTGCATGTCCCTTTGATTCTCATATGTGCTGTCCTCACCTTGCTTTGCTTATTAGATGGGGGAGAAAAAAGGTTTTGGCTGTTGGAGGGTTAATCAAAACAAATGCCCACCCACTTTGTACAGCACCTTGGAGCATCAACCTCAGGTTCATGCAAAGAGCAACTGCTGAGAAGAGAAAGGGTTAACGAGAGGGGACCACGGCATGGCTGAAGAATCAAGGTATTGTTGCGGTCTGTTCATCAAAGCATAAAGAGAGTTCTGAATGAATGAAGAGGAAGGGGGATATTATGGAGGTACACTGCCACACACAGTCTTTAGGTTTGAGATAAATGTTATGCGGCCCTGAAGTCAGCAACGGCAGTCTTTCCTTCCGTTTTTGTTTTTGTATCTGCGGGAGATTGAAAAGGATTTACACTCTTAGTCCTCACACAGGCAGACATTATGATATTTGTGAGGGCCTTAAATAAATTCTGTGACTGTGAAGCCATCACCATAAAAACTGAGCAAAGACTGCATTTTTTAAATGCTTTCCAGATATTCAATCAAATGCGCTGCGCATTGCTTTATACCCTTTTGATTTTCAAAGTTTTAACTTTGTTGTTTAAAGTTTAACTCTTTTTTTCCCCTTCAGAAGTGTATTAGTCTGTTCATGGAGTCATGGAATGTGGATGTGCTAACCACCGACATCCTAAAAAATCAGTCAAGCCTAGTAGCATTCTGCCAGGAGAATCAGAATGCATTCATCCAAACACACTTTATAGACTAGAGACAGGTTCTCATGTCAGCAGATTATTCACGGGGGTTTCGTTCTAAATGAGGTGAAATTATTGCTCTTTGTGAACCAAGTCTTTCAGAAGTCACTGCCAGGACTCGAGCTGCTTCTTTTTTTGTTCCGCTTCCCTTTGTTGGCTGGAATGGCAGAGTAACCTGACCCTGGACATGACAGGCACTCAACTCAAACATACATCCACTTTTAGCAGTGACTTTAAGTTTCAGGAAACTTCTGGTTTATTTTCCAGCTTAACTTAACTTAAATACTTAAGTACTTAATGTTTACAAAATGAGTGCGTAAACAATTAGTTAAGCACTCTAGCTAGCAATTACAGTTAATTGCTTTTCAAATCTGAGGATTTGCTGCTTTTCTTTTTGATAATAATTAAAACCAATGCCTGAAATTTACCAGCTTGCAACATGGTGTTTGTAGGGAGGAATTAAGAGTGAAGGCAAATGGCCAACTGGTGTTTGTCTAAACTTGGAAAATGCTAAGAGGTATGACATTTCTCAGTTAGCACAACTTAGCACTTACTTCCCACATTCTTCATATGGTCCTGAGAGAAAGGGATTGCATGTTGCTGTTGCGTAGCTCTGGATATTTACTCTTTCCAGGCCTGGCTGTCTGCCTTGTTCTGGGTCTGTGACTGTGTGTATGCTTGTGTGTGGTCACTGAGTAGTGCTGTAAATGCATGTGTACACAGACACTGTGTCACTTTCATGTCTATACTGCAAGTTAATTTAACAAGTCAAGACTGTGTGTGTGTGTGTGTGTGTGTACATTATGTCACCGTGAAACGCACACAACCTTCTGCTCCTCTTCTTTCATACTTTCCTCTTTCTCAGTCCTTCAGGTCCACCCTTGGCCTCCGAGTCATCTGCAAACATCGTTAACACACTTGATGCAGTGACTGTCAGCCTCTCTCAGAATGCAGTGGGTGATGTTTGCGCAGGCCTGTTATCAGTTTCAACACACGTTCAGTCAGTCTTCAGATGAACAGCGGCCAAATGCAAACACCCCAGTTAATTTTTCCATTCCAGATTTATCCACTTCATTCCTTTCCAACTTGGGAGTGTTCAGTTCTGCTCTGTCGCTCACAGAGGTCTCAGGAGTGAGAGTGAATCATGATGAGATGAGTGTTTGTAGGGCTAGATTTACGCTACCTTTGGGTTGTTTCTTTGACTGGGGGGAGTGTTGCAGCTGTGCTTGGGGGTCTCCTCCTGTTGTTTGGTCTGTCTTTTTGTCTATTTAATGACCAGGGCCGCGTAAAGTTAGCAGTTGTATTTAGGAGGCATTAAGGGTCATTTTACCTGATGACGGCTGTTTTCTCCATCACTAGCCTGGGGGGAAGGGAGATGTTTAAGTTCTCCTGCACTGGGAAGCCACATTGACTGCAGTGTATCACATTCAAAAAGAAAAAAAAACTTCTAACTGCAAATACGTACATTTTCTATATGAATGGTTTAAACACAGATGCACTCAAGCATCTGCTGTGCAGCAGACTCTGAAGTGTCCTTATCAATCATGTTCAATCAAATTACAGGGACAGTTTTGGAACAATGAGACAGACAGAGAAACATTAAACTTTCTAAGTCCCGGCAGCAGCCCCGAAAGACAGAAAATCTATTTAACCAAGATACTTAAACATATTGATTCACTCTCTATAAAATTTCCCAGATTCCTTTTGAAGTCATTCAGTTTTCCCAGGGTGCACTCAATTAGCAAGCGCCTGTGCAGAATGTGAAGAGCATAACGCCGGCGCTTTCATACATATTTATAATTAGACCATAACTGTGACTTCTTTAGAGCTTAGTCTGGCTTATATGAAAACATGTATACAAATAGTGAGTCAGCTTGTGATATCTTGTTGTTTTCGGACCTCAAACACATCATGCAAACTCAGGTTATTGCAGAAATTGATACAGTACGTAGTGATCAGTGTATGATGCCCATGTAGACGTAGTGAGTGAAGGCTAAAGCATAAACCTTCTCATTAGCATTCTGTTGCCAACTTGTGGTTAAGTGCTCTAGTACCTGCTTGGTTGCTAAGGGATTGGCACTTAAGTAATGAAATGCCCATTGCTGACAGGGGCACTTGACTGTGCTGAGACTAAGAGAATGGGGCCAAGTGAGAGGGGAATGGGAACTACAGAGAGAGAAAGGGCCAAAGCTGTGCCCAAGTGAACATTAAGCACATAGCAGATAGCTGGAAAAGAATAAATGGCAAGGCTGCTGCTGCTAGCACAGATCCATCACCGAGGGAAGTCTAAACAAGTCTTTCCTCAAGTCTGAACTCTCAAAAATACAAAGAGACACAGGTTTAAGGCTTTGTAAACTATCAGGATCCTAAAGAGAAAATGATGCATTAAAAACTGAAAAACTAGAAAATTCTCTTCCAAACAACCCACCCATTGTTCTTCCATTTGCTCTGTTGCATTGCAGCTTGTTTTTTTTCACAAGGTTTGGCACTTTGTTTGCCCGTGTTGCTATTTCCCTATTATTCTCATCCTCTCTTCCTATTTTCACAGCTTCTTTTTCATCCTCTACAGATTTGTTGTTTTTTTGTTCCTGTGCAGGCAGCCCCACCCTTTGCTCAACCTCCATGTTATACACAGTCACCTGAGTATGAAAAGCAGCACATGCTCATTATCTTCCGAGCTTCCGCACCACTTTGGCTCCATTACCTTCAGGCCTCCCAGAATCAACAACCTTTGCTCTTAGCTTTTGAGCCCTGTCCTCAGATTTCTTCCCAGCATTGTCCTGACCTCAATGTGATACATCAACTACATTCACGCTTTAAAAATTAGCCAGACATAACAAGACTACTCTGTAAATCACGTGCCTGTCCATTTACTGCTTCACTGGAAAATGAACCCTGGCAGGCAGTTTGCAATCTTTGATTATGTTCCTATAATAAGTTACAGCTCAAAGTCAGCAATGAAATATGAGGAGGCCATTTAGTCGAGTATTTATGGCTTTGTTGACTTTTGGACATTTTTCAAATTCCTTCCCCCATTCATGTTTTCATGTGTCGCTTGTCAGTGCAGAGTGTCCTCCAGATATCATGACTGCTCAGTGCTGCTATAAGCCTTCATTCCTTATGTGACTTTGGGAAATTCTCAGAATTCTGCTTGAATGCTGACACACAGGGCTGCAGTTAAAACTTTATGTCATTACCAGTTAATCAGTTGGGAGACTGACTTACCATAGTAATATCAGAGAGCCCAGTGGTATACCGTCAGATTGTTTATTATGTCAGAGGGCACTGGTAACCTAATGGTTATTGCATCTGTCATATACTGCAGTTTTCCAAACTTTTTAACAGATTTCCCTAAGGGGATCAATAAAGTATGTCATTTATATTATAATTATTATATCATTAAGTTAAAAAGCACAAACTATTTTTGCATACAATTTTTATAGCACTACTGATATAATACAGTATAATATTTATAGTTACAGTTATGTGGTTAACAAAAATGTAGTTTAGACTGCAAGATGTCTACTAATTAAAACTAGGAATTAAATGTGTAACTCGATAGAATTCATTTTGCACCCAAACCTTACCTCATGTTTTTCTGTTCTATTTGTTCCCTGATTGTTTGCCTTTGTACTACATCTACTGTACTGTGGAGATTGACTGATGATTGTTCTCTTTGATTCTCTGGCACTGCCTGCTTTAACCCGTATGGCCAAAGCACAAATTTTTTCCCCTAACTTCAAAAGCAGTGGTGAAATTGATTGAAGTTCCATACTCACTAAATTGCTACCTGTAACATAGAGGTCTTAACAATTGCATATCCCGCACGAGGTTGGGTTTATGCAAGAGGTAAGTATTGAGGTTAGGTTAAGAGTAACATGTTTTGGTTTAGGTTTTTTGCTGATATTGTATATGTGAAGTGACTGTTTACCCAGCCCACAGTATTTCTCTAACTTTAACCCAGTGCTGTGATGCCTAAACCCAACCAAAAAGAAGTTTAATAATGCTGAAGTCCCACATCTGGATGTTGAAGTGCAAAAATTATGCTGCCTGTGTACATTTAATTAATATGTTAAGTATCAATGTATTTCCAACTTGTCATTTATGTTACTTGTGAGCATGTGATCAATATATTAACAGAAAATGTTGTTGTAAATATATATCCCACAAAAATGTATCTATGATTGCAGTTTAGTAGTATAGGAACGTATTTTTTAGGAAACTGGGTTGTGTTGAACGTGTACTCTAGACATCTGGACTGGAGAGGCGGCTTTTAGGGTCAAACATTCAGTAGAAGGAATCAAATGCAGTGGTTTTCATCACCTGTTCTGTGTGGGACGTCGCATACAACTTCAGCCTGAGTAGGTGGAGGAATTGTGATGTGTCTGCAAACAGATCGGAGTGAATTCATAGTCAGTCTGATGCTGTCTGAATCTTGTGCTGTGTGAATCGTGAATCTGTTACACTTCACACTTCATATAGTGTTGCTTTTTAGAACATATTTTTCTTTCAGTGTGACATTTGTTGATCATTTACTGTGGATTAAATCCTAATATGTTGTTTCAGGGAGCATCTTTTTCAAAGAACAGTTCTGCACCTAAATGTCAAATAGAGTAATCATATGTAAACACTATCATTCAGATTTGCTGTGAGTTAGATCCAAATAGTCATGCTTGATTAGTAAAGCAGGCCTTTTAGTATAGGCCTAGCTTTGATGACAGGAGCTCTCAGTTCACTTTCATCAGGTTATGGTTGCACCTTCTGCGGTGGAAGGCAGTGTATGAATTAAGCCAATTGTGATTGAAGGCTGGAAATGCAGGTGCAATGACTCAGTGTTTGCTCATTTGGATTTTTCAATTGGTGGTGATAAGAAGCAAGGCGGGCCGGAGTCAGAGAAAGAGAGTGGAGAGAGGTGAACAGTCTGTTCATTAAAGCAGCTCACTAATGATTTACAGGAGTTCACCACAGAGAAATTCACTCAGCAGAGTCAGTGAGCTGAGACCAGGAACAGAGGGTGAATCACAACCCCAATGTTTGTTTCAGATTTCTGGATGTCCAAAGAGCAAAATTAACACTTGTATGTTAAAGCAGTTATCAGTATTAGACACTGTACATTCTGACCATGACATACTGAGGTATACAACTGACTTTGGCAGACTGGTGTGTGGAGAAATAACACATTACAGTATGAACAACAAAGAAGGACAACAAAGAAACGATTGTAAAATAGCCAGAGATACCATAGCAAGATATTAACATAAATAGACCAGAATGCAGTGCACCCACAACACGTGTTGGGGATGGGGAACGGCTTGATCAGACACACCCCAGCATTCATGAACTGCTTGGCTTACATATACTGACATTCTCATATTCCCAGTTTCACGGGAAGCTACAAGTTCATGCTAGTTTTTTGTTTTTTTTTAGGAATTTAAAGAAGGAAGAAAACTATAGCCTGAAGCAGGAGTAGGTAAACCGAAGTGTTATGGTTCATTACAAAAACTATAAAGAGTAAAACTGTAAAGATTAGACACTAACAAACATGGAAATCGAGGAACTTTCTAGTGTTTTAATAACCCATTAAGAACTACTCCTTAGCCAGAAATAGACAACAATCTCAGTGATTATGATGAAGAATGTTTTTTGGAAGGATTCCTTGTAACAACTTCTAACCCCCGCAGGTTAACTGAGAGGGATCCCACTTGGAAGAATAGCTCTCATGATGTCCTCCATAACCTCCTTTGCTTTGCAGCCTACTGGTCTTTGAGGCAGAAGCAGAAGCCTTTGACATCTGCTTATCATTTTTTCAACATTTTAAATTGGATATTGGGATTAGCCTGGACTAGCTGTGTGTCCCTGGTTGATGTAAATGGATTTCTTAGCTTATAGAGGGCAAAGAATCCCTCTTGACTTTCCCTGGTCTCATAAAGCAATCCCAGCACTCCCACAGCACAGTAATGAGCAGCTGCAGGGCTCAGTTTCAACCACAGGGGTTAAAGCCCAAAGCCAAAGCATCCACCACCACCACCACCAGCCTGGACTGTAGCCCAGACAGTAGAGTGGAGTGCTGTCCAGTAAGCCCCCAGGCTACAAACCATTCGTTTAGTGGAACAAAGGACAAAACCAGCACAACTAAAGTTTAAAAACCATTTCAGTTTCCCATGGGTTTAGTTTAGTTTTCTTCTGAAAGCAAGGCATCTCTCATCCTCTGTCAGATTAGCCATCCCAGTTTTACATCATTTCCGTTCACTTCATAGGGCCAAAGGTAGCTCTGCTACAGTATCCGTGGAATTTCATTTTTCAGTTCAGTTTTATTTGTGTCATTTGTTTGCAGATCATCTTTGTGCTCAGAGGACACTATTAGACAAAGACAGTCTAAACATGGTTTCATTACTGGAAGCATCTATTCTCAGCCAGTGTTTTATCTCAATTTATGTTTTCAGAAGTTAGTTTGTGATTAAGCGTTGTAATTTAGTTTACTGGTGCATTAATGTATTTTCCCCCGCCAACTGCTTCATCAACTGTGTTTACTTCAGTTTTTGATTTATCTCATTTGCCAAAATGGCTTTCGACAAACTCTTGAAGATGAATTTGAATTTGGTGCATTCAGCTGCACTGTGGTTGCAATAGTAAGAGCATGAGTATTTTAAGATTAGATGAGAATGGACTGTTGTAGTGTTGATGATGGTTAACATTAATGCAACGAGCCCTTGTTGTTGTCCATGTTGATGTATAAACATACAAACCTTTGAACCAGTTGAAGTGTGTATAGTCTTTTTCTCTTGCTCCTTACACTACACATAAACATCACCATGGCTCCTCATAAAATAAAACCTCACATTGCTTTTTGTAATCAAAATGCATCCCACATTGTTTAGTAACAACAGGTCTTAGATCATAAGAGGTTAGTGAAGCTCTCCACATTTGCAGGAGCATTAATTGCTTATAAAGTTTATGACTATGAGTTTATCAAATCCGCCCCTGCCACCCTCCACCATCTCCAGCAGTTCAGCTTTCTCATCCAGATAAACTCAACCTCTCCTGCAGACATCACATGGCTAAGGCCTTAGGTAACCATGGTGATCACCATGAGAACACCCCTGTCAAGCCTCATTAACCCATAGCATTTAGGTATCCCATTTTAGACAGCTGGCACATAGTGACGCCTTCCTACGACATACTCTCCTTTGACCCAGGAAATGCTCCCCTTTTCCCTTGGGAGGGGGCACCTGTCTATCCAGTTCCCCCCTAACACCCCAACTTATTGAGGAATTGATGGTTGAAAACCTTTTTGCTTGAAAGGAAAAAGAAGTAGAAGTAGTTTAGCCAAGAGCACCTGGCTGTGGTGTGTAGCTCATCAGCTGGTGTCAGCCTAAAGAGCCATAGGCATAGCAAGAGCCTTGCTACCCTTCTGTGAGCCAGTGGCTTGACGCACTACAGACTAGAGCCAAGTGAAGGCTGGCAGCATTTATACCTAATAAGAACCAGATTCTTAAAACATATGGTCCCACTAGATAAACTCCCAAAGCTCACAGAGGAAATGTTATATTCCCTGTTATGAAAGTGGTCTAGAAGCACTTGTCAGTGTGTTAGTTTTTCATTTGAACTGCTTTTATTACATTACGTCGATGTGCTGTGGAGACAGACAGCTGTTTAAATTGCACTTCAATCTATTTCCTTTCCCGGTGGTTTTTCATACAGCCATATGTTTCTAATAAAGGGCAAGGATAACATGCATGTATGAAATCATTTAGCGCCCTCATGCTCTCGGTCCAGTCATATTGCTTCCAGTGAATGTGAACCAAGTGCTACTCAGCGCTGAAGAAGTGATTGAAACACACAGCCGAAATGGCAATTCATGAAAGTAAGAATCTCTTTTTGTTAAGTTGATTAAATCTTATTTTTACTGATCTTATTAAGCACCATTTGCAGTAGATAATACAGTTATTTTTAAGGAATTCAATTCTGTTAAGGGGCTTTCTTTTTTTGAATACCGGCTAACACCAGCATTTATATCAGTTTCAGACTGAAATCACTCATTCATTCATTTTAATGGAATCAGTGGATTCGCTCACATATCTAAATAATTTTTCTTGTGGTGCACTATGAAAATATGTTGATCTATCTGTGATGTTGACATTCACTGTAACTTTGCTGGGAATTTACTGTTAAGATGCGATTCAGTCCTGCTGTTATCTCCCACTGGCGTCTTCTGTTTGCTGTGACTGGAATCACCAAACCCTCAGACAGCCCGGGGTCAAAAAGGCACATAAAAGACAACAGCGTCTATGGTGTCGCTGAAGCAGTTGTTTGTCCTCTCAAGTCAAAAGTTTCCTCTGCCTGTAATGAAATCTTAAATGCGTTGTTACTTTGCACACTTACTCATATTTGTCTTCTATGCTTGTTTTTATCATAGCGACAATATCTTCTCTTTATCAGAGGGTAAGTCTGAAAAGGTTCCTGAAATGTTGGCCTTGGTTGATTGCCAAGATCTACACCGATGTAGCTCTCTCAATTTGCATTATTCATTTCCCTTATTGCAGTTTTCATATGCTAATTTAATTAGATTCATCTGGAATGATTTGTTAATTAAACATAGAGTGGATAACAAAATGTAGAGCCTGTTCTCCTCTATGGAAATGTTTTCTTGCCTGAAAACACCTTTCTTCACTAGAAACAAATCCGTCACTGGCGTAATGCTAGAGATCCCAGTGATTTGGAGCACGTTGCTGTGTAATTATATAGGCGCTGCATTTCCCTTGACTGCTCATTTAGAAACCCTCATTGTCATGTTAAACCCTTGTTAACATGACACTGACAGACATGATGCTAATGATATTAGAAATTAGCTGTAATTTGGGCATCTGGGAGGCTTTGTTTCAGACTGTAAATGAATGAGACTGACCTGGAGTCTGCTATACACACTTATCTTTCCCCTTTTCTGCAGTGAATACGCAGAAAATAGAAAATGTCGTCTTAGTCAGATTGAACTCTTACCGTAAAACGGTGAGTGTTCAATTGAAGGCCCAAACATGGTCAATATATAACTTTAGAGGTAAGCACTTTTTTTCTAAAGAAATCTGTTCCCTTCCCGCACATAAGTGCTACTTTAAGTTGTTCTCAACAAAAAAACGATGTGTGTGTTACTGCAGGACCATGTCCCTCCAGTATGAAGAAGTTATGTGTAACCATCAAGCACAGATTTTGGCTATCAACTATTGCTGGGTTTATTCAGTCTTTTCCTTTGAGTGTTTCTTCACACTGCAGAATCATAAAACAAGTATCATGTAGCATCATGTATTGGATGAATAAGAACAAAGCGTTTGGTTGTGTCTGACAGTAGGATTTGAAACATTTGACATGCTTGACTTGATTCAAACACTTTGAATCCACCTCATTTGAATATTTAATGAACAGGATTCTGTCTGGACTCTCACGCATCATGTCGATGCCATTATATGCATTACTGTGAACTGTAATTGTACCTTAAAGCTCAATACCTCAAAGTGGCAAAAGGAAAGAGCAAAATAACTTATGTTGACAGCGTATCGGAGGTGTTTGATTGCATGATCTATCCTAAACTTTGCCTTTACCTGAAAACAACTCTGCGTTCCCTATCCAGCTAGTGCAGTAACTATTGTTCAGCAGCAGTGACAGGCGGGACAAGGCTATTCATTAGTTTTAAACAACTATGGCCATCTTTCTTTCGAGTCTTTCGTACCACTGTTTCAAATGCACCTTAGCAACCATGTGAACAATAGCAGGGCTGGTCATGGACACAGTGTGTGTGTGGTCCTGTCCCAGTTGTAAAAGAGGCAAGAAAAAGCACTTTGCGAGAGTGGACTTTGGCTTGAGCAGGTTAAGCCGTTTCCTAAGGTGAATGCACTTGTATGATAAAGGACAAACCAGAGGAATTTAGCCACTGTGCCTGTCAAGTGTTTTGTGAGCCGTGGACTTGGACAGCGTTTGTATATAGTAAGTCTTGTTTCTGTCTCATTCACATGTGAGGCATGTTTGACCTTTGACACTTGCATAGCCAGAGGACATTTCTCTCCAATTTACTTCTGGAAGACATCAGTAGGCACTCTTGTAAAATTTTATTAAAGTTGGTTTTCCTGGGGAAAGTTCAAATGATGGACAAGATTTAATGGGAGCTTTTTCAGTGAGGATTTTTTGTGTTTCTTTATCTATGTGAGGGTAACTTTCTTCTCTAGTGGAGGAGAGGCAGCCCAGTGCATGCTTTTCTCCAGTGCCGGTAGTGCTCAATTGAGCCTTGTCCTTTCAGTCGATGGTCTTCTCTGTAACTAATGTGTTCTTGCATTAGTTTAAGCTCTTCATTGATGAAGAGCTGACTTCATGTGAGCATCTGCCTTTTTTTTCTATTCAGAAGAAGAATGGTCCCATCAGCTGTGCTCGGAGAGACGACTTCATTTCTCCACTGGTAATTAAATCACAGCTACCGCTTGCTGGGGAGCCAGAGAAAAGCACATTGGGCCCACATTAAATGAATCAATGCCACTGTATCTCCATTTGCCTGGTACTGTGGGGACAATGAGGAGAGTGGAATGCTTTAATGGAACTGCTGTGATGACCTGGGCAGTTGAAGCAGGGAGCAGCATCTAGCCATTCGTTTGGGAAGTCTTTTGCTGTCAACGTGTCTTTTCAGAAATGTGTTTGTGCCCATAGGTGGCGAAAAATACACAAAAAAAATGTTGAATTTGTCTAATCATTGTGGTAATGATAATTACCACAATGATTATTATGATTATGATAATGGTAATCCATGGTAAAATGGAAGTGCAGGAAGTACTCTTTGTGTGATTCAAGACCCCTGGGGTAATGGGAAAATTTTCCCTGAGCCATCACACCACTCAGTTATGTAATCTTTCACATCTTCAGACAAGTGATCAAGAATAACACGAACTGTGGTGTTTTAAGCACTATGTGTTTGGGTGTGAGGAGTTATGTGTTTCAAGCAATCAAATTGGAAATGTGATCAAGGATGAAGGACACTTTCTATTTGGTGTAATAAGTGTCCAACACAATGCAGGAGCAAGTTATGTTAAACAGTGTTCATGGACGGACACACACACACACACACACACACACACACACACACACACACACACACACACACACACACACACACACACACACAAAATGTAGTACTGCTCGTAGAACATTTGTAACAATATCAATTTCAACGCCAAGTCTAACTTTTTTTCGTCCAACTGAAGAGAAGTTGCAAAACCAAAAAGACGGTCGTTATAGCCTCTTCCTTTCTTCACCCCACTGCTTTTCTGATTTCTTTCAGTTGCAGACAAATTGGGTATAACGACACATATTAGGACAGCCTGTCCTCAAGTTCATCAAGTTACAATTTTTTTACACATAAAAATCCTTTAGAATTCAAGAACAAACTGTCTCTACAAATATGCTTTACCAAGGTCAGAATACAAGTAGGTGTCCGAAGCCCCATGTGGCTTCCCCTCCTCCTGTCATTTTTTTGTGCCAGAATGCATGCTTTCTTTGTACAATACTGGCCTTATTTAGCAGAATACCTGTGTCAGGGTGCCTCTGCGCTCTGAGTTTCTTTGCAACAATGGAATCCTTTCTCATTCCACTCCTCCCTTCTTCACTCTCTTTCCCGCTGAGAGCCCTGCAGGCAGGCCTTTTTGTTGGCACATTCAATAAGACCTCTCAGCCTTTCTGTAATTCATTGCTGTAGGCAAAGGTCAATGTCATTTGCTGCGGAACCAGTGCCACCATAAGTACAAGCAGTGTCATATATAAAAATGTGAGTATTGCAATTGCAATGCACATATGTTTTTTTGACTCCCTGATTCACTCATGGCATGTTACCAGGAACTTATTTAGGGGAGCTTACTGGCATTGCTGTAGAAACACACACACACACACTGGACGATGTGACACAAACTACACATGATAAATCACTTGATTCATCTATAAGATATTTCAGCAGGTTGACAGTGAGGCTTAACTTGCTGCCGCTGCAAGTTCGATCACGTTTCCCCTGTTTGGTCTTTGGTTGTTTCTGTGTAAACTCATAGTTCTTTCACTGTCTGACGTTCTTTCCCTCAGGCTAAAAGCTCTACAGGAGACCCTAATGCAGACTTCACAGGGTGGCACTTTAATAACAGGCATGTTCTCCCACTAGTGTAAGAGCTCTCGAACAGAACTGTGGATTCATTTTTGATAACTTAAACTGAGATTGCACTGAGCGTATGGGGAAAATACAGGCAGTATTGAAATTGCTATCAGAGTATACTTTTTTTTTCTCAGACAACACAGTAGTGATGGAGACATCAAGACCAGAAAATTAAATACAAGTGAATATTTTTCTGTATACATCTATAATAACAATGAGTGCAACACTTTCACTTTCTCACTATCTAGTTATTTGGAAAATAAAGTTTTATTGTGGAGAGCCGCCGGCTAATGCTTATAAGACTTCCAATGACCTAAGTTTCAATTACACCTCTGTCTGACTGGCAAAGTCTTTGTTTGATGAACTCTTGTATTTCGCTGAGTTTCCAAGACTCTCCGCAGTGTATATAGGGGAGAGAGGTGTATTCTGAATAATGCATAGCAGGGTGTGTGTGTTTGCGTCTATGTGAAGCCATGAAAAGCAGCATACCAGTCTACCATCCCAGTCTGACCCACTTTGGCTTAGTCGTGTGACTCTAATTCAACACTAAAAACACTACAGTGACTAGTTAGCATGAATGTTTTGCAAAGGTAGAATAGAAGAAACTGTGTTTGTGTTTTTATCTAAAATATAATCTAAAGTGTAAAAGGTGTTGCCTATTATGTCACATCTATGCTAGTCTCCATGCCATTAGCATAAACCCCCATTAAGTATTTATTTCATCATTCTTTGTGAAAAAACTTTGCACTCACCTTGTAATTATTTCAATATTCCAGAACAAATCACCAGTCACTACAACACAAGCTATAAGAAGTTCAGACCCTTACCATTTGAAGCTTCCCAGCTTCCACAGCTCCCATGAAATAAAACTACAAGTGTGACAGAGCAGGTGCTTCTTTCAAACACTGGCATTGTGCACACACAATTATTATTATTAATACATTATTATGTGCTGCACAAAATATTGGATACACTGAGAAAAATAAAAAACTTACCTAACTTATCTTAACACACTGAGTTAGTTACACAGCAGTCTGCTTTTTGTTATTAGCAGTGTAAGAAATCTCAGTGGGGTTTTCAGAAGTTCCGGGTTCCCATCAGTTCAGTCACACACGCGCACACACACACACACACACACACACACACACACACACACACACACACACACACACACATATAAAGTATGTGTGTAAGAGATGAAGGTAGGGAAAAAGAGAAACAAGATCACAGAACCATGCAATGTCTCACTGACAGAGGTCAAAGGTGACAGCCTTAAAGTGGTAGGGAGGGTGGAGAGGCTTGGGATACATAGACACACACTCTCTGATAAGCAGCAACTACAGCTACAAAACCACACACCATAGATAGAAAAAGTTTGAAAAGTTGTGAATTTCAGTTCTTGGACAAGTTCTGACTAGAATTAAACTGATTGTTGTATTTTTAGACTTTTTTTAAAGCTAATTTCGCTCTTATCTCACCAGAATATAGAGCATACAGGTAGGGTTGCATAATAATAAAAAAAGAATAATTAAATATCAAAATAGATTTTTTTTATTTTTTTTATTCATTTTGTGTTGTGTTTGTGATCCATCATTGAAGCAAAGCCACTTACTTTTTAACTGTCATGCATCATCATGCTGTCAGAACACAAAGTCGATTTATTTCTCTAGAAGCAGTTTTACCTGTGTCAAGCTGAAATACGCTGAGTCATATCTGTCACACTTGCCGCAGTCACTGCTGGTGAAATGACCGTGAAATGAGAAGGTAGAGCTGTAACGTCAGCTGGGAGATCTTGACATTTCCCTTCCTTTAGAATTACTACGGTCAAATTGCTAATACTCACAGATCTGTCAGAGTACAGGTTTGGAAAAGCTCAATGCCATATTTGTCACCTCTGCCACCTTTCTGTCAGCTCTTTTTTTATGGAGAGCTGACACACAGTGGTTTTCTCAGCTCAGTGAATTATACTTGCAGTTGAGACTTATTCCTTGCTATATGCACACATATAGATGATTCACGGCACATCTTGAGTTGGTACTGCTGCTATAGACGCCATGCAAGCATTTAATTGGAATTAAGGGAACTTTGCCTAGAGCAGTCAAATTGCCTCATAAAACAAGGGCTCTTCATTTATTGATGCACTCATTTTGGCTTAATGCGCTGATTGTACTTTAGCCAAATGTTTTTCATGAACACTTAAGTCCCAAGCAATTCATATATCAGTGAAGCTGAGCCGCTTCCTAAAAGTAGATAGCCTAATTGGATTCTTCATTTTCCCCTTTCAACTTTGGCTCAATGAAATGAATGACATTGTTCCAAGCATACTGTGGCTGTAAGCATGTCTTGTCTGCAGTGTAGGATAAGCTGTGCTTCCGTTTATTGTTTGGGCTTGAATGGCATGGAAAAGTCGTGCTGGGTATCTCATTTCTCTAATGTGTCTCCATATTTACAGTGTCTTTATGTTTATTCAACATGTGTCATAAATTGACACCAATTTGTCCATTGTCAAAGCTCACTCCAGTTCAGGTTTCAGTTCTTTAAATCTCACTGTCTGCAGGCAAACTTTAAGCTAAGCACTCACTACTTATGTACTTTAACTTCTTATTTTAATTTAATTATCAGTCCAATCAAGAGAGTAAAAAAGAACAACAACCACACTTTATTTTCTTTTTTTAATTCAGACATTAAACACTTGTAAATACTGCTTTTCTTGTGATGATTACATATTTTGCTTTGAAAGGACTGGAAACATGTTTTACTTCAGTGCCTCTTAAAGGCCTTACCTTTTTGTTCCTAAATCATGGTAGCACTCCCTCCCTTTTTGTAACACAAATATACCTGTGATCTTGCAATGATAACTTATCGGAGCACTGACCCCAAAACATCAAAAGGCTTAACACCTGCTGCATGATAAGCCTGGCTAACTGTGATGTGATCCGGAGCTGTGAAGTTATGTATTCATTCATAACTTCACAGTAACTCAAACAAAGCAGTTATCAGGGAGGGGGTGGAGAGAAGAGAAAAATCTGCTGTGAGTGTGCTGTGTGTACAAATGGATTGAATCCATCCATCTCAGTAATACTAACCCACCATCCACCCAATCATCTCACTCAGCACATATGTCTTGAGATAGTGTCAAGCGCAGGTCAATATGCTTCTGGCAGCCCAATCAAGGTTGATGAATATGAGAATAGTTAAGCGCAGAGGCTCTATGAAGAAACCACAGGAGTAAATGAAGGATGACCTGAAATCTGGGCTAGGATGAATATTACATGACCTTCCTTTGCATTAAGCATGAAATTCAAGCATGCTAAATTTTATTTCATAGCAGTAGTATTTGTGTTCAATATGAAGATGTCTGATATAAGGACTGACATAAGGACATTCTGTGTCATGTCAAGTATTTGATACAGATTTTTAAAAGTTTCTGATTAAAAGTTTCTCTGTCATTGTGGCCTATGCCTTGTCAATCACCTGATGCAAGTGAGGTTGAATAGAAATGAGAAGGTGCGGCCTGTGCCTCATCAGTATTTGCCTTCTGTAGGGACATCCCAGATTGTGAGTGGATGATCAGAAATTCATAACATTGTACGAGGGGTCAAATGCAGCCACCAGTACGGGCCACATAGGAGAATACTATACTCTCAACCTTAAGGGTTATTTTCTGCCAAAAAGCTCAGTTCACATTAAGTAAATCTTTTTGTTAATGTCTGGACTTTGAAATAAAGTTACAACAAACTTCTACTAAACTGTGTGTGTGAAAATTTTTTTTATGCTTTACATGGAGTAAGGATGTAAAACATTGTTCTCTTGGACTGTGGATGAATAAAAGTACCTAATGAAAGAATACAACTATAGGACTACCTAATAAATGTCTCTGTGGCTCAATCTCCACTGAGAACTCAGAGCAAAGCCATCTGGGAGCTCCTGTTGTCAGCCTAATTTAATTATAGGGCAACTAGGAAAAACCTTTAACAACTGTTTGCATTTTCAACTTCCTGCATTTGAAAGTTAAAAAACTTGGCCTCCCCTCTTTCACTCATGATCTTAACCCCCCCCCACGAATAATGACACCATAAAAATGTAATACTCCCCTTGCCATGGGCCTTGTGGAAAAGCTCTTTATTCGTACAAACTCTTCATGACTTAACCAGAGAATTATAGACCCTTAAGCCTCAAGAAAGTTCCCAAACACTGTTTCACAAAAAGACCAAAAAGTGGTTTACTGTACTTAATCTCTCTGTCAGGCCAGTTTACCTGATTTGTTCAAGTCTCCACTGTTTCAACAGAAGCTTCATGCTCCTCCTAGTCTTTGCACAGGTGTCAACGGGTGAACTGAAGTCAACATGCCTCTGGAAACAAGCACACAGTATTTATTGCCCTGAACCAATAAGTAAAGGGTCACCGAGGGGGCTAGCAGGTTGCATGGATGGGGGTGGTGCATAGAGTTGGGAGGGATGGACGAAGACTTGACAGAAGTGTAGATGGGGGTCGTCTGGCTAGTGGTTTACTGAGAGGAAGACCGAACAGCTGGAACGTATAGCTGACTGTCAGCAGCCTAGAGACCTGGGACTGTTCCTCCTCAACTCCTCTCCTACTGATCTGTTTATTTATCTCCCTTTCTCTGTTTGCAGAGGGCAGAGAGCCAGCTGGCCTTGAATGACAATAGAGATAATTTAAATGAGAAAAAGCAGGCAAATGCAACACAAGCAGCCACGCCAGCAGCTTTGAATGCCTAGACCTAGAATGGGTGTCTATTTTTTATATGTTGTCACTGGATGTTACTGGATGAACAAGGCACCTGGACCTGTCGGGGTCTCCTCTTACATCTTATGAATCTTTTCACTGAAAAAATGGATACATCTGTTTTCAGTAGAAGGAGAATGGTGGTAATATTTTCTTTATATCACCTTTCAGGGTTAGGGTTACAACAGGGATCCTTATGGTTGAAAGAACGTGTTAGCACAGCTGAACTTTGATTAATCCAAATGCAAACTGTTATTTTAACGAGAGCTAATAAAAGCCTCAACATTGAGTTAGGAAAAGAGGGAAAACATTTTTTCTTATCCCATTCAGACCAAAACGGTTAAATTGGTTAAGGGAGTGCATGCTGTGTGTCAGCTTGTCCTATCGTCCCTACGCAGAGATTTTTGAGCATGACTTGCCAGCATCCCTGATCCTCATCCCGAGCCAAGTACCCGAGCTTTGCTATAAAGAAAAATCTAATGAAGTTGTTGCGTTGGACCCTGCATGCTTATTGCATTAAGTGCAATCAATAAATCGTTTTTGTATGCTAGCAACCTCCCTCTCTCTGAATCTCAATAAGGCTGAGTGCTCTCTGTGTAATGAAGACTGCTTGGGAACTTGATTACTTTTAGTGCCGTCAAACTTAAGGGGCTGTTCTTGGCAGTTTCCCTCACACTGTACGGGCCATTACTTGACTTTATTAATATATGTGTATGCCGATAAAAATTGGGATGTTATATAATTTCAACCTGTGTATGCTGAGTCAAGCTGCGTCACGGTTATATCTTTTTCAAGCTACCTCGCTCACAGTGTCACTGTTACGGTTTGAATTCAGCGTCACCATATCTACTGCCTCTTGAAAGTGAGGGTGTGTTGCTAAAACAATCTGCTCATGCTTTTAAGGAACATAAAATGTGGGATGTGTGCTCGTCCGTTTTAATCAGTCCAACCTCATGCAGTAAAATTTTAGTTGGAAATTTCTTCCTTTATATTTTTAGATTACAGTTCTACCAATATGATTGCCTGCTGGTCCTGTTCAAGACTGAACCAGGACCACTAAAGACTGAAGTTGACCTTTTGCAGTTACATCACAGCACACTACTTGTTACCTACATAGAAAATTTTTTTTTGAATAATAACAATTATAATTATATATTATTTTCATAATGATATACTATATACTATACCTGGTGCAGTTGTTGTTGGACAGCTGCATACACATTGGGGGCTCTGGTGTCCTGTCCAAGGGCACATTGACAACGTGGGGAAAACCAGGAGTTGAACCACACACCCTGCGGTTTATGGACAACTACCCTAATCACCCCATCACTCCTGGATGAAACGGAGCTGCATCACAGAAAATAGGAGAGCAGTGTTGTTTTGTCTAGAGTTCTTGTCTCATTGCAAAGTATCTCTTCATCAAGGCACCAATCTTGGTGATAAACTAAGAGCTTCACTTACAATCTTCTTTTTGTTTCTGTCGTTTCTTTTGATGATCTTTTTAGTATTTTCACAAGAGAGACATGAAGCTCTTTGGTGTTGTTCCCACAGAACACTAAAGTTGCAATCTGGATCATGGATCACAGCTTTTCTGCAAAGTGTGTAATTTGTTATGGAGGTCACCCTCACCATTATTCACCATCGATAAAACATGGATTGTTGCCTCTAGGTACCAGGTTCACATCAAAAGACTACATACTTGATATATCTTCCTTTGATAATGAATCACTGTATAAGGCAAAGCCAGTGGTGGCTTTTGATCAAAAAAGTTAATAAGACAATGATATTGCCAAAACTGACTCTTGTCTTAAAAGTGCACTCCCTTTTTCCCTTCCTGCTTTGAAGTCTTATCAGATCACTGTTCTTCAGTGTTCATTCATATTCCGGGTGAGCAAACCTGCTTTGGCAGTGCCCCCGGTTTCTGTTTGAAATATGGATGATGAAGGAAGGTGACCACTGTGGCTACTATGTAATGCCAAGTGAAACCTGTCAGTGAACTGATCCTCAGGTTTTAAATATTTCAGTGCCTGCTGAAGGATGGTCTGCAAATAGTAGGAATGGATGAAGATGGAGTTTCTGTATTATAGTTAAGACATTGCCTGTCCAATGGGAGCTGTGAAGGAAAACATATTTTCTATAATAAGAATATAGACTCACCGTGAACTATAAGCACTTATTATCTCTGGAATATTTGGTGTGGATTTAACTCTGGTTGCTGTGTCATCACAATAAACAATAATTGTATCATGGAAGTGACTTAAAGATAGTATGTTGAGTCAAGCCCAAGACTGAATTAATTATAACCATTATATTTTCATTAAAACACAAGCAACTTAGCAAATTCAAAAACTAGGAGTGGATAGATTTAGAAGAACATTTCTCGCTGGACACAATAAAAAACTGAAGCTAACCCAAAACATTAACATTTTGCAATTTGTGTTTAATTACAGAAACTAAACTCTGTGAAAACAACATCAGTTTGTTTTTTGTCGTGTATGTGCTGCTTTCTTTTCTATCCAGATATGACATTGCCATAAATAACCTAAAGGCCTCAGGAGTCATTGAACAAATTCAACTTCGTCAGCTAAAAACAGCTATCTAGTGGGAAGAAAATCAATTCTTATTTTGTTACGCCCAACTCAGAGGGCTTGATGTAATTTTGTTGTAATCCAGAGAGCTTGAAGCCTGCAACATCATTCTGAATAACATATACATCTTTACCTTGAAATATGAGGATGATTATTGATTTCTGCCATTATATGACTTGACTCAAAGTACTTCACATTGGCAGTCTGATGGAAGACCGTTCTCTGCTGGACAAAAAATCTGGTTTTGACCCCGCATAAAACCTATATGTACCTCTGTCTAGACAGCACTATATCAGTGCAGGGATTGTGTACTCTACTGCTGATATATGGCTTAAAGCTTGGCAAAAAGTGTCTAATGTTTTCTTTTCTTTCTCTTTCATGTGCTGTCTCCTCTTTTGTCCCACCAACGCCCTACCAGGTAAGACCACTCCCTGTACTTTCATCTCAGTGTCCTAATGGCCATGGTTTCCCAAACCGTATTGACAAAAAAATGCCCCCAGCCCCATTGTACCACAAAGGACCACCTGATCTGTAGGAGTTCATGTGCTGTTTTGGTCGTTGGTATAGCTGTTGAGTCTGTTTTCCTGCTTGATGCTATATCAAGCAATATGGTTAAAAATTAGCACATTATGTTTTGTTGTATGCCAGGAACACTGGTGCCATAGATTTTCTGCTGATCTTGAAACGCTTACATTTATGGCATTTCTCTGCCCTACTTAGCTCACTGCCTTTTGCCATGTAGTCATCAGTTTCTTTGAATTTGACATGGTTCTGCATGGAAAACGAGCTGATTGATCAAGACAGTGCTTCAGATGTCTTTTGAAAAACATGTTTTAGCTTTCCAAGGGTGCCGAAGAGAATGCACTAGTATGTTTAGACTATTTTGTGTGGTGCTCGGTACTCATCACAACAGCACTCAGTTAGACAGAGAGAGTGATGTGTCCATTCAGGGTTCTGTGTCGTTTAAGAGAACAGACGAGGGCACTGAAAGAGGAGTGAAGAGCTCTATACAATTTAAGTAGGGACGATTACAGTAGGTTAAAGTCTAGTGCCCCATTTCAACAGGCCCAGCATCTGAACTGTCTGCCCTTTTGTTTTGAACTTATTGTGCGTAAAGAACGCTGATCTCCAGCACACTAGATGGCCCAGAAAAAGCAGAAGATTCTGCTCTGGCAGATACCTTTTGCGCTTTGATAGAACCTCAGTGACCGCTGATGATGACACGGCGAAGAGCAGCAGTAGAAACAACACCAGTTTGTCAAGGGATTTGGTGCTGTTAGCAGGGAAGGTCCCAGGAGGACGTCTTTTGTCATGCATATTAAAAGAGCTCTTCAGTCAAAACAAGGCCGCTCAGTCTGTCATTAAAGCTCCCAGATGACGAAGTTGTCCTTTCATGTGTTCCCCACTCAGGGCCCTTCCCTTCCTGTTAAAGTAGTCCCAGCCGAACCCCCTCTCCCTCTAGCTCCACCAAAGTGGCTTTAGAAAATCAACTGATGGGATGAGATGCGTTTGCAACTGCTGTGAAATCCATTAATGTACACTTTTGAGTAGCACACAGATGTACTACAAAGTCAGAGTATCAGACACAAAATAAAGTGCAACTTTGTCTGGAAATGTCTACACTCATCAATTCAGCCAAAGATTAATTTTAAAAAATTTAATTATCCACTTGGGAAGAAAAGACAAAACATTGCGGAGCAGAGGTTTAACCGAGAATGCGTACAACTGCTTATTTTCTACAGCGGATGACTTGAAGGATTTTTGGTCTTTGATTCAGGCTGGTGCTAGTTAGCATTAGCATTAAAGTACCTTACACTGTGCTGTAGCATTACTGAGAAACAGTGGAAGCTTTGTGAATCGTAATAGGATTTTAATGCCTTCTCTTTGTGGCTCAGAGAAGATTTCTGCTGATTAAATTCCAGAGCGGCCTTGTGAATTGAAGCAGCTTTTCAGAATAAACACACCTAAAACCATAAGAAGCACACGAACACCGTTGAACTGATGCGCTACGTAACATGTCTTTGATGTGTACTGCCTCCATTCATGCTGTTTACACCACTTCATTGTCACAGTGGCTTATTGATTGATGTTGAGTTTTATGTAAGCTGCAGCTTCTGAAGACAGAAACTACCACGTTTGCCGTGGCAGTCAAAGCTCTTCTCCCTGTTTGGTGTGGGATTTCTTCAGTGCTTTCAGTGGAAGTGGCCACTACAATGGACACATCATGCTGCTCTGAGTGAGACAAAGCACCTGTCAAGAATGGTCACGCCTCATCACTGTGCCTGTTAAAGTGGGAGGTCCTCTTGTCACTCCGTACAGACTTTGTATGTCCGGTACCCCTATCTTTTTCCATCATCCCGTGTTTTTGGAGAAGGAAGTGCTTAAAAGGACTTCCTCATCCATCCAAGTTTTGCAGCAAGGCATTTCTTTTTCTTTTCCTTCTCCTTGTAATTGTGCTGTGTGGCTTGATGTTCTCTTGGTGTGTTGCCCTTGTGTGCATATTTGTGCACCCTGTGGAGGTGCATGGTCTTGGCCGCCATGTCTAATGCAGGAGGTTCTCACTGACATTAAAAGGGCAGACTGAGCTTCTGTGTGTGTGTGTGTGTGTGTGTGTAGGTGTGTGTGTAGGTGTGTGTGTGTGTGTGTGTGTGTGTGTGTGTGTGTGTGTGTGAGGAGGAGGCTGGAATGTAGATTTCATATCCTCCCAGATAATGAGATTAAGGCTGTGCCATCTACAAGAGGAATTTGAGCTATCATATTCCAGGACACATCCAAGGAAATAAGTAACAAAATAAATTAAGGGTGCTATGTGTGTATGTATATATGCCTGTAGTAGCTCAAGTGTTTTTCAAGTGTTTTGTAAGCAACACATTAAACTTAATTAGAAATAAAACAATGTTTTTCTACTGCCAGTCTTTGTAGAATCTTTCAGCTTGCTACACCTCTGCTACAAGTGAACGGAAATGTTTTTATACGGAGTGAATTAATTGGCTCGTTCTGTTCAGATCTCAGATTACTCACCCTGTAACAGCTTTCTATGTTCCCCCCGTAGTAGCTTACTCATCTGTCCACTGTAGATTGTTCCCTCAGACAAAATAAATACACCTATTATGATGTGCAAACGGTGTGTCACTGAATTCAAATTCGGAGAGCTATTGTGTATTAGCGAGTGTGCGAATGAGACATCTGGTCTATCCGTATGCATGCATGTGTGTAAAATGCTTCTGTAACAGCTTACTGTGAGAATCCCATATAGTGACAGGCACGGGTACACCCTCCTACTTTACAGTGCTGTATGTGTGTGGGACTCTGTGTGAGATTGTGTGTACAACTTGAACCCCTCCACGTGACAGCTCTAGCATTCTGCCCATTCACCCATAATAACTGGCCCTCCTGTCCG